>VHKM01000770.1:0-73399 GCA_007210695.1 Neogobius melanostomus
AGCTAGCACCAGCTAAACTCTTCAAATATAAGGATGCATGAATTTTAGAAAGAATATATATCTCCATAAATCACAACACTCTGGATAACTATGAGGCCCTGTGTCAGAATCCTGAAATATGGCCTTTAAGCTCAATAGACACAGAGGATGGTTACTGCACCAGATTAAAGACTAAATAGTTTCCCGTCCTAAAAGGTCAAGCCTTAGTCACAGTACTCAACGCTACAAAGCCAGTGTATTATTTCTTTGTCCCATACCGAATTCATTACCATGTTGGCATTACCGTTATTCACGCTATCACCATTACAACCATATAACATTACTTCTGTATCAAAGTGTTTTGATGATACCATAACATACTCCACATTTTTATTCATGAAAGTTCAGTAATCGCAGACTGATTGATGCTCATGATAACAAGAATATCCTTAATGATGTGGTGTTTAAAAGGGATTCGGGGTTTTTTTTTTTTTCTTCTTTTCTGTGACTGGACCTGCGCCAGAGGGGAGCAGCCCCCGAGCAACCCGGACCATCATTTGTTAAGTGTCCTATACTAATGCCCATTAAATAGAGACAAATGTTTAGGAGTCTGCTGCCAGAAGAGAGTTTCCTCGAGCTGCCCGGCGCCCCAACCATGTCTGCCCTATACTACGGGTTATGTTGAAATGCGGAGTAACATAGATATGTGCATGTTTTACTTCTAAGATGTTAATTCCTTTATATAGCCATCAGCATCAATAGCAGTACTGCTTGTCTGTATCGATTAAGTTTGATTCTAAGAATAATCTATAGATTGTTAAGGTATTAATCCAAAAGACTGTTCATTTAAGTTTAAAGTTAAAAATAGTGATGATAACAACACAACAATCAGCAACAACAATAACCAATGTCAATAACAACTGCAAAGGACGTAGTATATTAGTAAGCGACCACATATACTTCATTATTAGTGGTTAGATCTGACCCTTTAAAGTATACGCACTTTGTGACACGCCATTAGGTAAATCAAGTACGCCATTTCCTCTTCTGGTACTTTGAACCATACCATTTTTTTATATTTGATTTGAAATGATGATATTAGGACATTGTTTAAATTCTGCCCCAAATTTGTTCCATGAGTTTTTAACTCCACAATACCAAGACACGACACATACTTTTTACTAGTGGATAGTACACTGCTTGAACCTTAAAGTTATCACACCCCCTCAGGTTATATCCCCTTCTGTGCGTGCAAAAACATTTGTATCCTTGCAGGTAGCACATTTTTGTTGGCTTTAAAGAAGTTGGGCAGTAGATAAATCAATCTAAATCATTGCATTTTTAAACAGTTTTAGACTGCCAAGAAATAATATATTAGTGTTATCAGCAATATCCATACTTTGTGTTTATAATTCTTTACAGCACGTTTTGGAGTTATAACAAGGGGGTGTAATGAAGCTTTTATAGTTTTATTGCCCAAACTTCTACACAGTAAAATTTAGAATATGGCAAAACTAATGAACTATATAACAAAAATAATGCATTGTAGTTTTAAGAAAAAACTTTGCTTTATTAATGATGTGAAGATACTTTTGAGACTTTACCTTGTGTGTGTCTTATGTGTGGTTTCCAGGCTTAATTTACTGTCAATGGTGACTCCTAAAGAATTTAATTTTTCTAATACTTTGTATTAAAACTACATCCATCTATAATTGCTGGGTCTGGTTTTCGCCATTATAATTACCAAAAGAACATTACTTTTGTTTTATTTAGGTTGAAAGAGACAATTTGTTAATGTCCATCATGGGGGTTTTAATTTCTTAATTCACAAGTTTACGTTAGTTACTAAATTTAATATAATTGTCATTAGAAGTAGAAAATGTTTGTGTCATCTCGGAAAATCACAAATTTTAATATTTAGACACGTTAAAAAATGTCATTAATATATAATGAACAACTTTGGGCTAAGACAGATCCCTGTGGGACCCACAGACCAATGTCCAAATAACCTGGAATGTAAACTCCCATCTTCACATACTGTTGTCCTCCCAGTTAAATAGCTTTGAATCCAGCTCAAGCCATTCTCCCTTACTGCCATATTCTGTGTAATTTTTTTTAATAATATAGTGATTAAGTTGTATCAATGCTTTTTTCAAGTCAATGAATATTCCAGCTGCATGTTTCCTTTCCCTCTAAGCTATTAAGTAATCTCTTCTATTGCAATCGATGATGGCCATTGAAGTTGACCTTGCTGCCTCGAAACCCATACTGGACGCTTCACTAATTAGTTTATGCTTATCTATGAAAATTATCCATTCTACTGTTATAAAGTTTCTTCTCTTAAGATTTGGAAAACTGGGGGAGCAGAGAGACAGTCTGTAGTTAGTGAAGATGTTTGTTCCCATTTTTATGTATAGTATAAAACCACTTTTGCAATTTTCCACAATTTCATTCATTTTTAATGATTGTCCATGATCGCCATCAGTGAAATAGTTTGGATATGAAATTATTTTTTGCATTACCTTTGATTATAGTGTTTAGTATTCCGCCATACCCCTTCAATGTTGTTCTTGTTTTATACAACAGATTCGGCATAATATTAGTTTCTTAGCCTTCCTTAATATATTGGTACTTTTATTTTTTATATGTTTATATCTGCCTTTCAGATTCATCTGTTCTTGAGTCTAATGAACTGTTTATATAAAGTGTTTTTCTCTTACATAGCATTTTGTAAACCCTTTGGTTAGCCACAGGACATTTGTCGTTTTGCGTTTTTACTAGAATTGGACAAGTTTTTTATTGTATGCTATAACTAAAATTTCCTGAAAGTATCGTAAGCATTAATCTACATCATTCCTTGGTTATATACCTCGTTCCAACCTTGTTTTTATTAAAGTCACTATAAAAGTGAGTAAATTGAGTCCCGTCCAGTTTTTACGCGTTTTATAAAAAATAATTTTTGAGGTAATTTCTGTTCTAACTCATTATCATCATAAACACCGTGAAATACGGGCAGATGATCCGTTATATCACAAACCATTAGACACGCTGGTATTCTTGTGAAACTGAATATTTATTAGTGTAGATGTTGTCATGAGGGGTAGCACCGCTCGCTGTTATTCTGGCTAGGTCTTGTGATAGTCCGGTGTATAACTCATACTGTACATGGATTAATAATACTCATCAGTTGTTCTATGTTTATTTGGATTAATCAATTCGATGTTGTAATCCCCACAAGATAAATAAAACTCTTCAAAATATAAGGCTTAGCTTTACCCAAATCTAAAAGGTCAGCAGCCTATAGTCCAAGAGTAACGCCTCATTTGTAAAGCTAAGACCTACAAAAACCATCCAAAACCACATCCTTTTTTTTTAATCACACTTCATCAACGCTTTTGTCGCTCTTTGTTTGTGTTTCCGTCCCTCGTTATCGGCTCATGTTTTTTGCATTTTGAAGCTTTTTTAGAATTTGGGTAAAGCAGTTTGAGGCGGGGGTTAGAGGTTAATAAGTTTCCAACTCTGCTCTCGCACCAATCATAGTGCAAGTCAATTCAAATCAGCAGCAGCTCCTCGACCTCGTCAGAGCCTTTATCAGATCCACATCCTGCCTTCTACTGCAGCGACATTATATCCTCATGAACTACAGTCTAGCAATATGTAGAGGATCAACTCACTACACTTCTACTGTAGGTGAGGTTATATCCTCATAAACTACAGTCCCGCTACAATATTGTAGAGGATCACTCAGCTAACTTCTACTGTAGTGAGGTTATATCCTCATAACTAAAGTCTACAATATGTAGAGGATCACTCAGCTACACTACTACTGTAGTCAAGGTTATATCCTCATAAACTAAAGTCTACAATATGTAGAGGATCACTCACTACACTTACTACTGTAGTGAGGTTATAATCCTGCATAAACTAAAGTCTACAATATGGTAGAGGAATCACTCACTGTGTTGGTGGTGTCCACACTTAGATCTGCTGCGTCCACTTTATCACTAATACACCTGCACATCTGTAAATACAATCCTGCTGTTGCTCTATGTCAACTGTTGTCGTCTTATCATATTTTAATTTTTATTTTAATATTCTTATGCATGCCCTTATAGCCTTATAGTTTTACTTTAACTTTAATCTTTCTTAAAGGACAATGTACAGAGAAACATTAAAAGGGATATTTCAGGATTTTTGAACATTGGGCTCATTTCCAGTTTATCAGAAGTGTTGTTGATGTCGGAGATATTTATTAAATTCATGCAGTTTCTTATATTTTCAAAGAGTCTAGTGGTGCTAGCTATGCAGCTAGTGCATGTCTTATGGTATAGTAGCCTGCATTAAAAACAGTGTGACCCACTCCACAGTGCACCTGAGGTAAATCACTATAACATCATACTACCGTATAAATGTCTGTGTCGATAGAGTAATTTTTGAAATAATAACTGGAGCTTGCATCACATTTTGAGGGACTATGTTTCTCGCAGATCACTCCGCCGCTGCGTCAGCTACAGCCACGAAAGCTGAATGCTTGCTCAAATATAAGTTACTTCAAATTCCATCCATCATTTTTCCTTCCGCTTTATCCGGGGCGGGTTCGCGGAGGCAGCAGTCTCAGGCAGAGATGCCCAGACTTCCCGATCCACCGCACACCTCCTCAGCCCTGTTCTGGGGGACACCGAGGCGACACCAGGCCAGCTCGGAGACATAGTCCCCGAGCGTGCCTGGGCCTTCACGAGGCCTCCTCACTTCGTAGGACATGCCCTGGAACACTCCCGAGGGAGGCGACCAGGAAGCATCCGGACAGATGCCCTAGCCACGCTCAAGCTGGCTCCTTTCGACGTACAAGGAGCAGCGACCTACCCCTGAGCTCCTTCCTCCCGGGTAACTGAGCGCTCCTCACCCGATTCTCGGAGGGTGCGCCCAGCCACCCTGCGAAGGAAACTTCATTTCCGGCCGCTTGTATCACGCGATCTTTGTCCTTGTCGGTCATTACCCAGATTCCTCATGACCATAGGTGAGGAGGGGAACGTGAATCGATCGGTAATCGAGAGCTTTGCCCCTGACTCAGCTCCCTCCTTCACCACAACATGTCGATACAGCGACCGCATCACTGGCTGACCTGCACCGATCCGCTATCGATCTTCACGCCTCCATCCGTCCCTCACATCGTGAACAAGACCCCGAGATACTTGAAACTCCTCCACTTGAAGGTAAGTGAACTCCCCACCGACTGAAGCGGGAAAGCCACTTTTTCCGGTGGAGAAACCATTGGAGGTGCTGATACTCATCCCGGGCCGCTTCACACTCGGCGCTGCAACCGCCCCAGTGCAGCTGGAGGTCCTGTATTTGAATGAAGCTCAACAGAAAAAACATCATCTGCAAACAGCAGAGATGGAGAATACTGAGTTCCCAAACCGGACACACCTCCGGCCTCCTGGCTGCGCCATAAGAAATTCTTGTCCAATAAAGGTAATGAAAACAGAACCGGTGACATAGGGCAGCCCTGCGGAGACCAACACGACCGAAACAAGTCTGACTTACTGCCCAGGTCATATGCGAACAAGCTACATGCTAACGGTCATACAGGGAACGGACAGCCCTTAGGCAGAGGGCCCCGACCTCCATACTCCCGAGCACCCCCCACAGCGGCACCACGAGGGACAGCGGTCGAACGCTTTCCTCCATAATCCACAAACACATGTGGACTGGTTGGGCGAACTCCACGACCCTCGAAACACCCGATGTAATGGGTATAGAGCTGGTCCAGTGTGCCACGACCGGGAACGAAAAAACCGGCATTGTTCCTTCCTGAATCCGAGATTCGACCTATCGGCGGATTCCTCCTCTCCAGCACCCTGGAGTAGACCTTACCGGGGAGGCTGAGAAGTGTGATCCCTCTGTAATGGGAGCACACCTCCGATCCCTCTTCTTAAATGAGAGGACCACCAACCGGTCTGCAGATCCAGAGGCACTGTCCCCGACTGCCACGCGATGTTGCAGAGACGTGTCAGCCAAGACAGCCCTACACATCCAGAGACTTTAAAGGTACTCGGGACGAATGCTCATCCACCCCGGGGCTTGCCAACCGGGAGCTTTCTAAAACACCTCAGTGACTTCACCTGTTTGGTGAGGACGAGACCCGCCCTCCGAGTCCCCAGCCTAGGCCTCCTCATCGGAAGACGTGACCAGTGGGATTGAGGAGAATTCTCGAAGTACTCTCCTTCACCGCCCGCCACATCCCCAGTCGGGGGGTTCACCAGCTCCCGCCCGCACTGTAACAGTGTTGGTGAAGCACTGCTTCCCCTCCTGAGGCGCCGGATGGTTTGCCAGAATCTCTTTCGAGGCCGACCGATAGTCCTCCTCCATGGCTTCTCCGAACTCCTCCCAGACCTGAGTTTTTGCCTCTGTGACTGCACGAGCTGGCAGCACGCTTGGCCTGCCGGTACCTCTCAGCTGCCTCTGGAGACATGCACTTGTCTCCCAGTTAAATAGCTTTGGATCCAGCTCAAAGCCACTCCCTTATGCCATATCTGTCTAATTTTTTAATAATATAGAATGATTTAGTGTATCAAATGCTTTTTCAAGTCAATGAATATTCCAGCTGCATGTTTCTTTCCCTCTAAGCTATTAGTAATCTCTTCTATTTGCATCGATGATGGCCATTGAAGTTGACCTTTCTGCTCGAAACCGTACTGACCTTCATTAATTAGTTTGTGCTTATCTATGAAATTATCCATTCTACTGTTGTAAAGTTTCTCTAAGATTTTGGAAAACTGGGGGAGCAGAGAGACAGGTCTGTAGTTAGTGAAGATGTGTTTGGTTCCATTTTATGTATAGGTATAACTTTTGCAATTTTCCACAATTTCATTCATTTTATGATTGTCATTGATCCATCAGTGAAATAGTTTGGATATGAATTATTTTTGCATTACCTTTGATTATAGTGTTAGTATTCCCCATACCCCTTTCATGTTGTTCTTGCTTTTATACACAGATCGGCATAATATAGTTTCTTAGCCTTCCTTAATTATTGGTCAGTTTATTTTATATGTTTTATATCTACTTTCAGATTCAACTGTTCTTAGTCTAATGAACTGTTTATATAAAGTGTTTTTTCTTCTTACAAGCATTTTGTAAACCCTTGGTTAGCCACGGACATTTTGTCGTTTTGCTGTTTTTACTGAATTGCCGAATTGGACAGTGTTTATTGTATGCTATACTAAAAATTTCCATGAATGTATCGTAAGCACTATCTACATCGTTCTTGTTATATACCTCGTTCCAATCTTGTTTTATTAAGTCCCTATAAAGTGAGTAAATTGAGTCCTCAGTTTTTTACGCGTTTCTAAAAATATTTTTGAGGTGATTTCTGTTCTAACTCATTATCCTCATACACCGTGAATACGGGCAGATGATCCGTTATATCACAAACCATTAGACCGCTGGTATTTGTGAACTGCATATTATTAGTGAAGATGTTGTCAATGAGGGTAGCATGCTCGCTGTTATTCTGCTAGGTTTGTGATAGTTGGGTATAAACTCATACTGTACATGCGATTAATATACTCATCAGTTGTCTTATGTTTATTTGGATTTATCAAATCGATGTTGTAATCCCCACAGATAATATAACTCTTCAAAAATAAGGCTTAGCTTTACCCAAATCTAAAAGGTCACAGCCTATAGGTCAGAGTAACGCCTCATTTGAAAGCTAAGACCTACAAAACTCATCCAAACACATCTTTTTTAATCACACTTTCATCACGCTTTTGTCGCTCTTTTGTTGTGTTTCCGTCCTCGTTATCGGCTCATGTTTTTTGCTATTTTGAAGCTTTTAGATTTGGGTAAAGCCAGTTGAGACGGGGGTTAAGAGGTTAATAAAGTTTCCACTCTGCTCTCGCACCATCATAGTGCAATCATTCAAATCAGCAGCAGCTCCTCGACCTGCGTCAGAGCCTTTATCAGATCCACATCCTGCTTCTACTGCAGCATAGTATGCTGCATTATATCCTCATAAACTACAGTCTACAATATGTAGAGGATCACTCACTACACTTCTACTGTAGTAAGGTTATATCCTCATAAACTAAAGTCTACAATATGTAGAGGATCACTCACTACACTACTACTGTAGTGAGGTTATATCCTCTTAAACTAAAGTCTACAATATGTAGAGGATCACTCACTACACTTCTACTGTAGTGAGGTTATATCCTCTTAAACTAAAGTCTACAATATGTAGAGGATCACTCACTACACTTCTACTGTAGTGAGGTTATATCCTCTTAAACTAAAGTCTACAATATGTAGAGGATCACTCACTACACTACTACTGTAGTGAGGTTATATCCTCATAAACTACAGTCTACAATATGTAGAGGATCACTCACTACACTTCTACTGTAGTGAGGTTATATCCTCTTAAACTACAGTCTACAATATGTAGAGGATCACTCACTACACTTCTTTTGCAGAGCTCTGACATTTTGGGGGCAAAAAATCCGAAATTCAAACATTGCCATTTTTAGCAGACTCTGTTGCACTGTGTGGTGTGTCCACACTTAGATCTGCTGCTGTCACTTTATCACTAAATACACCTGCACATCTGTAAATACAATCCTGCTGTTGCTCTATGTCAACTGATATCGTCTTATCATATTTTACTTTTTATTTTAATATTCTTTATGCATGCCCTTATAGCCTTATAGTTTTACTTTACTTTAATCTTTCTTACAGGGACATTAGACAGGTCGAATGGTCCCCTCCCATCTGACAGAGCACTGTCGAATGCACTGAGAGCTACAAGACTCTCTAGGCTTATCTGATATATGGCGTATTGTTCATTCTGATAGTCGCCAATACACATATTATTCACATGTTCATAACTCATACTCCAGAATTGTGATTTTTGTTTTTTTGCCAATAGTATGATTTGTAATGTACTGGAATGTAAAATTCATAATCTTATTATCTCTGATCATGCTCCTTTGTCTGTCCTTTTATCTTCAACTACTCCTTATTACAATATAATAAGGACAGACAATGGAGATTTAATCATTCACTACTTAAAGATCAGTCTTTTGTATCAATGATACAAAACAATACGCAAGAATATTTAGAAATCAATCTCAATTGTGTAGACTCTGTCCAGACTATATGGGAAGCTTACAAAGCTACCTGTAGAGGATGGATTATAGGCTACTCAACTGCCAAGAAAAAAGAAAAAGTAAAACAGAAGACAGATCTAACAGAAAAACTCAAATGACTAGAAACTGAACATATGGCTGACCCTAAAACACCCGTGTTAAAAGGGACATGCTAGCGTGTAAAACAGAACTACAAACAATTCTCCATGAGGAAAATGCATATGCCCTCTTTCTGTTGAGAAAACTATTTTATGAATCAGGAGATAAGGCAGGAAAATTGTTTACCCTCAAACTGAAACAACAGGAAAACCGTCAATCAATCTCATCCATTTATGATGAGAAGGGTGTGTTGATAAATGATCCTAAACAAATTAACGAGACATTTGTAAAAATACTATAGCAATCTTTATAAATCAGAGAGCTTTGTCAAGGAAAATGATATGGAAAAGTTGTGTGAAAATGTAACACTACCATCACCACGACTCTTTAGAAGGCCCGGTACTTATACAAGAAATTAAAAAGCAATAAAATCCCTCTCTAATGGAAAAACACCAGGAAATGACGGATACACAGTAGAATTTTTTAATGCTTTCAAGATGCTCTCATTCCATTTTTGACCATATTGTTTAATGATATAAAAAACAATCCATGCCTCCAACTATGCGGCAGGTCTCCTTATCTCTTATCCCTAAACCTGGCAAGGACCATCAGATAATGAGTCATTATAGACCATTGAGCATTCTTAATAATGATTACAAGTTGTTTGCAAAACTATAACAAAACTATAACAAAATATATCACAATTAATTATAAATGGAAAAACTATTATTGCATTCAGTGACTTAAAGAAAGAGTATAGGCTCAATGATGCAGAATGTTTAATTACTTACAGATCAAATCCATTCTGAAATCCTCACTATCTCAAGATAACAGCCTGGGGGACAAAAAGGATCTTGAGGATAAATTAAAACATGCTGCTACGAACAGGGGCACTGTCTCAGTAATATACCCACTATTATGTAACACTAAATCTGACCATACGTATGGAACACAAAATCAATGGATAAAAGACAATGGTGTGCCCATTTCTAACTCACAATGGAGCGCAGCACTGCAAAAAAGTACAAAAAAGTCCAAATGTGTTAACTATAAAATCATACAGCTCAGAATAATAAATGGAGCATATATTACACCTTACATTTGAAATAAAATGGACAAATAAAAGTGTAAATTGTGCTGCATGGTTGTGGGTCAGAAGGCACACTGCTGCATATGTTATGGAAATGCCCCTCTGTCCAGACATTCTGGAGGAATATAACTGATACACTGTCTCATATGTTTGATGGACAAATATCACCCTCTGGATTGTCTACTTGGAATAAGGACTCAAGACTTTAAATCAAAGAATGTGGACAATATATATCACTGGGCTTTTTAACAGCCAAACGTATAATTATGTTGAACTGGAAAGAAAGAAATTATAATTGTTTTGATGTACAGAATTGGAACAAAGATTTTCTGGAATGAATGACTATGGAGAAGGCCGCTTTACTCTTAGATAATCAACCAGATTCCAGACTGCCTGGACCTTGGCCCACAGTGAAAATGTATTTACAAAAATGTACTCAATAACTAACTGCCAATAATTTGTATTTATTTGTATTTTTTTGCTCTCTTTTGTTTGGCCCGGGGTGTGGGGCTTCTACCTGAGTTCGGAGTTGGGAGAAGGGAAGAGAAGAAGAGGAAAAAGGAAAGAAGAAGAGAGGAAAAAGAAAGGAAAGGAAAAACAAAACAAAAATAGTATGTATGTGTGTGTATATATAATGGTAATAATTAAAATCTTGGGTTGTATTGATGCAGAGTTGATTTTGTCGGCTGGGGTATTTGTATATTTGTATACTGTGTCTTTGTTTTGGTTGCGTCACTTTTAGTCCAATGATAAATACTGCTCTGTAATGAGAGGCTGCAAACATAGGCAGGGGCTTTTTTAATGGCACTTGTCTGTTGTTTTTTTTGCAGATCTCTTCGAGGGTCACCTAATAAGTGACCCCCCCTCGCGTAGTATTGCAAACTTTGTATGTATGTATGTATATGTATACAAGTGTGTGTATATATATGCATGTATATGTGTATGTACAATGTGTCTTCTTTTCTTATTTCTTCTATAAAAACTCTTTAAAAAACTATTAATAATAAAAACAAATCTTTCTTAAAGGGACAATGTACAGAGACATTAAAGGGATATTTCAGGATGTTTGACATTGGGCCTCATTTCCTAGTTATCCAGAGTGTTGTTGATGTCTGGAGATATTTGTTTCTTAAATTCATGCAGTTCTTATATTTGAAGAGTCTAGTGGCGCTAGGCTAGGGCAAGGCTAGTGCATGTCTATGGTATCAGTTAGCCTGCATTAAAACAGTGTGACCCACTCCACAGTGCACCTGAGGTAAATCACTTATAACACCAGACTAAACATATATTATAAGCCTTTGGCTTCGGCCCATTCCTTTTGAGCAAATAAACTGCTCAAATAAATAAATACAATAAATAATAAATAAATAGTTTATTTTTATGTAAATTTTTTGTTTTATGTTTTATGTTGCACAATTGTACCGAGAAAAAATCCTAGTTTGTGAACCTAATAAAAAATAATCTGATTCTGATCAGCGTCTGAAGAGCGACTGAAGACGGGCTGCGTTTCCTGTTTCCTGTCAGCTCTTTATCAGCATCATCTCCTGTGGTTTATCGGCTGCAAACAAGAACGGCCTCATAATCAGCATCATTTTAGTCAAAGTCATATTTTTCTGACTGAAATGAGATTGTTAAAGCATTTTTGTTTATATAATAACGTAATGAAAAAATGCAGAAGAGAGTTGAAGTCTGAATCAAGTGGCCGTTTATTGTCTTAAACGCAGGGAGAACACAGACACAAAATGGCGGGCTCACAGTGCTCCGCCTCTCACACACTCAGGGACAAACTTATAACCACACTCGTACGTATCAGATCAACAAGACATGACAGGCTGGCGTCAACATATCTGTTGATTCTCTGCATGTACGCGCTATCCCAAGGCCTAGTCTCTATCTGTGACCTGAGATGACTTTTCAGGTCACAGCACAGACATTCACTTCAGCCGTTAAACATGTGCATGGCAAATATATTTTCACATTACAATTCCCGTCTTCTATTTATCAAAGCATTTGATACATTAATCACACCAAATTAAAATGACCGCCCATGTTTAACAGGAGAAGATTCAACAGCCAAAACTTAAAGAAATCAAAACACAGACAGCACACATGCATAGTACCAAGCGTCATTATTAAACCATAATAAATCAAATCAAACCAAACATCTCAAAGTCAAATCCTACCAGGCCATCTCTATCACTCACATTTATGTTCCAGGCAGTGCGGACATTGGAACAGAGCTTAAAACCCACAAACTCAGGCCATAACATAACCAACATTAACATCACACACATTAATTAAAGGTTAACATAAGACCATCAACTGAGAACACAGAATAGACACTCAAAACATCAATGTTATTCATCCACGCTAGGTTTGTGACCACACAACATGAGTGTAGGAAAACAGGGGCAGCTATTTCTTATTTACTAGAATGACAGCGTTCTCTAGTTTAAGGCACAAGCAAAGGGCAGTAAATGTTCATCACACCGCACTCTAATCACAATTCAAAAGAAAAAAACTGGAGCACAAAATCATCTTAGCCTGATTATCAGCTAACAAACAAAGATAAAAACAATTGTGTGTTTCTATCAGTCTAAGGCCTAATCAGAGGTGAGTTGGTGTGAATGGCCTGTTTTGGTCTGGGAGCCCCAGCGTAGGGGGACACTGTAAACCAGTATGACGTCATCACCTGTTTCAAAGCTCATAAATAATCAGCTTCTTGTTTCCACTTGTCAAAACCAGCAGCTTTAACACAGGGAGAGCTCTGACCCCTCCCCTCGCTGCTGCAAAGTCTCAGAGAAAGTCAGGCGCGTAACACCATGTGCTGTAGAGACACACACACACACACGCACACACACACACACCCAAATTACTCAACTTCGACCCATATCACAGCCTCGGGCTTAGATAACACAATGTTAGGACATTCATCGTCACATGTAAAACCTTTTTCTGTTACTGCTTAAACATACACTCAACGCTGCGTAGTGTTCATTCCAAAACAAATATTTTGGGTTAGGGTCGTCATCGACCATGGCCCCTCACCAGCACTCAAAACACTGATACAGTGACTCAGGGCATCGAGGCCTATTCGATAATATAGGTCTTTGCCGCGAAAGTGGCATATTTGCTTCTGCTCGCACAAAAATACAAAAAAAAAACCCATTGGGAAATATTGAGAAAGAAGCGGTAAAAGACGAGCGCAACGAACCCCACGGTTGGATTACTGGACGTGAGACCTTTCCGATTATATAAGGCGGCGCTATATTGTTATTGTACGGGTTTTTCTTATTAGGCCCGAGAGCCTGACAGGGTCCAGGCCTGTTGTCTTTGTACAGACAGTGCGCGGAGCGCACGTCCCTAAAAGAGCGCGGAGCGCTCAAGAAACAGAGCGCGGAGCGCTCCCCATGCATTACACAGTAATAACGACACTCCCGACCTGTCCGGTGATATAAGCGTGTGCCGCGAAAGCACATTTGTTGTGAAAACCACAGGCAAGGTGCAGCCAAACCAAAATTGGTGCACGCGTGCGTCATGACTGTCCGAACAAAAAAGTACATTACATGGTTGCTAGGCAACCATCAGGAGGGCAGCCATTTTGGGAAAAATGTACTGATCTGGCGCCGAAGGCGCCATTTCTTGCTTTTGCACTTTTACAAACTCCACCTACAGTGGCAGCGACATCATAACCACGTATGGGGCGGTAGCGCCTCCCGATTATTGGTGCGGCGTGCGGCCACCGGTGTCAACCGGCCAAACGAGACCCTCGAGGGCCTCTAAATGCCGCTTGCGGCTTTAATTATTATTATTATTATTAATAATAATAATAATAATAATGCATCGGTTTTATATAGCGCTTTTCTGGACACTCAAAGACGCTTTACATTGCACTATTCATTCACTCCATACTTGATGGTGGTAAGCTACTATTGTAGCCACAGCTGCCCAGGGGTAGACTGACAGAAGCGAGGCTACCAGTTTGCGCCATCGGCCCTCCGACCACCACCAACCACTCACTCACTCACTACATTCGCTAGGCTTCCTGGTGTTACCAAACGGTCTCCCATCCAAGTACTAACCAGGCCCTTCCCTGCTTAGCTTCCAAGATCTGACGGGATTGGGCATAGCAAAGGCGGTATTATTATTATTATTATTATTATTATTATTACTATATGTCCCCTAGCAGTCGGTCCCATTTCCACTGTAAAAATATTGGTTGTCCTTCAAGGTATTCCATTTTATCTGTAATTGTCAGTAAACTGTCACAGGCTGAAAGAAGTTTTTAGATTTGGGTAAAGCTGAGCTGGAGGAAATGTGCTCGGTTTAGGCGGGAGGTAAGAGGTTTTGTTATTTTCCCGTCAGTCAGCGACGCTGCTTCAAAATAATGATTCATAAAACCTGAGGTGTTTGTGGCACGTGCTGCTGATACGTGATCCTTATAATCCAGAATAATCCACAATAATCCAGAATAATCCAGAATAATCTGTTTGATCAGTGACTCAGCTCCAAACCTCAGGAATGTGCTGAAAGAGCCGCTCATGAATGAACTGCTGTACTCGAGTAGTATTTGTGTTAAGAACTTATTATGTTGTGAACAGTTTAGTTCTTGTCAGACTTTCAGCTTCAGTCTCTGTCCTTCAGTTTCTGCTCTTACTTTATGTTTACGAAGAACAGAGCTGTCAATTCTTTTTAAATAAAACCAAAACAGGACAACAGGCTCACTCTCTTTTAGTTTCCAGATGCAAATGGAAGTTTTATTGGAATTAACTTTGTGTTTAAACTACATTTCAACCTTTTAACCTCTTACATGTAAGGACAGAACTTCTGTAGGAGCAGCCAGGGGCCAGAGGGCGTCCCTCATGTGAGGACAGAACTTCTATAGGAGCAGCCAGGGGCCGGAGGGCGTCCCTCATGTGAGGACAGAACTTCTGTAGGAGCAGCCAGGGGCCAGAGAGCGTCCCTCATGTAAGGACAGAACTTCTGTAGGAGCAGCCAGGGGCCAGAGAGCGTCCCTCATGTGAGGACAGAACTTCTGTAGGAGCAGCCAGGGGCCGGCGGGCGTCCCTCATGTAAGGACAGGACTTCTGTAGGAGCAGCCAGGGGCCAGAGGGCGTCCCTCATGTGAGGACAGGACTTCTGTAGGAGCAGCCAGGGGCCAGAGGGCGTCCCTCATGTGAGGACAGGACTTCTGTGGGAGCAGCCAGGGGCCGGAGGGCGTCCCTCATGTAAGGACAGAACTTCTGTGGGAGCAGCCAGGGGCCGGAGAGTGTCCCTCATGTGAGGACAGAACGTCTGTGGGAGCAGCCAGGGGCCAGAGGGCGTCCCTCATGTAAGGACAGGACTTCTGTAGGAGCAGCCAGGGGCCAGAGGGCGTCCCTCATGTGAGGACAGAACTTCTATAGGAGCAGCCAGGGCCGGAGGCGTCCCTCATGTGAGGACAGAACTTCTGTAGGAGCAGCCAGGGGCCGGAGAGCGTCCCTCATGTAAGGACAGAACTTCTGTAGGAGCAGCCAGGGGCCGGAGAGCGTCCCTCATGTGAGGACAGAACTTCTATAGGAGCAGCCAGGGGCCAGAGGGCGTCCCTCATGTGAGGACAGAACTTCTATAGGAGCAGCCAGGGGCCAGAGGGCGTCCCTCATGTAAGGACAGGACTTCTGTAGGAGCAGCCAGGGGCCAGAGGGCGTCCCTCATGTGAGGACAGAACTTCTATAGGAGCAGCCAGGGGCCGGAGGGCGTCCCTCATGTAAGGACAGAACTTCTGTAGGAGCAGCCAGGGGCCGGAGGGCGTCCCTCATGTGAGGACAGAACTTCTATAGGAGCAGCCAGGGGCCAGAGGGCGTCCCTCATGTGAGGACAGAACTTCTATAGGAGCAGCCAGGGGCCGGAGAGCGTCCCTCATGTAAGGACAGAACTTCTGTAGGAGCAGCCAGGGGCCGGCGGGCGTCCCTCATGTAAGGACAGAACTTCTATAGGAGCAGCCAGGGGCCGGAGGGCGTCCCTCATGTGAGGACAGAACTTCTATAGGAGCAGCCAGGGGCCGGAGGGCGTCCCTCATGTAAGGACAGAACTTCTGTAGGAGCAGCCAGGGGCCAGAGGGCGTCCCTCATGTGAGGACAGAACTTCTACAGGAGCAGCCAGGGGCCGGAGGGCGTCCCTCATGTAAGGACAGAACTTCTGTAGGAGCAGCCAGGGGCCGGAGGGCGTCCCTCATGTGAGGACAGAACTTCTGTAGGAGCAGCCAGGGCCGGAGAGCGTCCCTCATGTAAGGACAGAACTTCTGTAGGAGCAGCCAGGGGCCGGAGAGCGTCCTCATGTAAGGACAGAACTTCTGTAGGAGCAGCCAGGGGCCGGCGGGCGTCCCTCATGTGAGGACAGAACTTCTGTAGGAGCAGCCAGGGGCCGGAGGGCGTCCCTCATGTAAGGACAGAACGTCTATAGGAGCAGCCAGGGGCCAGAGGGCGTCCCTCATGTGAGGACAGAACTTCTATAGGAGCAGCCAGGGGCCGGAGGGCGTCCCTCATGTGAGGACAGAACTTCTGTAGGAGCAGCCAGGGGCCGGAGGGCGTCCCTCATGTGAGGACAGAACTTCTGTAGGAGCAGCCAGGGGCCGGAGAGCGTCCCTCATGTAAGGACAGAACTTCTATAGGAGCAGCCAGGGGCCAGAGGGCGTCCCTCATGTAAGGACAGAACTTCTATAGGAGCAGCCAGGGGCCAGAGGGCGTCCCTCATGTAAGGACACAACTTCTATAGGAGCAGCCAGGGGCCGGAGGGCGTCCCTCATGTAAGGACAGAACTTCTGTAGGAGCAGCCAGGGGCCGGAGGGCGTCCCTCATGTAAGGACAGAACTTCTGTAGGAGCAGCCAGGGGCCAGAGGGCGTCCCTCATGTAAGGACAGAACTTCTATAGGAGCAGCCAGGGGCCGGAGGGCGTCCCTCATGTGAGGACAGAACTTCTATAGGAGCAGCCAGGGGCCGGAGGGCGTCCCTCATGTAAGGACAGAACTTCTGTAGGAGCAGCCAGGGGCCAGAGGGCGTCCCTCATGTGAGGACAGAACTTCTATAGGAGCAGCCAGGGGCCGGAGGGCGTCCCTCATGTAAGGACAGAACTTCTGTAGGAGCAGCCAGGGGCCGGAGGGCGTCCCTCATGTGAGGACAGAACTTCTGTAGGAGCAGCCAGGGGCCGGAGAGCGTCCCTCATGTGAGGACAGAACTTCTGTAGGAGCAGCCAGGGGCCGGAGAGCGTCCCTCATGTGAGGACAGAACTTCTGTAGGAGCAGCCAGGGGCCGGCGGGCGTCCCTCATGTAAGGACAGAACTTCTATAGGAGCAGCCAGGGGCCGGAGGGCGTCCCTCATGTAAGGACAGAACTTCTATAGGAGCAGCCAGGGGCCGGAGGGCGTCCCTCATGTAAGGACAGAACTTCTATAGGAGCAGCCAGGGGCCAGAGGGCGTCCCTCATGTGAGGACAGAACTTCTGTAGGAGCAGCCAGGGGCCGGCGGGCGTCCCTCATGTGAGGACAGAACTTCTGTAGGAGCAGCCAGGGGCCGGAGGGCGTCCCTCATGTAAGGACAGAACTTCTATAGGACAGCCAGGGGCCAGAGGGCGTCCCTCATGTAAGGACAGAACTTCTATAGGAGCAGCCAGGGGCCAGAGGGCGTCCCTCATGTAAGGACAGAACTTCTATAGGAGCAGCCAGGGGCCAGAGGGCGTCCCTCATGTAAGGACAGAACTTCTATAGGAGCAGCCAGGGGCCGGAGGGCGTCCCTCATGTAAGGACAGAACTTCTGTAGGAGCAGCCAGGGGCCAGAGAGGTCCCTCATGTAAGGACAGAACTTCTGTAGGAGCAGCCAGGGGCCGGAGGGCGTCCCTCATGTAAGGACAGAACTTCTGTAGGAGCAGCCAGGGGCCAGAGGGCGTCCCTCATGTGAGGACAGAACTTCTGTAGGAGCCAGGGGCCGAGGGGCCCTCATGTAAGGACAGACTTCTGTAGGAGCAGCCAGGGGCCGGAGGGCGTCCCTCATGTGAGGACAGAACTTCTGTAGGAGCAGCCAGGGGCCGGAGAGCGTCCCTCATGTAAGGACAGAACTTCTATAGGAGCAGCCAGGGGCCAGAGGGCGTCCCTCATGTAAGGACAGAACTTCTATAGGAGCAGCCAGGGGCCGGAGGGCGTCCCTCATGTAAGGACAGAACTTCTGTAGGAGCAGCCAGGGGCCGGAGGGCGTCCCTCATGTAAGGACAGAACTTCTGTAGGAGCAGCCAGGGGCCAGAGGGCGTCCCTCATGTGAGGACAGGACTTCTGTAGGAGCAGCCAGGGGCCAGAGGGCGTCCCTCATGTGAGGACAGGACTTCTGTAGGAGGGACATGTGTCTGTGTCCTGGTGTGGCCTCGGGCTCAGAACATCTGGAGGACGTGTGCGTGGATCAGAAAGTCTGGGCATCTCTGCTCAGACGCTGCTTCCACGACTCGGCTCAGAGGAAGAAAATGGATGAACTTCTACTCAAGTCTTTTAGGTATTTGTTCATAGGATCAATAGTTTTGGGTTTTCTGGTGAGAGGCTCCAGTAGGTCGTAAATGGTCACATTTTATATAGCGACTTTCTACCTGCTTTAGGCACTCAAAGCGCTTTACATCAAGGAACCAGTCACCCATTCACACGCTCATTCATACACCAGTGTACGCAGACACTGGAGGCAAGGTGGGTGAAGTGTCTTGCCCAAGGACACAACGACAGAGGGCACCTGCGGGATTCGAACCGCCGACCCTTTGGTCACAAGACGACCCGCTCTACTCTCTGCACCACCGTCGCCCCCGTCGTTTATACAGACCACTGTGATGGAAAGTAAAGGCGCCAAACTGAGCCACAGCCACTGGGTCACCACTGTATTTTTACACATAAAAAGTTGAATCATGCTCCTTTAATTTTACATATTCAGTTTTTATTGTATATTTCTGCATAAAAAACAGCACTAAAGGTTCAGATTAAAGTTTGTGGCAGAATCATAATCATTTATAACTGGGGCAGATTTGCAATTTACATCCAAAATGTCAATGCTTTAAATATTAATATATTATATATTTATAATTGTCTTAAAGGTTCAGATTAGAAACAAGTGTGAATAAAATATAAACACGGCATCATCTCAGAAAGTACTTTATTTGTGGAAATGATTTGTCCTTTTTTGTGTAAAGCTAAAATTAACTTGGTTTATTAGTCACAAATTGTGAGTTTTGTAATTTCTAGTTATTTCTATGTTATGTTTTGTTTTCTTTATGTCATATATTTTCCAATATGCAAAGTTAATTAAAAGTTGTTTATTTGTTGCTTTATTTTGTTTGGACCTGGGCACCTACAGTATACACGGGAGTTTGGACACTTTTCCAAGAGCTTTTAGATTTGGGTAAAGCCAAACTGGAGAAAATGTGCTCGGTTAAGGCGGGGCTTAAGAGGTGATTGGACTGTTTGTTTGTTGCATGTGTTGTGATTGGTTGACGGTCCCTAAGTGTTTGGCGCTGCGTAAACACGGCGTGGCTCTGGACTAAAGTCTTCAGCGCTGAGCTCACTTCCGGGAGAGCGGCCAGAGTCACGTGACCGCCTCCTCTCTCTCTCTCTCCCCTCTCTCTCCTCCGGGACTCCCCTCTGTCCTCCAGCACCGGGACCTGAGCGCGAGTCTTCCCCGGGATCAGGCGCCTCTGCCCGGACACATGGAGCTGAGGTGACGCTGGTGCCGCGCGTCATGCCGCCGCTGCCCCGGAGCTGATGGAGAAGCCTGTCCCGTTCCTCCTCCCCGTCCTCCTCCCGGTCCTCCTGCTGCTGTCCGCGCGCGCTGACGCATGGAGCTCCGCGGACTCGGCGCACGGTGAGCTCCCGGTCCCTCCGTTTGTCCCGCAGTGTTTTCGACCTTTAGAGAAAGTCCCACTTTACAATCTTACAACAAAACACAAGTCAATCTCCATCTCTCTGAATACTGAGACTTTAATCCTTTATGTCACAGATTCATCCACATGACAAAAGCTTTTTCTCATTTCTGTCTTTGGAAAGTCGTCACATTTACATCACTATGTTTAATCTAATGTTTCCAAATCTTAAGAATGTATTTGTCTTCAGTCTGACTTTGAGCCACTGATAGAAACTAAACTTTATAAACTGGAATGTTGTGAGACCTTCATGAAGCTTTAACTTGTCGTCTCCGTCTCGTATCGCACGACTTTGTCTCCAGTTCGGTTCCTGTTCTCTGACTTGAGGCTCAGTTTGGATTCTGGTTTAAGCCTGAGTCTGACGGTGATTATTTGTGTTAAATCTGTCGTTTTACTTCAACATGAATACGACACATTCAACACAACAGTTCACACTAAACTAACACCAACGTTTGACCCACTTTCCTTTAGTTTGACATTTTACTGACGTTTATAGTTTCACTTCCTCATTGGACCCAGACAGGAAGTGACATCCATGGAGGTAAACATTTTTAAACCGTTGCCGTGCCGACGACCAATGAGTCAGTATCACTTAAAGGGTGTGTATTATGTAAAATGGACTTTTTCCAGCTTTATATCATGTTATTATGTCATTCCCTCATTAAACACATGCCTGGAGTGTTGCCTTGGCTCATTCACATATTTTTGAGTAATCAGTAAAAACTTAGACGGCAGCCATTTTAGGTGTAGCTATGCCTCAGTCCTCCTAGGAACGCCCCCACCTCCTGGAGACGCCTCTGGACCTTTCGTCACCAGCCAAGCCACCAACCACTGCTCCTCAGCTCAGCAGAGCCCCCTCCCCGCACAGTAGTGTTGTTTAGATGCCACAGCAGTGTGCTGAAGGGGGCGTGTCGGAAAGCTTCTTAAAGAGACAGAGGCCTATTTCAAGACGTTCAGTACAGCCATTTTGAGAGAGCAATTTTATTCAAGGCAGTTATTTTAATTTACTGCATATACAGACCAACAGAAGGTTACGTCATCATTGTAGTATGCTATAGACTGGTGCTATGTGACTGAAAAAAGCATAATACCCCCTCTTTAAAGATTTAAATAAAAATGACTTCATTAAATCACTGCTTCACTGGAATAACACGATTACAACAGAGCTACAGAGTTACCCATCATGCTTTGAGGCGAGGCCTAAACCAGAGCTTTGAGGAGGATCCACAGTCCAGAACCTCCCGCTCACGGCCCAAAGTCACAGTTATTCCTAATGTGAAGAGTGGATTTGATTTTTTTATATTCATGTTTATATGGGCTCGGTGCCACAGTGGTTAGAGCTCCAAGGTCCCTCGTCCTATTGTACATGTTTTCAGAGGAAACCTATAGACACGAGGAGAACTGGAACCCGGGACCTTCTGTGACGCACGAGCCCAAATAAGGACATCCAGGTTCAGAGGGATTTATGATCTGCTCTAATGTGGGTCTGCAGATGACGTCCTGCTGTACTTTGGGCCCGCGGCGGGTTACTCCCATAATCCTTTGCGGCTCAGGTATAAGCGCTCATTAGCTTCAGCCTGAGGATTAGCCTGAGTTTCCCTGACGACGAGGGTTTACACCGACGACTGGACCGGGCTCTTGGGTCATGTGACCTGAGAGAGAAGACGCTGGACTTTAGGACAGTTTTTATTTCCTGTTACAGAGACAGACATTCAGCGTTTGGATCGAACCAAAGGTGGAGGAAACATGTTTGGAAAAAAAAAAGTGAAATAATTTAGGGAAATCGAGAAAAAAATTGGAAAAATCTGAAGAATAATGTGGGTGAAATAGAAAACAAAAAAGGTTAAAAAAAATGAGGAAAAAGTGCAGAAAAAAGTGTTGTAAAAGAGAAGGCAGAGAGACTTTAGGACAGATTTAGTTTCATGAGGTCCAGCCGTTACAGAGACATTAAAGGGATATTTCAGGATTTTTGACACTGGGCCTCATTTCCTAGTTATCCAGAGTGTTGTTGATGTCTGGAGATATTTTTTCTTAAATTCATGCAGTTCTTATATTTGAAGAGTCTAGTGGCGCTAGGCTAATGCTAGGCTAGTGCATGTTTATGGTATCAGTTAGCCTGACCCACTCCACAGTGCACCTGATGTAAATCACTTATAACACCAGACTAACCATATAAATGTCTGTGTTAATAGAATCATTTAAAATAACTTATATTTGAGCAGCATCAGCTTCGTGGCTGTAAGCTAACGCAGCGGCGGAGTGATCTGCGAGAAAATAGTCCCTCAAAATGTGGTAATTCATGTGATACAAGGTCAGTTATATTTCAAACATTATTCTATTAACACAGACATTTATATGGTTAGTCTGGTGTTATAAGTGATTTACCTCAGGTGCACTGTGGAGTGGGTCAGACTGTTTTTAATGCAGGCTAACTGATACCATAGACATGCACTAGCCTAGCATTAGCCTAGCGCCACTAGACTCTTCAAATATAAGAACTGCATGAATTTAAGAAAAAATATCTCCAGACATCAACAACACTCCGGCGTCTTCATGTTCTGATTCTGTGGCTGTAGGTCTGGGACGGCGCCTCCTGCTGGACACAACACGACCCTTCGCCCTTGTCAACGGAGAGAGAACCAGCCTGAGGACGGCTCTGCAGGTCAGGGCTCCTACTGTAGTACTACTGTAGTACTACTGTAGTACTACTGTAGTACTATTACTAGTGTCTGAGTCTAGTTTGAATAAACCTGTGCATGGCAACGTTCACTTTGACACATTTTAATTTGGTTTTAGTCTTTTTGAGGAAAATGTGATTTCATTTGAGTCGACTAAAGTTAAGACACATTGACTGGACTTTAGGTTTATAATATTTATTTTAATCCTTTATAATCAGCTCCTCATGTTTCTTTGGCAGAGGATTTAAACATGAGGCTGTTGGGTTGGATGATTTTAGTCTCTGCTTTTACTTTTTATTTTGTCACATTTTAGTCTCAGAAACAACTGTGGATTTAGTTTAAGTCACAAAAATAAGACTTTGACTAAAATGATGAAATATTTGAGTGGATGAAGTGAACCCTGACCCTGAGGAAGGATATTTAAGATAAAGCGACGACAGTTTTATTTCAGTAAATCTGAGTTCTGCGGTGACCAGGGCCGGATTTAAGTAAAATGGGCCCCGGGACTAAAGTTATTTCAGGACCCCCCATATACTGTATGTCTGTCTGATTTCTCTCTCTACAATGAAAGGAAAAATGAATGATTTTTTAAAATTTGAACATGTAAAATAACGTTTTAAACATAGTACTAGTTTAATAGTTTGTGTGGGCTGTGTTCCTGCTCTTGTGTCTTGTACTTTGTAACATGCTCCCTGTACTATTGTGATTTGATCAATTGTTTTTATTTATTGATGTCGGGGGCGGGGCTTATAAGCTTTTGCTTCAGCCCACTCCTTTTGAGCAGAATTTTAACTGCTCAAATAAACTAATAAACTAAACTAATAATAAGAACAATTTGTGACATAACAGTTGAACAAAATGACCCCAATTTGAGCTCCGTGTCCCTCACAGAAGAACCTTTGCTCCTGCCAGACTGGTGGGGGACTCATTTAAAAGCGGGGTCTGGGGGTCCTCCAACAGAGATTATTTTATTTTAATGGTGCAAATTGGTCCATTCTCATGCATTTTAACAGACCAATAGGTACATATTTTTCCCAGTGTCAACTCAGTGAAAATGGCTCAGACCTGGTTTAGTCCTGGTTTAGTCTCGGGTACAAAGTCATCTGATTAAGCCTTACATGTGAGGGAGTCTGCAAAGAGAGAGGGAACGCTCTCCTTTCTCCTTAAGCCCATGGGCCCTTCAGCCTGCTGGGCCCCTGTAAGCCCCGGCATGAATCCGGCCTTAAGATGAAACCTAAACTCTTCTTTAGAACAGTCGTGTTTCAGTATTTGAACCATGTCTGTAAAATGTACTGCTGTTTCTTATCCTTTTCAGCTTTACTCAAATCTAAAAGCTTCTCCACTGGTGCTCACAGACTCATTTGAAAGCTAAGGACGCACTCACACTTGACAAGCTGTTTTGTTGCTCTTGTTTGTCCATGATAATAATAAAGGTATAAATGCTGTAACTGCTCCTTCAGCGTCAGTACAGGGTGAGCTCAGACGTTTGTGAGGTTCCTCCCAAACTCCTGGCTCTGCTCCAGGACCAGCTCAGTCTGAGGAGGAGGAGCTGAGGCCGGACTCAGATAGAGGGTGTTGTTATAGAGCGAGTGCATGAAATCAAATTCCTTGGTGTTATTATAGATGATAAAATGACTCGGAAATCTCACATTAAATATATATCTACTAAAATATCTAGAAGCATTTCAGTAATAGCAAAAGCAAAGCACATTTTAAACATCAAAGCTCTACATATCTTATACTGTTCTCTGATTTTGCCATATTTATATTATTGTACTGTGGTTTGGGGTAGTACTTATAAAAACACATTAAAACCAATAGTATTGTTGCAAAAAAGAGCTATCCGAGTAATTCATAAAGTTGGGTTTTTGGACCACACAAACTCATTATTTTTAAAATCAAAGATCATGAAGTTTTGTGACATTGTTGAGTTCCAAACAGTACAGATGTTATACAAAGCAAGATACAAACTGTTACCGGGCCAAATACAAAGAAGGTTCCAAGAACGTACTGGTTGTTATGAATTACGTGATGAATTAAACTTTAGGATTCAGAAACATAGCTCAACTTTGAAAAGCTTTAGTCCGACAGTTAATGGTGTACAATTGTGGAATAAACTGGAAATGGAGTTGAAACGAAGTCCAAATATCAACCTGTTCAAATATAAATACAAACAAAAGACTTTTGAAAAGTACAGAGAAGAAGAAACACTTTGCCACAAGGGGAGTAGTAGAATTAAATTTCATTGCATTCTATTAACTAAGACAGTGTTGTTGCTCTGAACGGTTGTCATTCTATTGCTCTAAATTACAAATTGAGAATTAGGATAAGCGAGTTATGGATCTGCTGAGAGGGACCCTCCCAACGGGCTCATAAACCTCGTCTTTTAACGCACCACTAAGCATAGGAACATCATCTACAAATACAGCCAGTTAGGGCAGCTGGGTGGGGTTTGTTGATGGGGAGTTACTGCCCTCTTCAATGGACCCGCTCTACACCCTGGCTTTTTAACGCACTACAGTATATAGGGCTTACATATTACATAATCCATTGAACACACACAACAACAACAACAACCAAACAAAAACAAAACTGAAAAAAAAAACTGAATGAAGGAAATGACAACTGGGAAGTTGCAAGATCACGGATAAAATAATATGTATATTAATGTGCCTTTTGAACACAGAACTAGTGCCTTTTGAAATTGTTTACTGTGTTTGGCAGTGGTAACCAATCATTTATTGTTACTTTGCCCTATGTTCCTTTGTTTATGATTTGTTACCTTGTAAATATTAAATGTAATGTTATTATTTTTATTTTGGGGTGGGCGCTTATAAGCCTTTGGCTTCAGCCCACTCCCTTTGAGCAGGTTAACTGCTCAAACAAATAAATAAATAAAATAAAAAAAATAAAAAAGGATGTGTGTATGTATGCATATATGTGTATAAATAACTTAATGATCGCCTTTTTCACTTGCTTTGTATTAGTCATCGCGTACATGAAATGAGACAGTTGTAGTTGTGTTTCCTTTCCGTTCCGTTAAATTCTGTTAACTTATATTTATACGGACATTATAGAGGTGCTTTGTGGGTGTGGTCCGTGTTGAAACGACCGCTCTGGAGGGCTGTAGGTTCTCTTTTGCCAGTGGGGCAGTATGATGTTGCTTAATGTAGGATTGATATTGTAAATATAACAGGCAAAGTTGGGTCAGGGAGGGGTACGGTGTGTGTGTGTGTGTGTGTGTGTGTGTGTGTGTGTGTGTGTGTGTGTGTGTGTGTGTGTGTGTGTTTGTGTGTGTGTGTGTGTGTGTGTGTGTGTGTGTGCGTGCGTGCGTGTGTGTGTGTGTGTGTGTGTGCGTGTGTGTGTGTGTGTGCTGTGTGTGTGTGTGTGTGTGCTGTGTTCCTGCTCTGTCACAGCCCTCAGGCCTCTGAAGCCACTCCCTGAGAGGCCATCTACTCCCCTCCCCTTGTGTTTTTTAGGAGTGAAGACAGGTGTGTTGGAGCCCACAGCTGAGTCTACTCTGCAATTAACAAGCTTCAAGAAGCACTCCCAGACAGCTCAGCCCTGCCAGATCGTATTACTCGCTCCAGTTAGTGCTACGTTCCAGCTCTTGAATTTGTACCTGTATCGTTGTTGGGACACTTACCTATTTTCTCCATTTCACTTCAGATCTCCACGCCCCAGCCACCTGTGCTTCACTCCGATCAGCCTTACTCACCTGTGCTCCTGGTCCCCGGTCCGCTCCACTCACCTGTGCTCCTGGTCCCCGGTCCGCTCCACTCACCTGTGCTCCTGGTCCCCGGTCCGCTCCACTCTCCTGTGTTCCTTGTTCCCGATCAACACCTGGGAAGAAGACTTACTTGGATATTACCTGGAAATTTATCTTGGCCAATAAATACCTACCTTATTTGCACTGCCTTGCTGAGTCTGCGCTTGAGTTCTTGCCTGATTCGTTACAGTACGATCTGGCCTGCAAGATGAACTCAGCAGACTCAGATCCTCTTAGTCATACGCTGGCGGCGCAGTCCTCTCTTTTGGAGCAGCATGACACACGTTAACAGCTCTCATGGAACACATGAAGGAGTTTTCTGTCAGTATTGCAAGCCTACGTACCCAGATGACTGCTTTGGTCCCTCAAGCTGCGGCTGCCACAGGGCACACTCCACCTGCTCCGCCTCCTGCACAGGCTCCTGTTCTTCCCCTTCTACAAGAGAAGCATACGTGCCTCCACCAGCTCCATATAGCGGAGACCTCGGCACCTGTAAGTCTTTTTGACACAGTGTTCTTTAATCTTCGAACAACAACCCTATACTTATGCCAACGACCGCGCCAAGATCTGTTACCTCATTGGTTGTCTCCGGGGTCCTGCTCTTAGTTGGGCCTCGGCAGTCTGGGAAAAGCAAACTCTTAGTTGTTCGTCGTACTTGGCATTACCACAGAGATGAAACAGATTTTTGATCATCCGGTCAGGGGTAAAGAGGCCACCAAGAGACTGCTTAACCTCCGCCAGGGAAGTCGTAGTGTTGCTGAATTGGCCATTGAGTTTCGCACACTTTCGGCAGAGAGCGGATGGAATGATGAGGCCCTGCAGGGAGCGTTTCTGAACGCCTTATCTGAAGGTATGAAGGACGAATTGGCCTCCCGGGACGAGCCCAGCAGCCTCAATGGCCTCATTGACCTAGCTATCCGGGTGGATAATCGCGTACGTGAGCGTCGCCGGGAGAGGGCTGCCAAGTTGCCCCCATCTACTAAGACTTTTTACGCACCATCTTCGGGCCCCTCACCAGCTGCCTTTTCGACTCCTGTTTCCCCCCAATCAGTTGCCGAATCCGAGCCAATGCAGCTGGGCCGGGCCCAGTTAACTCCTGAGGAAAGACAGCGACGACTCAACACGCGGAGCTGTCTCTACTGTGGTCACCTGGGACACTTTCTTTCTTCTTGCCCTGTCCGTCCAGCAAAAGGCCCGGCTCAACAGTAGTAGGAGAGATACTGTTGAGTCAAACCACGTCCTCTCCCAGAAGGCCAAACCTCACAGGCACTATTATGTTCAAAGACCAGAAATTAACCCTTCCCGTACTCCTTGACTCTGGATCCGACGAAAGCTTTATGGACCGGGAAGTGGCTCTTCGGTTGGGGCTTGACACTCTGCCACTTGCGACACCTCTGGAGGCCAAGGCACTCAATGGCCAAGTCCTTGCCCAGATTTCGCAGAAGACCTTGCCCGTGCAGCTGCATCTGTCAGGTAATCATTCCGAAATTATAAGTTTCCACATTTTTGATTGTTGCCATTCTCCGCTTGTCTTGGGTTTACCATGGTTGAAGTTGCACAATCCACATTTTGACTGGTTCGCCAACAGAATAAAGTCTTGGAGCACCTTTTGCCATTCTAACTGCCTGCAAGCCGCTTTACCACCAGTTTCTTCCGAGTCTACCTCTGTTCCAGAAGTCCCTGACCTGTCTACGGTTCCGCCTGGGTACCATGACCTCAGTGCAGTGTTCAGTAAACAGCAGGCTCTATCTCTGCCGCCGCATCGTCCCTATGACTGCGCCATCGAACTGCTTCCTGGCGCTCCGTTGCCCAGCAGTCGTCTGTACACTCTCTCTCGCCGGAGCAGATGGCTATGGAGAAATATATACAGGAATCTCTGGCGGCCGGGCTTATAAGACCCTCTTCTTCTCCGGTGGGTGCAGGGTTTTTCTTTGTTGATAAGAAAGACAAGTCACTGAGACCATGTATAGATTATCGAGGCTTGAATAGGATCACTGTTAAGAACAAGTATCCCTTCCTTTGATAAATTCTGCATTTACTCCCCTCTGTGGTTCCACAATCTTCACTAAATTAGATCTCCGCAATGCTTATCACCTGGTCCGCATCCGAGAAGGAGACGAGTGGAAGACCGCATTTAACACCCCGCTAGGTCATTTTGAATACTTGGTGATGCCCTTTGGTCTGACCAATGCCCCGGCGGTGTTTCAAAATTTGGTGAATGATGTGTTACGGGACATGATTGGAAGATTTGTTTTCGTTTACCTTGATGACATTCTCATTTTTTCTAAGGATCTCAAGAGTCATGAACGTCATGTCCGGCAGGTTCTTCAAAGACTCCTGGAAAACAAGCTATTTGTCAAGGCCGAGAAGTGTCAATTTCACGCGGCCTCTACCGCTTTTTTGGGATACATCATTGCACAGGGTCAAGTGCAGATGGACCCCACCAAGATTGCCGCAGTCAAGGAATGGCCCTCGCCCTCCAGCCGCAAGGAGCTGCAGCGTTTCCTGGGATTCGCTAACTTCTACAGGAGGTTTATCCGCAACTACAGCAACTTGGCGTCCCCCTTGACTGCCCTCACCTCAACCGTGGTCCCCTTCGTGTGGTCGGCAGAGGCGGAGTTGGCCTTTGAGGAGTTAAAGCACCGATTCACCTCTGCTCCTGTTCTTATGCAACCTAATCCTGAACTCCAATTCGTGGTAGAAGTGGACGCTTCCAACTCCGGGGTAGGTGCCGTCCTTTCTCAACGCTGTCCCTCTGATCAGAAGTTGCATCCTTGTGCGTACTTTTCTCGCAAGCTTTCTGTTGCAGAAAGGAACTACGACATAGGCAATCGGGAACTCTTAGCCATCAAACTTGCTCTGGAGGAATGGCGCCACTGGCTCGAGGGCTCTACTCACCCCTTTATTGTGTGGTCGGATCACAAAAACCTGCAGTACATCCAGTCGGCCAAACGACTAAATTCAAGGCAAGCCAGGTGGGCCCTATTTTTTGACCGTTTTAACTTTTCTGTGACCTATCGTCCAGGATCACGTAACGTAAAACCAGATGCCCTGTCTCGAATTTTTTCATCGGATTCCCTCTCTTTTGAAAGCGATCCTATTTTACCTGCCTCTCGTTTTGTCGCCATGATATCCTGGGGAATTGAGTCACAAGTCAGACTAGCCCAACAGAACCACCCTGATCCTGGCAATGGCCCCCCCGACTCCTTGTTTGTGCCAGATCCAGTCCGCTCTGACGTTTTACAGTGGGCCCATGGCACTCACTTAACCTGCCACCCTGGGGTCACTCGAACACTTGCAGTACTTCGACGCAGATTTTGGTGGCCAACTATGGAAAAGGACACTAAAGAATTTGTTTCGGCATGCACGGTATGTTCCCAAAACAAGACCTCCAACAGACCCCCTAGTGGCCTTTTGCAACCTCTACCCATTCCTAGTCGTCCCTGGTCACACATTTCGCTGGACTTTGTTACTGGCCTCCCCAGTTCGAATGGCTATACTGTTGTTCTCACCATCGTTGACAGGTTTTCAAAGTGGGCACACTTTGTTCCTCTTCCCAAACTACCTTCCTCCAGAGAGACAGCAGACCTGTTGGTTGAACATGTCTTCAGATCGCACGGCATCCCTTCAGACATCGTGTCTGACCGAGGTCCCCAATTCACCTCTCAGGTATGGCGTGCCTTCTGCTCTGCTTTGGAGATTGATGTAAGTCTCTCCTCTGGGTTCCATCCCCAATCCAACGGCCAGTCAGAGCGGGCTAACCAGCAGATGGAGGTAGCGTTGCGCTGTGTTTCCTCCACCAATCCATCAAGCTGGAGTAAATACCTACCCTGGGTAGAGTACGCCCATAACACCCTCGTAAACTCCTCTCTGGGTATGTCGCCGTTTGAATGTTGTCATGGTTACCAACCACCCCTCTTTGCAGATCAGGAGCAAGAACTTGCAGTTCCCTCTGTCCAGGACCATTTGACAAGATGTCACCAGGTATGGAGCCGGGCTCGTTCCGCACTAGTTCGTGCCTCTGAGAAATCCCAGGACCAAGCTAACTGCCACCGTACACCGGCCCCTTCCTACTCCCCGGGACAAAAGGTTTGGCTGTCCACCCGCGACTTACCTCTGAGAGTGGAGTCCAAGAAGCTGTCACAGCGATTTATCGGACCCTTTGAAGTGGACAAGGTCATCAACCCCTCAGCTGTTAGGTTGAAGCTTCCTACTACCCTACGGATTCACCCTACCTTTCACGTGTCAAGGGTCAAACCTGTCCAGTCCAGTTCCCTGTGCCCCGCTGCTCCTCCTCCGCCTCCTCCCAGGTTGATTGATGACCACCCGGCCTATACAGTGCGGCGCATACTTGACGTTCGTCGTCGGGGTCGTGGTCACCAGTTTTTGGTGGATTGGGAGGGTTATGGTCCCGATGAGCGGAGCTGGGTTCCCCGTAAGAATATCCTGGACCCTTCCTTGATCCGGGACTTCTACCGCCTCCATCCGGAGAAGCGTGATAGGCCGCCAGGGGGCGTCCGTAGAGGGGGGGTTCTGTCACAGCCCCTCAGGCCTCTGAAGCCACTCCCTGAGAGGCCATCTACTCCCCTCCCCTTGTGTTTTTTAGGAGTGAAGACAGGTGTGTTGGAGCCCACAGCTGAGTCTACTCTGCAATTAACAAGCTTCAAGAAGCACTCCCAGACAGCTCAGCCCTGCCAGATCGTATTACTCGCTCCAGTTAGTGCTACGTTCCAGCTCTTGAATTTGTACCTGTATCGTTGTTGGGACACTTACCTATTTTCTCCATTTCACTTCAGATCTCCACGCCCCAGCCACCTGTGCTTCACTCCGATCAGCCTTACTCACCTGTGCTCCTGGTCCCCGGTCCGCTCCACTCACCTGTGCTCCTGGTCCCCGGTCCGCTCCACTCACCTGTGCTCCTGGTCCCCGGTCCGCTCCACTCTCCTGTGTTCCTTGTTCCCGATCAACACCTGGGAAGAAGACTTACTTGGATATTACCTGGAAATTTATCTTGGCCAATAAATACCTACCTTATTTGCACTGCCTTGCTGAGTCTGCGCTTGAGTTCTTGCCTGATTCGTTACATGCTCTTGTGTCTTGTACTTTGTAACATGCTCCCTGTACTAGTGTGATTTCATCAATTGTTTTTATTTCAATGATGTCGGGGGTGGGGCTTATAAGCTTTTGTTTCAGCCCACTCCTTTTGAGCAGAAATGTAACTGCTCAAATAAACTAATAAACTAAACTAAACTAAACTCCAGGGTTTAGGATTTAGACCTGGCCTGGTCTTACTCTGAGGAGGAGGAGCCGAGGCCGGACTCCAGGCTTTAGGATTTCAGTGTTTCCCCTGGGTTTACTGGTTTGGCAGGGGGGGTATGGTTACACGTGCACGCGCGTGGTCCGTGCACACTGCCGGGTCAAATATAGTGTTTTAGCAAATGTTACTATTTGTAACAATTTATTGTTTGAATTTCTATATGACACATAATTAATCAGTTTAAGTCACTGTAAAGCATTTTGATGATGTAGGAAACAATACTAAGTTTGAGAAAGTTTGAGAATGTAACATACTATTATTAGATTAGCCTAACGTAGGCTACCATTATTTAATTTTCCCATGGGTGTTTGGATTTTCCTCATATTCATGTTTAATATTTATCAGTGAGTTCCACAGTTTATGATCTAATTGGACACATGTAATAAGTCTGTGTTCTGCTTAAAACAAGAGGAGCCAAAATCAGCATTTAAGGCTAAGTTCAGGACTTTCTACAAAATCCAGCAGCGCTAACTTACTAGCTAACTGAAACAGATACTAACAGCTTCACCTAAACAGTTTAGGCTAAAGTCAACTGTTGCATTTAGCTTGGGTGGGATTGTCTTATTTACAAAATACCAACGGGATTTAATGTTAATTTTATTATCTAATCGCTATAGTTTAACTTACTCGCTCTGTGGCAGCTTCTGTCTCTGCCCCTGTTTCTCCGATCTTTTCTGGCCCAGCCTCCTCAAATAAACACGACCGCATGGCCTGGGTCACTGAGCGCAAAACGCGGACTGGATCTGTAAAAACACGGACTCGGACTGGATTGACTTCAATGGTAGTAACTTAACTCATAAAATAAAACCGGAATGGATTTGGTAAAGACGCTGGTTTTATCGATCAGTGATTAGCGCTGCATAATAAAAGACTATCGTCCTGAGAGGGCGGGGGGCGCTGATGGCGGGGCGGCCCGCCCTGCCTGTATAATGGTAGGGGAAACACTGGATTTAGACCTGGCCTATAGGGCTGGACCTCGGTAAACCTGCAGTCTGGTAAAGCAGCAACTATAATATCACATCTGTTTATTCAAGCTTTGACACTGGTGACATTTGGGACAAAATTGGGAAAACAATTTTAAAGAAAAATGAAACCATTTGGAGAAAAAAAAGGGAAAATATAAATAAATGGGAGAATTGTGGGAAAAACACATACACAATTGAGATAAAAACGGAAGACAAGTTAAAAAAAAAAAAAATTGCAACATTGGGAAAAAAGGATAGATCAGACATTTGTAACGGAGGGAAGTGTGGCGTGTTCAAACAGCAGGAAGAGGTCACGCCCACTTCCTCCCTGATTGGACAGAGACAGAAAGTGACATGTGGCCGGTGAAAATGGAGGAAGTGAAAGATGGACTTCCTGTGAGTCACAGGCTGTGTCCGAATGTCCGCACTATTCCCTATATAGTGACTATATAGTGACTATATAGTGACTATATCGTGGTCACGCCATGTTGTAGGGGCGTCCGAATATCCAGAGAGATAAAAGTAGTGCACTCAAAATTTCCCACAATGCATTCTGAAAAGTAGTGAGCAGCGGTGATCACTACACGGGTCAATATAGCCCACAATGCACTGGGAGAGTCGGAGAAGAACGGCCGACAGCCACAGGTCTTTGAACTAAACAACACGACTGAATGAAATCAGCTGTTTCAATCGTGTGTTGTGTATTTCTCATGAATAAACGACTTCAATATAAACGGTTACGGTGAAACGATGCTAACGTTAGCTGCTAACCTTTAGCTTGAGCTGCTAAATGACCGATAGCTTCCTCTCTCGGACAAAAAGGCTTCATTCATGTAAAATCCATGTGAAGTAAAACGTATCTGACTCGTATTTAGCCATAATTAGTCCCTGTCTCATGACTTTGGTCTTTATCGTACAAATACATTATGTGTTAGTTTATTGAACCTTTAGCAGATGTGTCACTCATTCTGCTGGAGCTTCAGACTCCGGGCTCTGACCGACTTTCTGTCTTTGAGCTGACGCTGGAGTCATTTTATTTTTCTCTGTGATGATAGTTTTAATTTTGAAAGTAAAATAAAACGCCTGTAAAAGTGCCAAAGCTGTCGTTCTGTTTCATAAAATAAATGTTTGTAACAATAAATCAATTCTGATTAAATAAAAAATAAAAATCAGCGCGCATGACGTCACGCAGCTCGGAGAAAGTGGCTTCTGTTCGAATCGCCAACAGAATCCGTGACTCTATAGTCGACTATAGTGCGGCCTGTGTAGTGAGTGAGGGGTGAGGGACTAGGCTGGACATTCAGACACAGCGTCGCCCAAACCTCCTCATGAAGCTCTGACTCTGAGCCAGTGGAACCGTGTGGTGACCACCAGGGGGAGCCATCGCTGCAGGAGCTCCATCTTGTGTCCGCAGATGAAGCTGGTTTTGACGTTTAAAACAACTGTAAAGCCTGGTTTATAATAATGTTATATGTTCTTCCTGACGACACTGGGTCAGGTGTCATTAAAGAAACATAAGGGACATTTTAGAACTATATTAATGAGGGCCTGATTCAGACCTAAAGGTTAGAGGAAGAGCCCGCCCTTTTGCCCTTTTGCCCTTTTTAGGAGCAGCGTGGGAGGAGTCTATAAATCCATCATGGACTCTCGTTTGAACCATATGACCTGACCTTGCACCAAAGTCTCTATTCTACTGTGCAAACCTTTAAAATGTTGTATGTTTTATATGTGTTGTTAGCGTTATAAACAGAGACAACAGTTTCAATCTAGCTTTGCAGCGAAACCTGACGCATTTACAGAGACGTTCATTAATGTTTATTAATGTGAACTGTCCCGTCAAATAAACCAATCAAATACATTTAAAACATGATCATTAATGTAAACGAGTCGGCTGTTTATTATGTCTATGCTCTGAACTCGCTCCTGTAGTGTTTGTTTCCTTTGCTAACGTCTCTCCCTCCTCAGGACGGGCCCCGGAGCGTCTGCGTCTGGGCCTGTGGTTGGGGCGGAGGTTGTTGGTGGTGGAGCTGCAGAAGAACCAGTGAGTGTCGTCAGGTTCATACGTGATGTTGGCGTGACGTAAATGACACGTGTTAATGTCTCCTCAGTGACCTCCTGCCCAAACAGCCCACTGTGTTTTACTACCTCCCCAACGGCACCGGGGTGGCCCTGCCCGACCCCCCGTGGTGAGTCTGGCCCCTCGTGCCTCTCGTGCCCTCTGCTTCATCTGCTTCATCTGAATGCAACCTCTCCTTTTCAACTTGTGAATTCCCTGACCTCATGAAGATTGCCATGGTCCTTTTGAGCAGACCAACTGCTCAAATAAACAAATAAAAAAATAAACTAAGGTCGTTCCAATTCATAAAAGTGGGATAATTGTCAGTTCACAAATTATAGACCGATCTCTAAACTCTTCAACTATCCAAGATTCTGGAAAAACTTTTTGCCGCCGCCTGGACAGTTTGTGAATAAACATAACTTACTCAGTGACTGTCAGTACTGGTTCAGAAACAACAGGTCAACTGCACATGCATTAATCAATCTAAGCCAAGAACCAACAATATTGACAATAATCTGTATTCATTGGGAATATTCATAGACCTCCAGAAAGCCTTTGACACTATAGATCATGAAATACTTTTTAATAAACTAAATAACAACGGGATCAGAGGGATTGCTAACAATTGGTTGAAGTCATACTTGACTGAAAGAAAGCCGTACGTACAAATTAATGAACATGTATCAGGACGAAGGAACATAGTATGCGGAGTCCCCCAGGGGTCAATATTAGGACTTAAATTTTTTTTGTTGTACATAAATGATCTGTGTGAAATATCAAAAAGTTAAAATGTATATTATTTGCGGACGACACAACAATTCTGGGTTCCGGTGAAGATCTACAACTGCTTGTCTCAGAGGTCACAACAGAATTATACAAATTCAAAGAATGGTTTAATAGAAATAAATTATCGCTGAACATATTGAAAACAAAAATGATTTTATTTGGTAAACGGAATAGTGACGTTCAGATTCATATCGATATTGACAATACTCAAATTGAACAAGTAAAGGAATATACATTTCCGGGTGTGATCTTCAGTCATAAGGTTAGCTGGAGACCACAAATAGATAAAATTCGTGGAAAATGGCGAAAAATGTGGCCATAATGGGCAAGTGTAGATTTTTTCTACACTTGCCTGTAGAAAAAAGGCTGTTTTATAAGCCTTCTTGCTTCGGCCTACTCCTTTTGAGTTTGTGTTACTTTTTTGTTACTTTATTTATTTTCTGCACTGCTATAATGTTAAGGTAAAGAATGTAAATAATTACTCAAATAAATTCCTAACTAATCATCTGCATCACCTGCTCTTCTTACCTCTGTTCCAGACTCACTGTTTCTACCACGGGACGGTTCTGGGCCTGAGCGAGTCTCGAGCCGCTCTCAGCACATGCTCTGGACTCAGGTCAGTGTTAACCCCGCCCCCTCGCCACACAATTAACCCCGCCCCCTCGCCACACCCTTAACCCCGCCCCCTCACCACACCCTAAGTTAGCTGCAGTTTGGGCTGAAATTTAGTTTCCTGTTTTGTCCAGTTCTCTTCCCTCTGTTTGATGAAATATGAGCTGATTTTTATATGACTGACTCCATTTTAACTGATCAAGAACTGGCAACCCCGTGAACTGCTACCTTAACGTGGTGGGGTTGTTTGAGTGCCCGAATGATCCGAGGAGCTATGTTGTCTGGGGCTTCATGCCCCTGGTAGGGTCTCCCATGGCAAACAGGTCTTAGGTGACGGGTCAGACGAAATGCAGTTCAAAGACTTCTATGGACAGTTTAAGAACAAGGACCGTGACGTCGCCCGGTATGGCGCAGCCGGGGCCCCACCCTGGAGCCAGGCCTGGGGTTGGGGCTCGAATGCGAGTGTCTGGTGGTCGGGCTTCTGCCCACGGGGCCCGGCCGGGCACAGCCCGAAGGGATGACGTGGGCCCGCCCTCCTGTGGACCCACCACCTGCAGAGGGATCCGTAGGGGTCGGGTGCAGAGAGGACTAGGTGGCAGTCAAAGGCGGGTGCCTAGACGACCTGGTCCGCGTGCGCAGCTTCTGGCGTTCGGACATGGAACGTCACTTCGCTGGGGGAAGGAGCCTGAGCTTGTGCGGGAGGTTGAGAGATACCGGCTAGATATAGTCGGGCTCACCTCCACACACAGCCTGGGTTCCGGATCCCAACTCCTGGAGAGAGGCTGGACTCTCCATTTTCTGGAGTTGCCCGCGGGGAGAGACGGCGGGCTGGGGTGGGTTTGCTTATAGCCCCCAGCTCAGCCGCCACGTGTTGGAGTTTACCCCGGTGAACGAGAGGGTCGCGTCCCTACGCCTTCGGGTTGGGGACAGGTCTCTCACCGTTGTCTCGGCCTACGGGCCCAACATCGGTGCAGAGTACCCGGCCTTCTTGGAGTCCCTGGGAGGGGTACTAGATAGTGCTCCGACTGGGGACTCCATTGTTCTACTGGGGGACTTCAACGCCCACGTGGGTAACGACAGTGAGACCTGGACGGGGGTGATGGGGAAGAACGGCCTCCCCGATCTGAACCCGAGTGGTGTTCTGTTATTGGACTTCTGTGCTAGTTACAGTTTGTCCATAACGAACACCATGTTCGAGCACAAGGGTGTCCATAAGTGCACGTGGCACCAGGACACCCTAGGCAGGAGGTCGATGATCGACTTTGTAGTTGTGTCATCTGATCTCCGGCCGCGTGTCTCGGACACTCGGGTAAAGAGAGGGGCTGAGCTGTCAACCGATCACCACCTGGTGGTGAGCTGGATCCGCTGGCAGGGGGGAGGAAGCCGGTCAGACCTGGCAGGCCCAAACGTGTTGTGAGGGTCTGTTGGGAACGTTTGGTGGATCCCTCTGTCAGTAGGGTCTTCAACTCCCACCTCCGGAAGAGCTTCACCCAGATTCCGAGGGAGGTTGGAGACATGGAGTCCGAGTGGACCATGTTCTCCTCCTCCATTGTCGATGCGGCTGCTCGCAGTTGTGGCCGTAAGGTCTCTGGTGCCTGTCGTGGCGGCAATCCCCGAACCCGGTGGTGGCGCCCGGAAGTAAGGGATGCCGTCAAGCTGAAGAAGGAGTCCTACCTGGCCTTGTTGGCTTGTGGGACTCCGGAGGCAGCTGAGAGGTACCGGCAGGCAGAGCGTGCTGCAGCTCGTGCAGTCACAGAGGCAAAAACTCGGGTCTGGAGGAGTTCGGAGAAGCCATGGAGGAGGACTATCGGTCGGCCTCGAAGAGATTCTGGCAAACCATCCGGCGCCTCAGGAGGGGGAAGCAGTGCTTCACCAAGACTGTTTACAGTGCGGGCGGGGAGCTGTTGACCTCGACTGGGGATGTGGTCGGGCGGTGGAAGGAGTACTTCGAGGATCTCCTCAATCCCACTGTCCCGTCTTCCGATGAGGAGGTAGAGGCTGGGGACTCGGAGGGGGGTTCGTCCATCACCCAGGCTGAAGTCACTGAGGTGGTTAGAAAGCTCCTCGGTGGCAAGGCCCCGGGGGTGGATGAGATTCGTCCCGAGTACCTTAAGTCTCTGGATGTTGTAGGGCTGTCTTGGCTGACACGTCTCTGCAACATCGCGTGGCGGTTGGGGACAGTGCCTCTGGATTGGCAGACCGGGGTGGTGGTCCCTCTCTTTAAGAAGGGGATCGGAGGGTGTGCTCCAATTACAGAGGGATCACACTTCTCAGCCTCCCGGGTAAGGTCTACTCCAGGGTGCTGGAGAGGAGGATCCGGCCGATAGTCGAACCTTGGATTCAGGAGGAACAATGCGGTTTTCGTCGTGGTCGTGGCACACTGGACCAGCTCTATACCCTTCATCGGGTGCTCGAGGGTTCGTGGGAGTTCGCCCAACCAGTCCACATGTGCTTTGTGGATTTGGAGAAAGCGTTCGACCGTGTCCCTCGTGGTGCCCTGTGGGGGCTGCTCCGGGAGTATGGGGTCCGGGGCCCTCTGCTAAGGGCTGTCCGTTCCCTGTATGACCGCAGCAGGAGCTTGGTTCGCATTGCCGGCAGTAAGTCAGACTTGTTTCCGGTGCGTGTTGGTCTCCGCCAGGGCTGCCCTATGTCACCGGTTCTGTTCATTATCTTTATGGACAGAATTTCTAGGCGCAGCCAGGGGCCGGAGGGTGTCCGGTTTGGGAACCTCAGGATCTCATCTCTGCTGTTTGCAGATGATGTTGTTATGTTGGCTTCATCAAATCAGGACCTCCAGCTGCACTGGGGCGGTTTGCAGCCGAGTGTGAAGCGGCCGGGATGAGGATCAGCACCTCCAAATCCGAGGCCATGGTTCTCCACCGGAAAAAGGTGGCTTCCCCGCTTCAGGTCGGTGGGGAGTCCTTACCTCAAGTGGAGGAGTTCAAGTATCTCGGGGTCTTGTTCACGAGTGAGGGACGGATGGAGCGTGAGATCGATAGACGGATCGGTGCAGCGTCAGCAGTGATGCGGTCGCTGTATCGGACTGTTGTGGTGAAGAGAGAGCTGAGTCAGGGGGCAAAGCTCTCGATTTACCGATCGATCTACGTTCCCACCCTCACCTATGGTCATGAGATCTGGGTAATGACCGAAAGGACAAGATCGCGGATACAAGCGGCCGAAATGAGTTTCCTTCGCAGGGTGGCTGGGTGCACCCTCCGAGATCGGGTGAGGAGCTCAGTTACCCGGGAGGAGCTCGGGGTAGAGTCGCTGCTCCTCCACGTCGAAAGGAGCCAGCTGAGGTGGCTAGGGCATCTGTTCCGGATGCCTCCTGGTCGCCTCCCTCGGGAGGTGTTCCAGGCATGTCCTATTGGGAGGAGGCCTCGTGGAAGGCCCAGGACACGCTGGTGGGACTATGTCTCCGAGCTGGCCTGGTGTCGCCTCGGGGTCCCCCCAGAACAGCTGGAGGAGGTGTGGGTCCCCCAGAACAGCTGGAGGAGGTGTGGGTCCCCCAGAACAGCTGGAGGAGGTGTGCGTGGATCGGGAAGTCTGGGCATCTCTGCTGAGACTGCTGCCTCCGCGACCCGGCCCCGGATAAAGCGGAAGAAAATGGATGGATGGATGGAAGAACTGGTTTTAGTCCCAGATTGAGTCTCATAGTTAGTCTTTGATTTTAGCCTCAGAAACTTGGCTGTGACTAAGTTCATGTTGTTCTGGCCGAGTGTGACCTCACTCTTCAGATTCAGGCCGTGGACTTTGACCTGATCTGATGGAGCTAATCTGATTAAACTTCTCCCAAACCTCAGAGGAGTTTGAGCACCATGATGGCGGCGGCTCAGTCTCTGCAGGATCACACAAACTGAGCTCTACTCAGCGCCGTGAGGTTCAGTCAGACCCGCCCACTCTCTGTTACCATAGCGATCTGCCATGTTGGTGTGTGTTTATATCCGTGCACAGGGGTTTAACCTTTATCGGGGGCGGTGGATCTAAATCTGTGGTTTCTGCGTTTCCAGGGGAGTGATCGCTCTGAACGCGTCGCTGACTCTGGAGCTGACGCCGCAGGAACAGCAGACAGGAAGTGATGCGCAGGAAGCAGGAAGTGGAGAGGAGGCGGACGAGCCGCACCTGCTGTTCTCCTCTGGGCCAGCAGAGGGAGGCGGAGCAACGGGCTGCGGAGTCACTCACACAACAACGACGACGACCCCGACGTATCAACATCAGCACCGGGTAAACGGGAGACGCCTTTATTTAGTCTTTAGAGTGTGAGCCCCTGGTGTTTCTCTAGTTTCTCGTGTTTCTTTTTCCTGATGTTGAAGTCACTTGGTATTGCTATGTCAACCACCACGGCTTTCCTCTGCTCTTTGTCCACCACCACAATGTCCGGTTGGTTCATTACCATTCTGTCCGTCTGTATCTGGAAGTCCCACAGGATCTTGGCTCGGTCATTCTCTACCACCCTAAACGTAAAGATTTTATTTTGAATTTTTTACTGAAAGTTCACACACAAGTAACAGACAACTGTGAAGTGAAAGCAAAATGATACATGATTCTGTTATTTTACAAAAAATAGAAAAGTGAAAAGTGGGGCGTGCATAAGTATTCATACAGCATTTTCTGAGTGCATTAAATTGCCTTTATAACATTCCTAATGACTGCAGAATGTTCACACCTTGCCCTAACCAGTAAATAGAGGCCACCTGTGTGTAATCTACTCTCAGTATAATTCCAGCTGTTCTGTGAGGGCCTCAGAGCTATGGTCAGAGTGTATTGGTCACTAAACAACATCATGAAGGCCAAGGAGCTCACCAGAGAGGTCAGGGATAAAGCTGTGGAGAAGTTTAAAGCAGCGTTAAGTTATACAAAGATTTCACAAGATTTGAACATCTCACGGAGCACTGTTCAATCCATCATTCAGAAATGGAAAGAGTATAGCACCACTGTGAACTTACCAAGACACGGCCGTCCACCTAAACTAACAGACCGAACAAGGAGAGCACTGGTCAGAAATGTAACCAAGTGCCCTAAGATAACTCTGGAGGAGCTGCGACGTACTGCCGCTGAGCTGGGGAATCTGTACATGGGACAACTATAAGTCTCTACACAAATCTGGCCTTCATGGACGAGTGGAAGAAGAAAGCCATTATTGAAAGGAGGCCATAAGAAATCCCGTTTGAAGTTTGCTAGAAGTCATATGGAGGACACAGCTACCATGTGGAAGAAGGTGCTTTGGTCAGATGAGACAAAAATTGAACTTTTTGGCCCAAATGCAAAACGTTATGTATGGAGCAAACCTAACACTGCTCATCGTCCTGAGTGCACCATCCCCAGTGTCAAATATGGTGGGGGGAGCATCATGCTATGGGGCTGCTTTTCCTCAGCGGGGACTGGGAAGATTGTAAGAATAGTTGGGAAGATGGATGGAGCCAAATACAGAGACATTTTGGAGGAAAACCTGCTGGAGTCATCAAGAGAATTGAGGCTGGGGCGGAGATTGACCTTCCAGCAGGACAATGACCCTAAACACAAAGCTAAATCTACAATGGAATGGTTTAAAAACAAACATATTAATGTGTTAGAATGGCCCAGTCAAAGTCCTGACCTAAATCCTATTGAAAATCTGTGGAAAGACCTGAAAACTGCTGTTCACAAACGCTCTCCTTCTAATGTGACAGAGCTTGAGTTGTTTTGTAAAGAGGAATGGGCTAAAATGTCTCTACATGTGCAAACCTTGTAGTCAAACCCCAGAAGACTTGCTGCTGTTATTGCAGCAAAAGGGGGTTCCACAAAGTATTAAGTCATGCTGTATGAATACTTATGCACGCCACACTTTTCACTTTTCTATTTTTTGTAAAATAACAGAATCATGTATCATTTTGCTTTCACTTCACAGTTGTCTGTTACTTGTGTGTGAACTTTCAGTAAAACATTCACAATAAAATCTTTATGTTTAGGGTTGTAAACATGACAAAATGTGCAAAGGCTCAAGGTGTATTAGTACTTTCGCAAGGCACTGTAACTGACCTTGCATCACATGAATTACCGCATTTTGAGGGACTATTTTCTCGCAGATCACTCCGCCGCTGCGTTAGCTTACAGCCACGAAGCTGATGCTGCTCAAATATAAGTTATTTTAAATGATTCTATTAACACAGACATTTATATGGTTAGTCTGGTGTTATAAGTGATTTACCTCAGGTGCACTGTGGAGTGGGTCAGACTGTTTTTAATGCAGGCTAACTGATACCATAGACATGCACTAGCCTAGCATTAGCCTAGCGCCACTAAGCTCTTCAAATATAAGAACTGCATGAATTTAGGAAAAAAATATCTCCAGACATCAACAACACTCTGGATAACTAGGAAATGAGGCCCAATGTCAAAAATCCTGAAATATCCCTTTAAGTTAATTATGATTTAGCAACTTTTGATTGTTTGCTATAATATTTCTTAAAATCGACTGTACATTACTGATCTGCACATGTTTAAGCTTCCAGACGTTTCCAATCGGCCAAACATTTGCTGAGCTTCTAAATGTGAAATGACAGACTCAGACAATGAGTGTTTTTGTAATTAATCTCATTTTGGTTCAGGGCATCAATGAATGATCTATTGATCTGTTTAGAAAGAAATGCAAAATGTACAAATGTCATGAACATGAGCTCTAGCTATAAGCATCAGCTACAAACTTAACCCAGCGCATTTCCTCCAGTTCAGCTTTACCCAAATCTAAAAGCTTCTATAGGCCAGAGTAACGGCTCATTTGAAAGCTAAGACCTACAAGACTCATTTAAATGGATCTCTTTCCTTGCGTTGTTGCCACTTTTATGACTTTTCTTTTCATCGCTTTGTCGTCACTGTTAATTCTTTGGTGACGTTTTCGTTGCTTTTTTGTCGTGTTTTTGTCGCTCTTTTGTTGCGTTTTCATCCTCGTTTTGTTTCATTTTTGTCGCTATTTTGACACTTTTTTCCAGAAGCTTTTAGATTTGGATAAAGTGGAACTGGAGAAAATGTGCTCAGTTCAGTTTGCGTTTACATCTGAGGTTACGATTGTGTAGAATAATGAAACTTTAGTCAAAGGTTTAGTTCTCTCTGTGTCTGGATAAGATGGACCTAAAACATGCACAGTAGGTTCCTCCTCCAGCTGATGTGAGCGTGAGCTGTTGTTGTTCCAGAGTAGGAGGGACATCCTGACGGAGACCAAGTACATGGAGCTGGTGCTGGTGGTGGATCATCAGGAGGTCAGGCCTGGTTTTACTTTAGATTTAAAGTGTTTTGTTAAAGCAGAATATTGGATCTTTCCATCTCTGTGGAAACGTTTGTGTCCAGTTCCTGAACTACCAGAAGAACAACCAGACCATGATCTACCGCATGCTGGACGTGGCCAACGCCGTGGACTGGGTAAGACTTTAGAACAACTGGAAACATTTAACACAGTTTCCTCCTTAACGTCTTAGTTTGAACTCTGTCAGAGTCAAATCAGCCCAAACTCTCTCTTTACCAACTTTATTCTCTGACGTTTTGTCGCTTTGAGCCGGAGATTTATCCAGGAAGTGACTCCAACATTTAGAAACGTTTGGAACATTTTTGGAAAGTTTGAAAAAGTTTTGAAAAATATGTAAAATGTCCTGAAATTTTGTCAATTTTTATTCACAAAACGCCTTATTTTTATATGAAAACATAAAGTGACAGAAAACTTGCAACACATTTTTGTCTCATATTCATATCAGTGATGTTCAGCAGAAGTTTCAAAGTGATTTCTCTATATTACATTTTTTCCCCTATTCACCTGCGGCGTCTGGCCTTAAAACTATATAATATTATAAAACTGCAAACACTTGATGAATAAATGTCAGATTGAAAATGTTTTGTGACTTTTATTGATTCCAGTGTTGCAGAGCTTTGTCATGTGTTTCCATTGTACTGATTTGAAGCAGCTGAACCAACCCGTCTGTCTAGTTTAAACACTTCTCTCTCTGACACTCGGCTCCTCTCTGTCAATACGATTGGGCACAAGTGTCGCCTGCAAACTGTTCAACATTAACTGTGGACTTAATGTTTCTAAAGTTCATTGTTCACTCCAATTTAAAAGTGACTTTTGACACAAGTCGATCTGTCAGTTGTTGGACATTGGTCAAAGTTTTCTGCAGTGATCTCAGATAAAGCTGTACTTTTCACATAGACTTTGCCTAAACTTGATTTGGAGATTTGTTTCCAGAACAACGTCTCTGTGAGAAATAAACATGTTTGAGCGGTGACTCTGCCGTTTCCTGCCCCTCCCTCAGTCACACTCAGCCTCGCTCTGAGCTTCCTGGTTCCTCCTCCCTCCCACACACTCTCTAAAGTCAGACTCAGCCTCGCTCTGAGCTTCCTGGTTCCTCCTCCCTCCCACACACTCTCTAAAGTCAGACTCAGCCTCGCTCTGAGCTTCCTGGTTCCTCCTCCCTCTCACACACTCTCTAAAGTCAGACTCAGGCTGTTGTCGAGAGAGAAATGGCGCAGAAAGCCCTGGACCAAGAGGACTTTACGTGTCCCATCTGTTTGGATTTACTGAAGGATCCAGTGACTGTTCCCTGTGGACACAGCTACTGCATGAAGTGTGTGAAAAACCACTGGGACCAAGAGGACGAGAAGCATGTTTACAGCTGTCCTGAATGCAGAGAGAGCTTCAGCTCCAGGCCAGTGCTGGTCAAAAACATCATGTTAGCAGGTGTAGTGGAGCAGCTGAAGAAGTCTGGCCTCACAGCGCCCCCTGCTGACCGCTGCTATGCTGGAGCTCAGGATGTGCCCTGTGACGTCTGCACTGGGAGGAAGCTGAAAGCCGTCAAGTCCTGTCTGCAGTGTGTGGCCTCATACTGTGAGAGCCACCTCCAGCCTCATTATGAAGCTGCAGCGCTTCAGAAACACCAGCTGGTGGCGCCCTCTGACAAACTGCAGGAAAACATCTGCTCTCAACACGACGAAGTGAAGAAGATGTTCTGCCGCACCGACCAGCAGCTCATCTGCTACCTCTGCTCTTTGGACCAACACAAGGGCCACGACATGGTGACCTCAGCCTTGGAGAGAGCCCAGAGACAGGAACAGCTGCTCCAGAGCCTCCAGCTCAAAGAGACAGACCTGAAGAGGCTCCAGCAGGAGGCCCAGGACATCAGCCGCTCTGCCCAGACAGCAGTGCAGCGCAGTGGGGACAGCTTCACAGAGATGGCCCTTCTCCTGGAGAAAAGACGCTCTGAAGTGGAGCAGCAGATCCGCTCCGACGAGCAAACCCAACTGAAACAAGTCCAAGAGCTTCAGGACCAACTGCAGCGGGACGTGACTGAGCTGAAGAGGAACATCTCTGAGCTGGACCAGTTTCTACAGCTCTGTCCTTCACTGTCCACAGACTCACAGAGGACAGAGATTCAGACAGGGCCCCGCCGCTGCTTCCAGGAGGTGACCAGAGCCGTGTCAGAGCTCAGGGACAAACTAAAGCTCAGTCTGGAGGAGGGACTGACCAACGTCACACTGGCTCTGAGCCCAACACCAGCTGAACCCACCAACGTCACACTGGCTCTGAGCCCAACACCAGCTGAACCCACCACCAGAGAGGACTTCTTACAGTATTCAGCAGAGATCACTCTGGACCCAAACACAGCACACAGAAAACTGAAACTGACTGATGGAAACAGAAGAGCAAAATTTATGAGAGAAGCTCAGAGTTATCCTGATAATCCGGAGAGATTCAGTTGGTGGCCTCAGGTCCTGAGCAGAGAGAGTCTGACGGGCCGCTGTTACTGGGAGGTGGAGTGGAGCAAGGGAGGGGTTATTTTAGCAGTTTCATACAGAGACATTCAGAGGAAAAGCTCTAATATAAGTCGATTTGGAAACAATGATAAATCCTGGGCCTTAATCTGTTACAATAACAGTAACAGTTATTCATTTTATTTTAACTCAGTCCAGTCCGGTGTCTCAGGTCCGATCTCGTCCAGAATCGGGGTTTCCCTGGACCACGGTGCAGGGGCTCTGTCGTTTTACAGCGTTCAGAACCAAACCATGACCCTCCTCCACAGAGTCCAGACCAGGTTCACTCAGCCGCTCTACACTGGAGTCTGGTTTTACTCGAGCTATGGAGACACTGCACATTTTCCCAAACTAAAGTAGCAGCTTTTCTCTTCACAGTTTGAGATCGTCCTTGTGTCTTGTATTGAACTAATACTGAAGGTTTTTCTATATAATAATATTTGTTTCTCATACATTGACATTGTTTTGAATTATAAACCTCGTGCTCCTCACTCACGCTCAGGTGCAGATGTGTTTTACAAACACTTTGAATCAAACCTTAAATTAAAGCCACAATAAGAGCGACTGACCTGGAAACAAAACACTTCAGTTTCTATTGGGAACTGAACTGTTCAATCTTCAGCCTTTGACGTCTTTAAACTTCATTTTCCACTTCCATTTAATACCATTGTTTGTTCTTGTGATTGTAACTATTTACTGCAGAAACTGATTTTCTTTAATCATTGAAACACAGATTATAATTGTGTTTTATGTTTTGTCTTTTATAGAATGTTATGGGTCGAGGGATGAGCTTTAAGTTGTGCAGAAATTATAATCTTTACTTTGTAACTTTAAAATATTCATCAATAAAGTCACTAATCTGTTTTTAAGTCGTGTTTTCTTTCCTGAAACTAAAATAAAGTAAAACAAACAGACGTCATTTATAATCTTCTTCTGAGACAAAAGTATCTTGTTTTTGTCTGATATTTGTTTTCCTGGTGTTTGCTGCTGGTGATGTAGGTCTGAACTGAAATATCAAAGAATAAAGGACACGTGACCTTTAACTCTGGAAATGTCTTTGTCAATGTTGCATTTTATGATGAATACTTTTTACTTTTACTTCACTACATTTTAAAGCCTGTGTCTGTACTTTCTACTCCAATACATTTTTAAATTGGGTTAAAAGTATTTCATTTTCAAAGTGACCTCTTTATAATGAACTGGTTTAGTCCCAGTTTAGACCTGGTTTTGTGGTTTACTCCTTTAGACCTGGTTTGATTCAAATGATTTTGAAAAATCCTGCACATTAAACTCTTAAATACTTTTACTTTTTCCTCATAAAGTACATTTTACAATAAATACTTTTGTACTTTTACTTAAGTAAAGATTTTATCAGATAATCACTTAAGTAAGAATATCAAGTTCTTCTTCCACCACTGGTCTTTTCCCAGAACTTTAAAGAAATGTTTATGAAATGTGTTCCTCTCTCTCCTTCAGTTCAGCTCACACACACACACACACACACACACACACACACACACACACACCACACACACACACACACACACACACACCACACACACACACACACACACCACACACACACACACACACACACACACACACACACACACACACACACACACCCTGAGGTTGCTGGTTATATTCCCTATAGTCTGTGAAGTGTGTTGCTCTCTAACCCTGAGGTTGCTGGTTATATTCCCTATAGTCTGTGAAGTGTGTTGCCCTCTAACCCTGAGGTTGCTGGTTATATTCCCTATAGTCTGTGAAGTGTGTTGCTCTCTAACCCTGAGGTTGCTGGTTATATTCCCTATAGTCTGTGAAGTGTGTTGCCCTCTAACCCTGAGGTTGCTGGTTATATTCCCTATAGTCTGTGAAGTGTGTTGCCCTCTAACCCTGAGGTTGATGGTTATATTCCCTATAGTCTGTGAAGTGTGTTGCTCTCTAACCCTGAGGTTGCTGGTTATATTCCCTATAGTCTGTGAAGTGTGTTGCCCTCTAACCCTGAGGTTGCTGGTTATATTCCCTATAGTCTGTGAAGTGTGTTGCCCTCTAACCCTGAGGTTGCTGGTTATATTCCCTATAGTCTGTGAAGTGTGTTGCCCTCTAACCCTGAGGTTGCTGGTTATATTCCCTATAGTCTGTGAAGTGTGTTGCCCTCGGGTCTGACTCGCTGCTGCTCTTTGTGTGTCAGTTTTATCGGCCGCTGAACGTGCGTGTTGCCCTCACGGGTCTGGAGATCTGGAGCGACCGAGACAAGATCGTCATCGAGAAGAATCCGACCGAGACGCTTCACAACTTCCTCCAGTGGAGAAGCCGAGACCTGTTGCCACGGATACGGCACGACAACGCCCAGCTCATCATGTACGACACACAAACACAACACAAGCAACATTTTTCAATTTTTTTCTGAAAATTATACCGTAGTTCAGCTCCATTTTTGAAGCCTCATTTTTACACTTTTCTCCCATTAATTTCAGTATTTTTAGTTGATTTGTTGCCCAGCCCTTTTTTCCCTCGCAGACCCCCTAACCTTTACTCCAGAATCCCCCAAACCTGGAGCCTGAAAAACTAAAACATGTTTCCTCCTACAGGCAAACTGAGCTAAATGAACTGAACATCATTTAACATTCAGTCTGTGATGTCTGTGCTGCATTCAGGGGCGGCTCGTTCGACGGCACCACGGTGGGGATGGCGTCTCAGAGCTCCATGTGCTCCAGGGACCGGTCTGGAGGAGTCAACCTGGTCAGTCCCAAACCCCGATAACTCTTTATCCTTTTACTTTTCTGCTGAAATCAATACATGTTTCTATTCAAATCCAGAGGCTGAGGAAAAGAATCGAAACATCGATATATCGATACCAAATGACTACTTTTTAGTATCGATACGTATTTGTTCAGGAGCTCAGGTTCCCTGGAGCTGAAATGTATCGTCTACAAGATCATATCGAAATCACTGTGTGGAAGATCGGCCGATTTACAATATCGACTTTAGCTCCAGGGTCAAGAAAAGCTGGAAAATATGGACAAATAAATAAATAAATGAACGATTGGCCGAAAGGGGAAACAATTGTAAAAATAAATAAAAATAAAATGAATTATAATAAATGTTTAAAAATAGGTGCGGGAAATATGGAAAAAGGCTGGGGGGGGGGGGGGGGGGGGGGATAAAAAAAGTTTGAAAATGGGGTGGGTTATAAATCAATACAAATAAGATAAATGATAATAAATTTTAACATTTATTATCTTTTTTTTTTTTTTTTTTACAATAATGTTTCCCCCCCCCATTTATTTAAATAGGGGGGGAATGGTAAAAAAATATTGGAACATCTGGGAAACATTTAGGGAAAAAAGGGGAATTATATTATATATATATATATATATATATATATATATATATATATATATATATAATAGGGGATTTTTTTTGGAAGAATAGAGGAACAAATTGGTAAAGCCTAACCCTGAGGTTGCTGGTTATATTCCCTATAGTCTGTGAAGTGTGTTGCCCTCTATTTATTTTATTTATTTATTCATTTATTTGAACAATAAACATGTACCACACTACAACATTTATAGCCAAGGCTAATTTGCAATGTCCGTCCCTAGAAGGGCTTTTCAAATGCACACACAGAGTACAGAAAATACATTACATTACATTTACACTCACCTAAAGGATTATTAGGAACACCATACTAATACTGTGTTTGACCCCTTTCGCCTTCAGAACTGCCTTAATTCCACGTGGCATTGATTCAACAAGGTGCTGAAAGCATTCTTTAGAAATGTTGGCCCATATTGATAGGATAGCATCTTGCAGTTGATGGAGATTTGTGGGATGCACATCCAGGGCACGAAGCTCCCGTTCCACCACATCCCAAAGATGCTCTATTGGGTTGAGATCTGGTGACTGTGGGGGCCATTGTAGTACAGTGAACTCATTGTCATGTTCAAGAAACCAATTTGAAATGATTGGAGCTTTGTGACATGGTGCATTATCCTGCTGGAAGTAGCCATCAGAGGATGGGTACATGATGGTCATAAAGGGATGGACATGGTCAGAAACAATGCTCAGGTAGTCCGTGGCATTTAAACGATGCCCAATTGGCACTAAGGGGCCTAAAGTGTGCCAAGAAAACATCCCCCACACCATTACACCACCACCACCAGCCTGCACAGTGGTAACAAGGCATGATGGATCCATGTTCTCATTCTGTTTACGCCAAATTCTGACTCCACCATCTGAATGTCTCAACAGAAATCGAGACTCATCAGACCAGGCAACATTCTTCCAGTCTTCAACTGTCCAATTGTGAGCTCGTGCAAATTGTAGCCTCTTTTCCTATTTGTAGTGGAGATGAGTGGTACCCGGTGGGGTCTTCTGCTGTTGTAGCCCATCCGCCTCAAGGTTGTGCGTGTTGTGGCTTCACAAATGCTTTGCTCCATACCTCGGTTGTAACGAGTGGTTATTTCAGTCAAAGTTGCTCTTCTATCAGCTTGAATCAGTCGGCCCATTCTCCTCTGACCTCTAGCATCAACAAGGCATTTTCTCCCACAGGACTGCCACATACTGGATGGTTTTCCCTTTTCACACCATTCTTTGTAAACCCTAGAAATGGTTGTGCGTGAAAATCCCAGTAACTGAGCAGATTGTGAAATACTCAGACTGGCCCGTCTGGCACCAACAACCATGCCACGCTCAAAATTGCTTAAATCACCTTTCTTTCCCATTCTGACATTCAGTTTGGAGTTCAGGAGATTGTCTTGACCAGGACCACACCCCTAAATGCATTGAAGCAACTGCCATGTGATTGGTTGTTTAGATAATTGCATTAATGTGAAATTGAACAGGTGTTCCTAATAATCCTTTAGGTGAGTGTATAGTAACATTACTGACTTTACACAAAGGATGCGCATTTGAGCGCAAACTAAAAATGATTGCACACTTGATCTCTTTTTAAAATACGCTTTAGTTCATTTTAAAAGCCCCCAGATCTAAGTCCTGTTTCAGCTCAGGAGACGTTCCAGAGTTTAGCTCCTGGACAGTAAAAGCCAACTGTCCGAAGGACTTTTTTCTAACGGGCACTTTCACATTTCCATTAGCAGCTCCTCGTGTGATGGAGCCACTGATCGAAGTGGGACTATGAGCCGTCTGAGAACATCAGGGGCTTGGTTGTACAGACATTTATACATTAATTTCAAGTTACAAAATTTCATAAAATTTCAAGTTAAAAAGTTTAACCTCTGCAATACTATGGTGTGTTCTGACAGATGTTTTATCTAATATTTTTAGTGCTTTGTTGTAAATCAGTCTTAAGGCCTGATTGTTGTGGCTGTTGCCTGTGACCAGGAGGTTATACAGTAACTGAGATGAGAGAAAATCATTGCATGTATAAATATATTTGCTGCATGAAATGGTAAACAGTCCCGTATGATTCTGAAACTGTGCAAGTTTGCCTTGGCTGTTCTAGTGACCTTTTTGACATGACTTTCAAATGATAAATGGGAGTCTGAGGTTGCTGGTTATATTCCCTATAGTCTGTGAAGTGTGTTGCCCTCTAACCCTGAGGTTGCTGGTTATATTCCCAGGACCACCTGGTGAGCGTTCTGGGCGTGGCCTCCACCGTGGCCCATGAGCTTGGACATAACCTGGGGATGAACCACGACTCGGACGAGCGTCGCTGTCAGTGCCGCAGCGAGGGGCGGAGCCAGGGGCGTGGCGGCGGCTGCATCATGGAGCCGTCCACGGGGTAAGAGTCAGACTCCTCCCCTTTAGGAGACAACAGACTCCTCCCCTTTAGGAGACAACAGACTCCTCCCCTTTAGGAGACAACAGACTCCTCCCTTTAGGAGACGACAGACTCCTCCCCTTTAGGAGACGACAGACTCCTCCCCTTTAGGAGTCACAGCGACAGAATAACTGAGCATGAAAAGAAATGGAATGTCTGCTTACTAGAGTTAGAGATATAAATATTAGATGTACTTGCCACTTGTTATGTCATAAATGTTTTGCCAATTATATTGCAATTTATTTATGGATTTTCATTTTATTTTTAATTTTCTTTGTTATTATTTTCATTTACTTTGTGCTTCCTTTCTGTTTATAGTTTGTGTTCCTGTCAAAACACTATGAATGTGTGGATGATTGTGGTATGAATGCAAGGGGGAGTGGCAGGTTGTGGGTCACAGGTTGTGGGTCACAGGTTGTGGGTCACAGGTTGTGGGTCTGCAGGTTATGCAGATGTTGTCCCTCTCCTCCTCAGCCTGATGCCCGGGCAGATGTTCAGCAGCTGCAGTGAGGAGGACCTGACCTCCAGTCTGCTCCATGGGGGGGGCATGTGTCTGTACAACGTCCCCGAGCCACAGAGTCTGCTGGGGGGCCGCGCTGTGGGAACCTGTACCTGGAGCCGGGGGAGGAGTGTGACTGCGGCCTGCTGCAGGTGAGCCCCGCCCTGACCACGCCCCTGACCACGCCCATGACCACGCCCCTGATCACACCCCTAACAACGTCCCTGACCACACCCCTAACAACGCCCCTGACCACACCCCTAACCACACCACAGTGAGGGGCGGAGTGTGACTGCGGCCTGCTGCAGGTGAGTCCCGCCCCTGACTCCGCCCCTGACCACACCACAGTGAGGGGCGGAGTGTGACTGCGGCCTGCTGCAGGTGAGTCCCGCCCCTGACCCCGACCCTGACCACACCACAGTGAGGGGCGGAGTGTGACTGCGGCCTGCTGCAGGTGAGTCCCGCCCCTGACCCCGACCCTGACCACACCACAGTGAGGGGCGGAGTGTGACTGCGGCCTGCTGCAGGTGAGTCCCGCCCTGACCCCGCCCCTGACCACACCACAGTGAGGGGCGGAGTGTGACTGCGGCCTGCTGCAGGTGAGCCACGCCCTAAAATCAGACCACCACCCTCCCTGCGGTGTGGCGATGGTCACAGGAGGTGAAGGAGTCAGGAAATGGACGCCGCTCATAAAGGCGGGCGATATATCGTCCACAAAGTGTTAAAGTACACAGACTGGTCACATGTTACTGCAGTAGAAGTGAAAGTATTCAAAAGAAAGAGAGAGTGTTCGTTTGACACAATCTCATTCACTTCAATAAAGACGCACAAATCCTGTCCATCACATGTTCAGCATCAGAGTCTCTGATTGGTCCGTTTAAACCTCTCCTCTCTCTGATTGGTCAGGAGTGCTCGGACCCCTGTTGTAACGCCTCCACCTGTCGTCTGGTCCTGGAGCCGAGTGTTCGTCGGACGGAGTCTGCTGCGACTCCTGCAAGGTCTGACTCCTCCCCCTCTCTCCACTCTGACTCCTCCCCCTCTCTCCTCTCTGACTCCTCCCCCTCTCTCCACTCTGACTCCTCCCCCTCTCTCCACTCTGACTCCTCTCTGCTCCTCCCCTTCTCTCCTCTCTCTCCCCCTCTCTCTCTCTCCTTCTCCCCTCTCTCTCCTCTCTCTCCCCCCTCTCTCCCCTCTCTCCCTCTCTCCCCTCTCTCCCCTCTCTCCCCCTCTCTCTCCTCTCTCTCTTCTCTCCCCTCTCCCCCTCTCTCTCCCTCTCTCCCCCCTCTCCCCTCTCTCCCCTCTCTCTCCCCTTCTCTCCCCTCTCTCCTCTCCTCTCTCTCCCCTCTCTCCCCCCTCTCTCCCCTCTCTCCCCTCTCTCTCCCTCTCTTCTCCCCTCTCCTCCCCCCTCTCCCCTCTCTCCCCTCTCTCTCCCCTCTCTCTCCCCCTCTCTCTCCTCTCTCCTCTTCTCTCCCCTCTCTCCCCTCTCTCCCCTCTCTCTCTCTCCTCCTCTCTCCCTCTCTCTCCCTCTCTCTCCTCTCTCTCTCCTCTCTCTCTTCTCTCCCCTCTCTCCCCTCTCTCCCTCTCTCTCTCTCTCCCCCTCTCTCTCCCCTCTCTCTCTCCCCTCTCTCCCCTCTCTCTCCCCTCTCTCTCCTCCTCTCTTCTCTCCCCTCTCTCCCTCTCTCTCCCCTCTCTCTCCTTCTCTCTCCCCTCTCTCCCCTCTCTTCCTCTCCTCTCTCTCTCTCCCCTCTCTCTCCTCTCTCTCTCCCTCCTCTCCCCTCTCTCTCCTCTCTCTCCTCTCTCTCCCCTCTCTCTCCTTCTCTCCTCCTCTCTCCCCTCTCTCTCTCTCTCCTCTCTCCTCTCTCTCCTCTCTCTTCTCTCCCCTCTCTCTCCTCTCTCTCTCTCTCCCTCTCTCTCCTCTCTCCTCTCTCTTCCCTCTCTCTCCTCTCTCTCTCTCTCCCCTCTCTCCTCCTCTCTCTCTCCCTCTCTCCCCTCTCTCTCTCCTCTCTCTCCTCTCTCCCTCTCTCTCTCTCTCTCTCCTCTCTCCTCTCTCTCCCCCTCTCTCTCCTCTCTCCCCTCTCCCCTCCTCTCTCTCTCTCCCCTCTCTCCCCTCTCTCTCCCCCTCTCTCCCCTCTCCTCCTCTCTCTCCCCCCCTCTCTCCCCTCTCTCCTCTCTCTCCCCGCTCTCTCCCTCTTCTCCTCTCTCCTCCCTCTCTCTCCCCTCTCTCCCCTCTCTCTCCTCTCTCCCCCTCTCTCTCCCCTCTCTCTCCCCTCTCTCCCTCTCTCTCTCTTCTCCTCTCTCCCCTCTCTCCTCTCTCTCTCTCCCTCTCTCCCCTCTCTCCTCTCTCTCCTCTCTCTCCTCTCTCTCCCCTCTCTCTCCCCTCTCTCTCCTCTCTCCCCTCTCTCCCCTCTCTCTCCCCTCTCTCTCTTCTCTCCCCTCTCTCTCTCCCCTCTCTCCTCTCTCTCCCTCTCTCTCCCCTCTCTCTCCCCTCTCTCTCCTCTCTCCCTCTCTCCCCCTCTCTTCTCTCCCTCTCTCCCCTCTCTCTCCTCTCTCTTCCTCTCTCCCCTCTCTCCCCCTCTCTTCTCTCCCCTCTCCCCCCTCTCTCCCCTCTCTCTCCTCTCTCTCTCCCCTCTCTCCCCCCTCTCTCCCCTCTCTCCCCCCTCTCTCTCCCCTCTCTCTCCTCTCTCCCCCCTCTCTGACTCCTCTCTCTCTCCCTCTCTCCCCCTCTCTGACTCCCTCTCTCCCCTCTCAGCTCCGCGCCCCCGCCTGGCTCTGCAGACCTCCCTGGGGGAGTGTGACCTCCCTGAGTTCTGCAGTGGAGCGTCTCCTCACTGTCCTCCAAACGTCTTCGTCCAGAACGGAGAGTCCTGCCTCAGCGGCGCCTCCTACTGTTACGGAGGAGTCTGCGCCAGCCTGGACCAGCAGTGCCACATGCTGTGGGGAGAGAGTGAGTCCGGGGGCGGGTCTAAGGCCTGGTTTAGACCTGGTTTAGTCTTGTGTTTTTTTTTGGTTTTTTTTGAGTTTTTATTTCGAGCTACAACAAAGGCACAAAAGCCAAGAAAAGAAAAACAGAAAAATATATACATAATAAAAGAAACTAGAAACTGTCGCAATGGCTGCGCCATTGCGATTGACTGCGGAACAGATCTAATGCAGAAATCTTTGAAAACTCCTGAAGTCCTTGAAACTGTTGAAACTTTGAAACTGTTGAAACCTTGAAACTGTTGAAACCTTGAAACTCCTGAAATCCTTGACACTGTTGAAACCTTGAAACTCCTAAAATCCTTGAAACTGGTTGAAACCTTGAAACTCCTGAAATCCTTGACACTGTTGAAACCTTGAAACTCCTAAAATCCTTGAAACTGTTGAAATCCTTGAAACTCCTGAAATCCTTGAAACTGTTGACACCTTGAAACTCCTGAAATCCTTAAAGCTGTTTGAAGCCTTGAAATTCCTGAAATCCTTGAAACTGGTTGAAACCTTGAAACTGCTGAAATCCTTGAAACTTGTTGAAATCCTTGAAACTGTTGAAACCTTGAAACTCCTGAAATCCTTGAAACTGTTGAAATCCTTGAAACTCCTGAAATCCTTGAAACTGTTGACACCTTGAAACTCCTGAAATCCTTAAAGCTGTTTGAAGCCTTGAAATCCTGAAATCCTTGAAACTGTTGAAACCTTGAAACTCCGGAAATCCTTGAAACTGTTGAAACCTTGAAACTCCTAAAATCCTTGAAACTGTTGAAACCTTGAAATTCTGAATCCTTGAAACTGTTGAAAATCCTTGAAACTGTTGAAACCTTGAAACTCCTGAAATCCTTGAAACTGTTGAAACCTTGAAACTCCTAAAATCCTTGAAACTGTTTGAAACCTTGAAACTCCGGAAATCCTTGAAACTGTTGAAACCTTGAAACTCCTGAAATCCTTGAAACTGTTGAAACCTTGAAACCTAAATCCTTGAACTTGAAACTTTGAAACTTTTGAAACTTCCTTGAATCCTTGAAACCTGTTGAAACCCTTGAAACTCCTGAAATCCTTGAAACTGTGAACCTTGAATTTGAAATCCTTAAACTTGAAACTTGAAACTCCTGAAATCCTTGAAACTGTCCTTGCTTGAAATCCTTGAAACTCGTTTGAAACCTTGAAACTCCTGAAATCCTTGAAACTCCTTGAAATCCTTGAAACTCCTGAAATCCTTGAAGCTGTTGAAATCCTTGAAACTCCTGAAATCCTTGAAAACTGTTGAAACCTTGAAACTCCTGAAATCCTCGAAACTGTTGAAACCTTGAAACTCCTGAAATCCTTAAGCTGTTTGAAGCCTTGAAACTCCTGAAATCCCTTGAAACTGTTGAAACCTTGAAACTCCTGAAATCCTTGAAACTGTTGAAACCTTGAAACTCCTGAAATCCTTGAAACTGTTGAAACCTTGAAACTCCTGAAATCCTTAAAACTGTTGAAACCTTGAAACTCCTGAAATCCTTGAAACTGTTGAAATCCTTGAAACTGTTGAAGCCCTTGAAATTCCTGAAATCCTTGAAAACTGTTGAAACCTTGAAACTGATTAAGTCCTTGAAACTGTTGAAATCCTTGAAACTGTTGAAACCTTGAAACTCCTGAAATCTTTGAAACTGATGAAACCTTGAAACTCCTGAAATCCTTGAAACTGTTGAAACCTTGAAACTCTGAAATCCTTGAAACTGTTGAAATCCTTGAAACTCCTGAAATCCTTGAAACTGTTGACACCTTGAAACTCCTGAAATCCTTGAAACTGTTGAAACCTTGAACTCCTGAAATCCTTGAAACTCCTGAAATCCTTGAAAACTGTTGAAACCTTGAAACTCCTGAAATCCTTGAAACTGTTGAAACCTTGAAACTCCTGAAATCCTTGAAACTGTTGAAACCTTGAAACTCCTGAAATCCTTGAAACGGTTGAAACCTTGAAACTCCTGAATCCTTGAAACTCCTGAAATCCTTGAAACTGCTGAAATCCTTGAAACTGTTGAATCCTTAAAACTGTTGAAGTCTTTGAAACTGCTGAAATGGCTTTAGCTGTAGAAATGGCTGAAAGGCCTGAATGTGCCTGAAGTCCTATTAAAATGTATGGGCCTATTAAAATGAATGGCAGAATTCTCAATACAATGAATGGCAGAATTCCCAAGCCCGTAGAAAAAAACTGGAAAACTGCAGAAGGCCGATTTTTTCTGAAAATTGACAAGTTGCGGAAGCTGAACATGCACAAACTGCAGAAATTGCAGAAACTGTGGAAAAAACTGCAGAATCTGTGAATTTGCGGAAGCCCCCATTATAAGTCAATGGGAAAAATCGGCCGAATTACGGCCGATTGTGGAAAAACCGGAAATCGCTGAAATCCCAAAAGTAATAGCATCATTCTTGTGAACCTGCTGAACATTTTGATGTATAACTTGTGGAAATTGCTGAAACTGTGAAAGCTGTGAAAACTGCAGAAAAACGGGAAAAAACATGGATTAATAAAAGACTAGAAATGCAGCAATGGCTGCGCCATTGCGATTGACTGCGGAACTGCGGTAATCAATGCAAAAATTGCATAAATTGCATAAATTGGTTAATTTGCATAATCTAATGTTCATAAACTGGTTAAATTGCAAAAAACTGTAAAATGCATAAATTGGTTAATTTGCATAATCTAATTTGCATAAACCGGTAAAATGCATGAACAGTTTAAAATTGCACAAACTGTTATGTTGCATAAACTGGTTAAATTGCAAAAAAAAACGGTAAAATGCATTAATTGGTTAATTTGCATAAATTATATAAACTGCATTAACTGTTTAAATTTCATAAATCCTAAATGGCATGAATTGTTATGTTGCATAAACTGGTTAAAATGCGTAAACTGGTTAAATTCCATAAAGTGGTCAAACTGTTGAAATCGCCTAAATGCTGAAATTGCAGAAGCTGCACAAATGGCTGAAACACTTGGAGTGCCAGAAATCCTATTAAAATGCATTGGCTGGATTCGCCATACACACTAATGGGGCAGAGACCACATACACACCAATGCAAAAATTTCAAATTCCCGTAGAAAAACACTGGAAAACTGCAGAAGGCCAATTTTTTCTCAAAACCCACAAGTTGCGGAAGCTGAACATGCACAAATTGCAGAAATTGCAGAAATTGCGGAAAAAAATGCGGAAAAGCATGAATTTGCGGGAGCCCCATTATGCGTCAATGGAAAAATGTTCGGTATTTCGTCCGATTGCGGAAAAAACCGTAAATCGCAGAAGTCCGAAAAGTAATAGCAGGATTCTCCTCAACATGCGGAACGTTTTGATGCATAACTTGCAGAAATTGCACAAAGCATGAAAGTGCTGAAAGGTGCAGAAAATCAGGAAAAATGTGCGGGAATAATAATAATAATAACTAGAAATGCAGCAATGGCTGCGCCATTGCGATTGACTGCGGAACTGCGGGAATCGAATGCAGAAATTGCATAAATTGCAGAAATTGGTTAATTTGCATAATCTAATGTTCATAAACTGGATGAATTGCATAAACTGGTTAAATTGCAGAAAAACTGTAAAGTGCATAAATTTGTTAATTTGCATAATCTAATTTGCATAAACCGGTAAAATGCATGAACAGTTTTAAATTGCACAAACTGTTATGTTGCATAAACTGGTTAAATTGCAAAAAAAAACGGTAAAATGCATTAATTGGTTAATTTGCATAAATTATATAAACTGCATTAACTGTTTAAATTTCATAAATCCTAAGTGGCATAAATTGTTATGTTGCATAAACTGGTTAAAATGCGTAAACTGGTTAAATTCCATAAAGTGGTTAATTTGCATAAATTGTTTATATTGCATAAACTTTTTTAAATTCCATAAACTGGTCAAACTGTTGAAATCACCTAAATGCTGAAATAGGAGAAGCTGCACAAATGGCTGAAACACATGGAGAGCCAGAAATCCTATTTAAATGCATTGGCTGGATTCGCCATACACACTAATGGGGCAGAGGCCACATACACACCAATGCAAAAATTTCAAATTCCCGTAGAAAAAAACGGAAAACTGCAGAAGGCCAATTTTTTTCTCAAAACCCACAAGTTGCGGAAGCTGAACATGCACAAATTGCAGAAATTGCAGAAATTGCGGAAAAAATGCGGAAAAGCATGAATTTGCGGGAGCCCATTATGCGTCAATGGGAAAAAATGTGCGGTATTTCGTCCGATTGCGGAAAAACCGTAAATCGCAGAAGTCCGAAAAGTAATAGCAGGATTCTCCTCAACATGCGGAACGTTTTGATGCATAACTTGCAGAAATTGCACAAAGCATGAAAGTGCTGAAAGCTGCAGAAAATCAGGAAAAATGTGCGGGAATAATATAATAATAATAATAATAAAGAACGTAAACCAATAATTGACTGCGGAAAATTCCGCAGTCAATCAACTAGAAATGCAGCAATGGCTGCGCCATTGCGATTGACTGCGGAACTGCGGGAATCGAATGCAGAAATTGCATAAATTGCATAAATTGGTTAATTTGCATAATCTAATGTTCATTAACTGGTGAAATTGCATAAACTGGTAAAATGCATGAACTGGATGAATTGCATAAACTGGTTAAATTGCAGAAAAACTGTAAAATGCATAAATTGGTTAATTTGCATAATCTAATTTGCATAAACCGGTAAAATGCATGAACAGTTTAAATTGCACAAACTGTTATGTTGCATAAACTGGTTAAATTACAAAAAAAAACGGTAAAATGCATTAATTGGTTAATTTGCATAAATTATATAAACTGCATTAACTGTTTAAATTTCATAAATCCTAAATGGCATAAATTGTTATGTTGCATAAACTGGTTAAAATGCGTAAACTGGTTAAAATGCGTAAAGTGGTTAAATTCCATAAAGTGGTTAATTTGCATAAATTGTTTATATTGCATAAACTTTTTAAATTCCATAAACTGGTCAAACTGTTGAAATCGCCTAAATGCTGAAATTGCAGAAGCTGCACAAATGGCTGAAACACATGGAGAGCCAGAAATCCTATTAAAATGCATTGGCTGGATTCGCCATACACACTAATGGAGCAGAGACCACATACACACCAATGCAAAAATTTCAAATTCCCGTAGAAAAAAAACGGAAAACTGCAGAAGGGCAATTTTTTCTCAAAACCCACAAGTTGCGGAAGCTGAACATGCACAAATTGCAGAAATTGCAGAAATTGCGGAAAAAAATGCGGAAAAGCATGAATTTGCGGGAGCCCATTATGCGTCAATGGGAAAAATGTTCGGTATTTCGTCCGATTGCGGAAAAACCGTAAATCGCAGAAGTCCGAAAAGTAATAGCAGGATTCTCCTCAACATGCGGAACGTTTTGATGCATAACTTGCAGAAATTGCACAAAGCATGAAAGTGCTGAAAGGTGCAGAAAATCAGGAAAATGTGCGGGAATAATAACTAGAAATGCAGCAATGGCTGCGCCATTGCGATTGACTGCGGAACTGCGGGAATCGAATGCAGAAATTGCATAAATTGCAGAAATTGGTTAATTTGCATAATCTAATGTTCATAACTGGATGAATTGCATAAACTGGTTAAATTGCAGAAAAACTGTAAAGTGCATAAATTTGTTAATTTGCATAATCTAATTTGCATAAACCGGTAAAATGCATGAACAGTTCAAAATTGCACAAACTGTTATGTTGCATAAACTGGTTAAATTGCAAAAAAAACGGTAAAATGCATTAATTGGTTAATTTGCATAAATTATATAAACTGCATTAACTGTTTAAATTTCATAAATCCTAAGTGGCATAAATTGTTATGTTGCATAAACTGGTTAAAATGCGTAAACTGGTTAAAATGCGTAAACTGTTTAAATTCCATAAAGTGGTTAATTTGCATAAATTGTTTATATTCCATAAACTTCTTAAATTCCATAAACTGGTCAAACTGTTGAAATCGTCTAAATGCTGAAATTGCAGAAGCTGCACAAATGGCTGAAACACTTGGAGAGCCCAGAAATCCATTGGCTGGATTCGCCATACCACACTAATGGAGCAGAGACCACATACACACCAATGCAAAAATTTCAAATTCCCGTAGAAAAAAACTGGAAAACTGCAGAAGGCCAATTTTTTCTCAAAACCCACAAGTTGCGGAAGCTGAACATGCACAAAGTTCAGAAATTGCAGAAATTGCGGAAAAAAAATGCGGAAAAGCATGAATTTGCGGGAGCCCCATTATGCGTCAATGGGAAAAATGTGCGGTATTTCGTCCGATTGCGGAAAAACCGTAAATTGCAGAAGTCCGAAAAGTAATAGCAGGATTCTCCTCAACATGCGGAACGTTTTGATGCATAACTTGCAGAAATTGCACAAAGCATGAAAGTGCTGAAAGGTGCAGAAAATCAGGAAAAATGTGCGGGAATAATAATAATAATAATAAAGAAACGGAAACCAATAATTGACTGCGGAAAATTCCGCAGTCAATCAATAATAATAATAATAATAAAGAAACGGAAACCAATAATTGACTGCGGAAAATTCCGCAGTCAATCAATAAAGAAACGAAAACCAATAATTGACTGCGGAAAATTCCGCAGTCAATCAATAAAGAACATGAAAACCAATTATTGACTGCGGAAAGTTCCGCAGTCAATCAAAAATAAAATAAATAAATAATAGAATTTGCAATGGCTGAAGCCATTGCGATTGACTGCGGAATAATGCTATTGCAGAAGTCACCTGAAAAAAATCCTTAAAAATGCCTTGAAACTGTTAAATAACTTGAAAAAGCTTTGAAACTCCTGAAGTCTTTTAAAACTTCTGAAATCCTTGAAACTGTTGAAACCTTGACACTACTGATATGTTGAATCTGTTGACACCTTGAAACTCCTGAAATCTTGAAACTGTTGAAACCTTGAAATTCCTAAAATCCTTGACACTTTTGAAATTCTCAAACTACTGAAATAATTGAAACTTCTGAATCCTTGAAACTCCTGAAATCCTTGAAAGTGTCTTTAAAACTGTTTCCCACACCACTGAAATTATCTGGTAACTATGGGAACCTGGGCAAGACTTGGCCTGGCTTCTTAGGTTTACCTGGATATGGTTTTTTTTCTGGTAACTATGGAAATCTCGTCTGGACTTGGCCTACCTTCTGTGGTTTACTTGGATCTGATTTTGGTTCCGGTAACTATGGCAACCTAGTCTGGACTTGGCCCACCTTTTGTGGTCCGCCTTGATCTGATTTGGGTTCCGGTAACTATAGTAACCTGGTCTGGGACTTGGTCTGGTTCTGGTCTGAGACTTGGTCTGGATGTTGGCCTGGGTCTTGGTCTGGGTCTTGGTTTTGGCTTTTGTGGTTCGTCTTGATATATTTTTGGTTCTGGTAACTATGGCAACCTGGTCTGGGTCTTGGCTCGGGTCTGGGTCTGGTTCTTCGTTTGGGTCTGGGTCTTGGCTGGCTTTTGTGGGTTTGCCTTGATAGTGTTTTAGTTCTGGTAACTATGGCAACCTGGTCTGGGTCTCGGTTTGGGTCTGTGTCTTGGGTCGGGTCTTGTTCTTGCTCTGGGTATTGGTTCGGATCTTGGTTTGGGTCTTGGTTTGGCTTTTGTGGTTCGCCTTGATATATTTTTGGTTCTGGTAACTATGGAAACCTGGTCTGGGTCTTGGCTCGGGTCTGGGTTTGGGTTTGGGTCTGGGTCTTCGTTTGGGACTGGGTCTTGGCTGGCTTTTGTGGATTGCCTTGATAGTGTTTTAGTTCTGGTAACTATGGCAACCTGGTCTAGGGTCTCGGTTTGGGTCTGGGTCTTGGGTAGGGTCTTGGGTCTCGTTCTGGTTCTTGGTTCGGGTCTTTAGTCTCGGTTTTGGTTCGGGTCTGGGTCTTGGTTTGGATCTTGGTCTGGGTCTCGGTTCGGGGCTTGGTCAGGGTCTTGGTCTGGGTCTTAGTTTGGGTCTTGGTTCAGCTCTTGGTTTGGATCTTGTCTGGGTCTTGGGTTCGGGTCTTGGTCTTGGTCTGGGTCTTGGTTCGGATCTTGGTCTGGGTCTCGGTCTTGGTTCGGGTCTTGGTTCGGGTCTTGGTCTTGGATCTGGTTCGGGTCTTTGTCTCGGTCTGGGTCTTGGATCGGATCTTGGTCAGGGTCTTGGTCTGGGTCTTGGGTCTGGGTCTTGGTTCGGGTCTTGGTCTGGGTCTTGGTTCGGGTCTTGGTCTGAGTCTGGGTCTTGGTTCGGGTCTTGGTTTGGGTCTTGGTCTGGGTCTTGGTTCAGGTCTTGGTTCGGGTCTTGGTTCGGGTCTTGGTCTGGGTCTCGGTTTTGGTTCGGGTCTCGGTCTTGGTTCAGGTCTTGGTCTTGGTCGGGTCTTGGTTTGTGTCTTGGTCTGGGTCTTGGTTCGGATCTGGGTCTGGGTCTTGGTTTGGGTCTTGGTCTGGGTCTTGGTTCTGATCTGGGTCTGGGTCTTGGTTCGGATCTTGGTCTGGGTCTTGGTTTGGGTCTTGGTTCAGATCTTGGTCTGGGTCCCGGTCTGGGTCTTGGTTCGGGTCTTGGTCCGGGTCTTGGTCTGGGTTCGGGTTTTGGTCTTGGTTCGGGTCCTGGTCTGGGTCTTTGTTTCCTGTCCTTGAAATGGTTGAAAATCCCATTTTAGGTTGTTGTATTATAGTGCTTTTATTGTGAAAATCCTATTAGTTGTAATTATAGTGCTTTTATTGTGAAATCCCATTTAGTTGTATTATAGTGCTTTTATTGTGAAAAATCCCTATTTAGTTGTATTATAGTGCTTTTATTGGTGAAAATCCCCATTTAGTTGTATTATAGTGCTTTTATTGTGAAAATCCCTATTTAGTTGTATTATAGTGCTTTTATTGTGAAAATCCCTATTTAGTTGTATTTAGTGCTTTTATTGTGAAAATCCCCATTTAGTTGTATTATAGTGCTTTTATTGTGAAATCCTATTTAGTTGTATATGTGCTTTTTATTGTGAAAATCCCCATTTAGTTGTATTATAGTGCTTTTATTGTGAAAATCCCTATTAAGTTGTATTATAGTGCCTTTTATTGTGAAATCCCATTTGTTGTATTATAGTGCTTTTATTGTGAAAATCCCCATTTAGTTTGTATTATAGGCTTTTATTGTGAATCCCTTAGTTTATTATGTGCTTTATTGTGAAATCCCTATTTAGTTTTATTATGTCTTTATTGTGAAAATCCTCATTTAGTTGTATTATAGTGCTTTTATTGTGAAAATCCCTATTTAGTTGTATTATAGTGCTTTTATTGTGAAAATCCCCATTTAGTTGTATTATAGTGCTTTTATTGTGAAAATCCCCATTTAGTTGTATTATAGTGCTTTTATGTTGAAAATCCCTATTAAGTTGTATTATAGTGCTTTTATTGTGAAAATCCCTATTTAGTTGTATTATAGTGCTTTTATTGTGAAAATCCCCATTTAGTTGTATTATAGTGCTTTTATTGTGAAAATCCCTATTTAGTTGTATTATAGTGCTTTTATTGTGAAATCCCTATTTAGTTGTATTATACTGCTTTTATTGTGAAAATCCCCATTTAGTTGTATTATAGTTGTATTATACTGCTTTTATTGTGAAAATCCCCATTTAGTTGTATTATACTGCTTTACATGCAAAATTCCATATAAAGTTGTATTATACAGGTTTCATTGCGAAAATCACTATTTAGTTGCATAATTGTGTTGTAATTGCAAAAAATCCATATATTGTTGCAGAAACTGTACAAACTGTTGAAATTGCGTAGTATTTGAAGCTCCTGAAATCCTTGAAACTGTTGAAACCTTGAAACTGCTGAAATCTTTGAAATTCCTCAAGTCCTTGACACTGTTGAAACCTTGAAACTGCTGAAGTCCTTGGTTTCAAACTGCTGACGTCCTTGAAACTCCTGAAATCCTTGAAACTGCTGAAGTCCTTGAAACTGTTGAATCCTTAAAACTGTTGAAGTCGTTGAAACTGCTGAAATTGCTTGCAAAAATACCTATATTATTGCAGAAACTGTACAAACTGTTGAAGTTGGTAAGTATTTGAAGCTCCTGAATCCTTGAAACTGTTGAAACCTTGAAACTGCTGAAATCCTTGAAGTTCCTGAAATCCTTGAAATTCCTCAAGTCCTTGAAACTGTTGAAACCTTGAAACTGCTGAAGGTCAATCTCCATGGCTGATGCCATGGAGATTGACTGTCCTTGAAACTGCTGAAGTCCTTGGTTTCAAACTGCTGAAGTCCTTGAAACTCCTGAAATCCTTGAAACTGTTGAAACCTTGAAACTCCTGAAGTCCTTGAAACGGCTGAAATCCTTAAAACTGTTGAATCCTTAAAACTGTTGAAGTCTTTGAAACTGCTGAAATTGCTTTAGCTGTAGAAATGGCTGAAAGGCCTGAATGTGCCTGAAGTCCTATTAAAATGCATGGGCCTATTAAAATGAATGGCAGAATTCTCAATACAAATGAATGGCAGAATTCCCAAGCCCGTAGAAAAAAACTGGAAAACTGCAGAACTCTAATTTTTTCTGAAAACTGACAAGTTGCGGAAGCTGAACATGCACAAACTGCAGAAATTGCAGAAAATGTGGAATAAAATGCTGAAAACCATGAATATGTGGAAGCCCCATTATAAGTCAATGGAAAAAATCGACCGATTTTTGGCCGATTGCGGAAAAACCGGAAATCGCTGAATTCCCAAAAGTAATAGCATAATTCTCTTGAACATGCTGAACGTTTTGATGTATAACTTGTTGAAATTGCTGAAAATGTGAAAGCTGTGAAAAGTGCCGAAAAACTGGAAAAAGATATAAGTGGAATAATAATATTAAAGAACATGCAAACCAATTATTGACTGCGGAAGATTCCGCAGTCAATCAATTACATTTTAGCTCGAAAAGGAGTGGGAAGAAGACAAGCTTATTGACTCCCACCCCTGTTCATAAACTTAAATAACAATAAATAAATAACACTTCATATTTCTTACCATCTTACAAGACAACTATGAACCGAGTTGGTTACATATTAACAAATGCAACACTGCATTATACCAGGTCAACACTCACAGTATCTCACACGCTACAACCAGTGTATTATTTCTGTCTCCCATACAGAATTCATTACCATGTTGGCATTACTGTTATTCATCATCACCATTACAACCCATATAACATTACTCTGTATCAAAATGTTTGAATGATACATAAAATACTCCACATTTATTCATGAAAGGTACAGTAATCGCAGACTGATTGATGTTCATGATAACAAGAATAGTCTTACTGATGTGTGTTAAAAGGGATTCGGGCTTTTCTTTCTTTTTCTCTTTTCTGTGACTGGACCAGCTGCCAGAGGGGAGCAGCCCCCGAGCAACCGGACCATCATTTGTTAAGTGTCCTATACTTTGCATTAAAAGAGACACATTTTTAGGAGTCTGCTGCCAGAAGAGGGTTTCCTCGAGCTGCCGGCCCCCACATGTCTGCCCTGTACTATGGGTTATGTTGAATGTGGAGTACATGGATATGTGCATGTTTTACTTCTAAGAATTTAATTCCTTTATATTACCATCAGCATCAATAGCAGTACTGCTGTCTGACTCGATTGAGTTTGATTCTAAGAATAATCTATAGATTGTTAGGTATTAATCCTAGACTGTTACATTTAAAGTTTAAAGTTAAAATAGTGATGATAACAACACAACAGCAACAACAATAACAATGTCAATAACAACTGCAATAGTATAATAGTAACAACCACAATATACTTCATTATTAATTTGTTTAGACCTGGTTTAGTCCTGGTTTAGTCCTGGTTTAGTCCTGGTTTAGTCCTGGTTCTGTTCATACTGAAACTGTTTCTGTTCAGACTCGACTCGAGCTCCAGATGTTTGTTTCTCGTCTGTGAATAAAAAAGGAAATAAGTTTGGAAACTGTGGCCAAGTCAACGGCTCCTACCTGCCCTGCTCCGACCAGTGAGTACTACTGCAATACTACTACTGTCATTACTACTACTACTACTACTACTACTACTACTACTACAAAGCAACGGCTCCTACCTGCCCTGCTCTGACCAGTGAGTACTACTGCAATACTGCAATACTACTACTACTGTCATTTCCAAAAAATCTACTTAAGCTTCCTTTGGTATAGAGATTATTTTGTTTTATATAGAGGTGAAACAAAACTCCTGCTGGGTAAATATTCCTCGTTTTCTTCACAACCAGGGAAATTAATCTCAATCAATTTGACTGATTTTACTAGATCTCATCTCAAACTGTCACTGTAATCGTGTCCAAAAGGCCATCGATGCTACTTTTGGAAAGGGATTATAAAGATTCTGTTTGATGTGACACTAAACGCTTAATGGATTATTATTCTACATTATGCCGACAAACTGTGAGCGTAATTTCAGCAGATTTTACTGTAAATATCCTGAGAAAACCACGTTGAATGTGGCGTAAATGGAGATTTTAGATGATCCCTGATAGAAGCTTCTGGAAAATGGAACATAAAAAAGACTTTCCTTTCATCTCTGCGATGAAGTCTTTATTATTTAAAGTTTTTTTTGCTGCTGCATCAATCTCTCTGTAAGAAAACAATTTATTCCCATTAATTACCCGTTTATTTCCGTTTATTCCCGTTTATTCCCTTTAATTCCCGTGGACCCCTGCACTACTGCGATACCTGTTTGTACTCAGACTAAAGTAAGTAAACCCGCTCCTGCGTCTCCTCCTCAGGGACGTGCTGTGTGGGCGGGTGCAGTGTCGCGGTGGCCTGGAGCGCCCCCTGCTGGGCTCCGCAGAGATCCTCACCACCACCGTGCGCTCGGAGCAGGAGCAGGAGCTGGTCTGCAGAGGGACCTTCCTCCACCTGGGAAACGACGTCTCCGACCCCGCCTCCGTGTCCCCGGGGACGCGCTGCGGCCCGGGACAGGTACAAAAAACAAAGTCTGTGGAAAATACAGAATTACATTTGGTGAAGAAACTTCCTTTCACAGTCTCCGTGGATGTCAGAGATGTAAACAAACGCTGATACAGGGAGCGGTGCTTTGTTCATAATGACCTGAAGGAAACTCTGTGTTCAGGTTTGTCTGGATCAGAAGTGTCAGGACGACGCCGTGTTCAGGGTGGACGAGTGCCGCAGGAAGTGCCACGGCCACGGGGTGAGACCCCATTACGTTCTGTCCATCTGTGCACGACTCCGCCACACATGTGTTCACGTGTTTGTTACATGTGTGTAGGGTCCGTTACATGTTTTCTCCACAGCGATATTTGGTTTTCAATACCGATACCTGAACTTTTTTAATACCTACTAATATTTGTCCTCTACAACCAGAAAACACAGCAATAATGTTTAGTATATATTAAAATGTACTATACCGGGCTCATCTCCAGTGTCAAAAAATGTGTGAAAAATGTTAAATCATTTGGGAAAAAGTGAGAGAAATTGTGGGGAGAAAAAAAAGAAAAATGGGGCAAAAATGTGTTTAAAAAAGAATTGATTTGAGCTAAAACAACCAAGTCACGTCCTTTAATGTTGTCCCTGTGTGACAGAGCAACGTAGGGAAAACAAAGCGGAAACCAGGAATTCAAAGATTAATTCCCTTGGAATCTTCCCATCAGAGTAACTTTGCGTGTGGTTCTTAGACCAAGGCATCATCCACTTCACACCGATGTGGACAAAGGACCAGCTGTTTAGAGTTTCTCCACGCTCAAATCTTTGGCCACCCAGACGAATTTGCCCTAATTACAAAATGATTCAATAAATATTGCCTAACTTATTGCCTACACACAAAACTTTCTAGCTCGTGTAGCTCCATAGGTAGAGCGCTTGACTCCCATCCATGAGATTGTCAGTTCAATTCTGACCCCTATTAATTTATTTTTTTTAAACTGGGCACCCTCTTACAGTAATATAATGACTTGTATAAAGACAATGTCTCGTCATTCCCTCATAACCATCCAAACAGCTAGGCAGTTTAAGTTCTTCCCAGTGGGTGCCTAGTTTAAACAAAATAAACTAACAGGAGTCGGTATTGAACTGACAAGCTCATGGATGGGAGTCCAGCGTTCTACCTATGGAGCTACAAAGGCTGTAGCACATACACATGTTATGCACCGCTCTTTTGTAAAGAACTGAGAAGCACCTTTTCAACTTAGGCGATATCTATTGAATCATTTTGTAATTATATGGTAAATGGTCACATTTTATATAGCGCCTTTCTACCTGCTTTAGGCACTCAAAGCGCTTTACATCAAGGAACCAGTCACACTCTCATTCATACACCAGTGTACGCAGACACTGGAGGCAAGGTGGGTGAAGTGTCTTGCCCAAGGACACAACAACAGTGGGCACCTGCGGGATTCGAACCGCCGACCCTTTGGTCACAAGACGACCCGCTCTACTCTCTGCACCACCGTCGGGGCGACGGTGGTGCAGGGCAAATTTGCCTGGGTGGCCAAAGATTTGAGCGTGGAGAAACTCTAAACATCTGGTCCTTTGTTCACCTCGTTGTCATGGCAGCCTCGCCTGGTGTCCATCTCTCCCTTTGTTGCCCCTCCCCTTGTGTGTCTGTCTGTTCCCTCCTACTTGGGTGTGGCAGCTCCAGAACTCACCTGTCTGCCATCAACCTCCCGACTGGTATAAGAGGAGCAGCTCTCCAGCCACTCCTCGCCAGTTTGTTAAACTACTCTACCAGTTAGTCACAGCACTTGGCTCTTATTATTGGATATTGCTATTTTTTTTTATTTTTGTGCTTATACCCTTTTTTACTATTTTGTCCAGGAATGCCTACTTACCTGCCTGCACCTACCTCAAACTCCTGCCTGCCTGTCTGTCTGCCAGCCTACCTACCCACCAACAATACTTACCTGTAAACTCAATAAATTGTTAAATCCTTCCTGGTAGTGTTCTGCTCTTGGGTTCAATCTAGAAGCGTGCCATCGGTGTGAAGTGGATGATGCCTTGGTCTAAGAACACACGCAAAGTTACTCCGATGGGAAGATTCCAAGGGAATTATTCGTTGATTTCCTGGTTTGGTCCGCGTCGCGCACTTCCGCTTTGTTTTCCCTACGTTGATCTGTCACACCTGGAACAATGGGCGAGGAAAGCCCTTCTCTTTGGTCCTCATGGTGCTGATACCCGACTCGGGACCATTACAGTGAATGAGGCTGAATGGGACCCACTGATCTCTAATTATTAAATCTATGCCCTGTTTCCGATACCAGAAGAACCTAAACCGTTTTTTTTATTCCAGACTGGTATCGTTTAGTGCCCGGCCCTACGTATGTGTACGTGTGTGTGTGTGTGTGTGTGTGTGTGTGTGTGTGTGTGTGTGTGTGTGTGTGTGTGTGTGTGTGTGTGTGTGTGTGTTGCAGGTGTGTAACAGTAATGGGAACTGTCACTGTGATGAGGGCTGGGCTCCTCCGGACTGTCAGCTCTCAGGGACCGGGGGCAGCAGCGATTCTGGCCCCACCCACCCACCTCAGGTCAGGCCACACCCACCTCAGGCCACACCCATATCAGGTCAGGCCACACCCACCTCAGGGCACACACCCCTCAGGTCAGGCCACACCCACCTCAGGCCACACCCCCTCAGGTCAGGCCACGTTTTGCCTGTCACACAACTTTGGAAATTTCATTTGAAAGTCTTTTGAATGAGTGTAATGAATAATTGCACCAAATTGTAAAAGTGACTTTGAGCGTCTGGAAAAGCGCTTTATAAGACTAATGCATTATTATTATTTTAAATGTCGGACACGTTTATCGTCTGTTCCTTTGTCCTGTTTATGGCCCAGCCTTGGCCCCGGTCCGGGTGACTGTCCTGGTCCTGTTCCTGCTGCTCGTGCCGCTCCTGGTCCTGGTCCTGCTCTGGCCTCGACTCCGGAAACTCCTGGGACTGAACCCTGGACCTCTGAGCAAACTCCGGCAGCGCAGGTACACGAGTGATACGGCTCTTTGGGATCGATACGGGTCTTTGGGATCGATATGGCTCTTTGGGATCGATACGGCTCTTTGGGATCGATACGGGTCTTTGGGATCGATACGGCTCTTTGGGATCGATACGGCTCTTTGGGATCGATACGGGTCTTTGGGATCGATACGGCTCTTTGGGATCGATACGGGTCTTTGGGATCGATATGGCTCTTTGGGATCGATACGGGTCTTTGGGATCGATACGGCTCTTTGGGATCGATACGGCTCTTTGGGATCGATACGGCTCTTTGGGATCGATACGGGTCTTTGGGATCGATACGGCTCTTTGGGATCGATACGGCTCTTTGGGATCGATATGGCTCTTTGGGATCGATATGGCTCTTTGGATCGATACGGCTCTTTGGGATCGATATATTATGAGTCAGTATTTTCTGTGGTGTTTCTGCAGAGTTCCTGTGGAGCAGGTCACGGCTCTTCGTTTCCACAACAACCCTCCTCTGAGTGATGTCACCGCACAGGCCCCGCCCAGTCAGCCGGTCTCCATGGAAACCCCTCCCCTCGCCCAGGTGAGCGTTGCCCCTGACTCCTCCCCTTCCTCCACTGTGTGACGTCACTGTAATGTTGGGCTGCTTATGAAGTCCTCCAATCCTAGCTCCTACGTCCTGATCCTAGCTCCTATGTCCTGGGTTAGAAACGACTTTCAGACATAAAAATAATGTGTCAGGTTTGTGAATCCAATCACTGTCAAATACTGATGAGGAAAAACATTTGTTCATTTTCGTTTTTGGAGATTTCGTACAAAAACTGTATTTCTCCCATAGAGTTGTATCGGCCCCGCCCTCCACCTGACATTATGACATCATCACATTCTAGAACCTGAACGCCACCTATTTACTCGTTTTGGATGTACCCTTCTCTCTCCAGGTGAAGGCGCGTCCGACCGCTCCCTGTAAGCCCCTCCCCCCTGACCCCGCCCCCCAGGTAAGTCAGCGCTCTCTCTCCCTCTCTCCTCTCTCACTAACTGCATGTCTCTCTCTCTCTTTGCTGCTGACAGAAATCCTCTGCTCCGTCCAAACCTTTTCCTCCCGCGCCGCCTCCAAAGGTACTAACGTCAGGACTGTTCGCTCTAACCTCTGTCACTAATGGTGCATCCACACCAAGCGCCTCCGGCGCCTCCAAAGCGTCAGGTTTACATTTAAAATACATTGAGGACGCGCCTCAAGAGGCCCCGCGGCGCGTGACGCGCCTCCTGAGCGGGCGCGTTTTGAAGATTTTCGCGCTTCCAGCGCGGCCGCGCGCGTCCGAGGCGCGTGACGCGCCTCCGGGCGGCCGACGCTAGAGTTGGGAAATGTTGAACATTTTGGAGAAATTCGCGAGCGTCGACCAATCAGGAGCTTTCTCCAACAGTGACGTAAGCTGTAGCTGGGCCACCGTCGGTCTGGGGCAGATCCTCTGCCGGCCCGCAGATGTAAACAGTCATGGAGGATTATCCTGTTGTGAACCGGAGCTACAGCAGCTCTGGGACTTTTACAAAGACACACATCAGTGTTTCTTTACCTAAACACCCAGGATTAAAAGCGGCGACAAGAAAACGTATTTGAGTGGCTGGATCTGCGCTGGGAATGTGTTTGGGTCTTGATGATGCACAGAGCATTCCCAAAGCTAATGCTACAGTACAGCTAAATCTCCAATCGATGTGAAAACGAGAAATATGCACGAATAAAGTCTATTAAGCCCCATCTACATAAAGCAACCGAGTAACAATGATCACACATTGAGCCAGGCTTGTTGATTTTTAAGTTTATTGCTCACATTTTATCTACAACGGGCCGTAGTCGATCTGTTTTATAATTATTTCTATGCTAGCCCAAACAGATAGCTCGCACTGACCCCCTTGAAAACAAGTATTATGCACTAATCACGTCAATAAAGCCCTAACTACACAAGAACACCTTTATGAATGTCACACACTGAGATGGGGCTTTGGCGC
>VHKM01000771.1:0-268155 GCA_007210695.1 Neogobius melanostomus
AACACCAGAGAAGGAGATACAAGTAACATCGTGACGGAACAGAATATAGTCATTTCTTGCGTTTGCGGAGGTTACTCTCTGCAGCTGCTTGTAGGCTCTCGACTTCTTCTCCAGGTTCTGCTTGAGAGCTCCTGATTCTGACGTCCAGGATGTCTGCTTCTCTCTGTCCAGTCTGTGTTTTGCGCTCCGTTTTCTTCTGCCGCTGCTCCAGTTGTTTCTCCGCTCAGCCGTCGCTCCTCGGCCTCCTTCGCGGACCCTCCTCTCCACCTCTTCCTGTTCCTCTTCCCCTCCTGCCGCGCTCTCTGTCTGCCTGCGCCTATTTGGCTCCTCTCCTGCTCCTCCTCCTCTCCTGCGTTCCTGGTTGATTGCGCGTCTTTTTCATTCAGCAGCCGGTTCTACAGTTCGATTAATTCTTCAGCTCTTGACCGTACCTTTCATGCTGCAAGCTTCGTCTTCTTCCTCTTTCTTTCCATTTCAAGACATTTTCTCGTGATTCCGCAATTGCTCTGCACCATTTTGTCGATTTGCTTCGTAGTTCCAGAAATTGCGTAGATTAGTTTTCATGCTTTGTTGTTAAGACGTGGCACGTGTCCTGAGCATTCCTTTAACATGTCCTTAATAAAGCTGTCGCAGCTCCTTAATGTAGTTCTCAAAGGCTGACCTCCAGTTGTCGCTTTGGTGAAAACGACCATGATAAATCCGGCAGCTTTTTGCCGAACATCTTTTTTGATGAGTTCAGGGAGTCTTTGTCTTCCTTGTGATGTTCCGATCGGCAGCAGCAGTAAAAAGCGTGAGGCCGGGAGCGAGCAGGAGAAGCATCTGGGAACAGTTCCTCAAAGTTAAAACCTCGTCGACAAAGGAGGCGTGTTCCACACAGCCACATGGCGTCGCTTTATGTTTACACCTTTCTCACAGCTCGTGTTTGCTTTTTTTAGGAGCAAGTTTTGGTTTGAAAGCATTTCATTTGTAAATGGTGTTTGCGGTGGCATTTTGCCACTGCCGCTTTTCCGATCAGGACGAGCTCAGACCCATCGGACTCAAACTCTTCTCTGGAGTTTTCTTTGTGTTTAACAACCTTCCTCTATCTGGGCTTTTCCATAAACTGTCTTTGGTGAACGCTCTGGCGGCCCCCGGTCTGTAGACTCTCGCACTGCTTTATAGCTCCTGGACTGCTGCTTGGTCCCTGATGTTCAGACACAGAGATCTTCTTCACAGTCTCACCAGCTCCTGCCGTTCACACTGGTTCTTTGGAGATGTCACCAGCTGAGAATGAGTCTGAGTCTGACTCCAAGTGAGCAGCACACAAGTCAAGCCTCTGACGGCCGAGCGCCGAAGTGTCCAGGATCATTTCTAGCTCTGCTTGTCTTGGTCGGTGAGGGGACCACCGGTTCAGAACAGGATTTAATGGCATGGACGCCCTCAGGACCACAGAGGGAGATGCAGCTGAGGCACTGCTGCATCACTGCTCCAGGTTTCCAGACAGAGCCGGCAGCTCCACCAGAGACCCCAGCGCCACACACCTCTCCCTGGTGTTTGACACACTGCCCTGGGCTGGGAGCTGCAGCTCACCAAATGGACTGAATTAATGAGATCTCTCTGCTCCTCTGCTCCCACACAGGACCAGGTTTTTCTTTGCACTTAAGTCATAGTTAGACCTGTGTCTTCCTCTTGATTCCCTTGAGGGCTTCTGTGCTCTTCAATGTTCTCTTTAACAATTTGTCCCACTCGTGTTAAAAGTTCTTCTGCCTCCAGGTTCTTCAGATGCAGATATCTGTACTTACATTTGATGATCATGTTTCTTATCTGTGGGTCTTTCATGTATTTCTCCATGAATCCTGGTGTTTCTGCTCGTGGTGTGGAGATCAGCACCAGTGAATGGTTGAAGGCCTGCTCACTGAAGTTCTCCAGGACTGACTGTAGTGTGTTTTTTGTTGCTCATTGAAGTCTTCAGGCTGGAGGACCAGCAGGAACACATGAGGACCAGGGCAGAGGCTGCTACTGTCTCTGTATTATCTCAGTCAGTCTGTCCTCAGTCAGGTCCGGCTGCAGCAGGTCTGGAGTGATTATGACTGTGAGGATTTTTTCCCTGAATGAGCCGCTGACTTTGACACATTGTGCTGATCTTTGGTGAATTCGGTCTTTCCTAAAGAAGGTTTCCCACAGAGCACCTCTGACTCCAGCTGTTCCCAGAAGAACCACCTTCAGCTCTGAAACTGTAAAGCACATAAAGTCATACATATTTAACTTATAACTTACCCAAATCACACATTATGATATTGTTGAATGCCAGGTCACCATAATAATCACCAGATTTCTTTTCTTGCATCCGTTTTGCAAGAACCTTCTCAAATGCAACATTTTGGTGTGCTGCTATGCATACAATACTTTTGATCGAGACACCAATAAACCAATAGATTGTCCAGTGTGTTTTATGGTAGGGTTTGTTTCTGTGCTGTGAGTAAACGCTAATATACCTGGAGAACAATACTTCTCTAGCCTCTGTCAAACACTCTGAACTCAATCTATGTGGCAGTTGTTGATAATCAGGCGGCACCATTTCATATCATGCAGGATTATACTGGTGTACTTTTTGGACACTGGTGTAAATTGTAATACCGCTGTAGATGTGATATAATCTGCATGCACTACAGCTGGTTTTGAGATAATGCTACGCTCAGCTACAGCAGCATAAACATGACTGTGTACACTTTAAATGTGCTGCCTGTGTCAGCTCCAGGGCCGGATCTACGGGGGTGCAAGAGGGTGCATTGCAACCTCATTTGAAATGTTGCCCCCTCAGTTTTAATGGCATCACTATGTATTTTAATGGCGGAGAAACTCTATTTGCACCCTTTTGAAACTCGAATGCACCCTCAGTCAGTTTGTTCTGAGCCGGCGCTGGTCAGCTCCGCCCTGTTCCTGCTCCGTCTGTAGCTGCTCCTCGCACTGAGCTGAAGAGGAGACACAGGCTCTAAACGACACTTAAGACTAAACTTAGCCCGGATTCCTGACTTTTTGATGCTTTTAAACCGGGCAGATTCAGAGGATCAGATCAGAGGAAATATTGTGTAAAATAAGACCGAATGAATTAGATTTAAAGTAACTTGGCCCCATATTTAGTCCGTTATATCGCTGAATACGTACATATCGTTATCATTATATTCCTCTTTATATTGTGACATAAATTCACCCTGCCCTATTAATATTTAGGTATTATCTTTGAGGCAGTGCCCTCATTTATCAAACTTGCGTACAGCGTATGTGGGGTGTACGAAAATCACCGCCTGTTTTGGCATTTATCATCTGAGCGCATCGTAACCTGGCGTACGATGCGCTCAAATCCTACACCAAGTCAGGTTAACTAGTGTTAACTAACACTAAACAGCGCAGTTTTTATCAGCATGAATTGCTTTGCCACATCGCATATTATCCTCATTAGTGATTTAACATGAAACAAGGCTACAGCGTTAACGTTTATGGGCAGACATCGACATGCTCCTCCACGCCACGGACCAGAGACACTAGAACCTGGACTGCAGCCACAGAGCGGTCATGGTGTTTTATATTTATGTTTTTAACAAAAGACCGCTGCATGCGCAAACTTGTGTGGATTCCCCGCCTCACACCCGTGACGGGTTCGTATGGTCCGGGTTTAGCGGTGCACAGGGTCTGCTGGACCACGCGCTCTCCTCTCGTCAGGGGAATGATCGAAGCACGTCTCGTAGGGCTGTCTTTGGTCCAGACGGGTTGGTTAGGTTCCGGTCAGCTGTCAGCTGTTTCCTCCCGCAGAAAAGCTGCTCAGGCCGAAAGACGCGTAGTCCTGCCCGGCTCCAGCGCTGAGTCCACGGAGCTGCCAGCTGCTTTTCGCTGGTTCAGATCATGGTCCAGAGTCTGTACTGCAGCGTTATATGCACCCTTATGTTTTTAATGTGGTCTAATTTTATACTTTTTTATATAGGCTATTTAGGCCTACAGCTTATTTAATAAAGGTCACTTTTTATTATTAGCCTATTTTTTTTTCCCCTCTTTTTTTTATTAGTAAATATGATCTTGGATTGGCTATATGGTTAACGTGAGTTACTGACAGATTTCGCAAAAAATATTTGTTGTGTTAAAAACAACTATTTATCATTTCCTGGTTGGAGAAATGTTCTTTTTTGCCGTGTTTGTGCGTGCAGTAAAACCGTGGGTGAGGCCTCTCATACATGAATATTTTGGGCGTTTCATTCAAATGACGCTAGGATTTCTCCGTGGCATTACCATCAGCTGCTCTTGCGTACGATAAGATCTGAGCGAAAGCACAGGTTCATAAATGTCACGATATCGCAAATACACCTACAGTACACATACGCCATTTTTTTATGCAATGTTGATAAATGAGGGCCATTGGGAGCATTTACATGAAAATATATCAAATAATGACAATATTGACGTAAACAATGTTCAAGCCATAGTATATAAATGACAATACGCTGAACTGACCCATGTTGCATTTCTTCAGTGTATTTGTGTTTAACTTACAATGAGGAGGCAGAATCTCATTGCTGGCACTGTGTTTCAGGGGCTTCACTTTCAACTCGGCCACTGTTGAATGAGAAACAAAACGTTAGTGAAAACCTGGGATCAGACCTGAGTTTAGCCAGTGCTAGGTTCCACAAATGTAAAACGTATGCTCATCTCCAGAGGTGGTCAAAGTACTTGATTTCATGAGTTGAGGAAAAGACAATTGTGGTTTAAATATTACCCCAATATAACAAGGTCTTAGTACGGCGGATGCAATGCTCAGTCTGTCCCACATAATCTGCAGACATCTAGAGACTCCAAACTCTTATCCAAGGGCCTTGTTTGCCGATTTTAGCTCGGCCTTTGATACTGTACGTCCAAACCTTCTTGTGGAGAAACTCAGAGACTTACAAGTGAATCCAGGCCTAGTGAAGTGTTTTGTCCTTTCTAACAAATAGAGAGCAACGGGTTAGAGTCAATGGCACCCTCTCGAAGTGAAAAACTGTAACACAGGTGTGCCACAGGTGCAGTGTGCTCTTCTATTTTGTTCACTCTTTACACAAACGACTGTCGAAGCACTGCACCAAACAATAAGACAATTAAATTCTCTGATGACACTGTGATTGTGAGTCTCCTGTATGCAGATCACAGCCCCTCCTCGTACTACGCAGAGATTGACTCCTTCATCTCCTGGTGCGAGGACCACCAGCTGTCACTAAATGCAGCCAAAACAAAAGAGGTCATCTTTGATCCCAGAGCAAAACAAAAACATGACCCTGTGGTGATCGAAGGCAAACAAAATGAGCAGGTCAATCCTTCAGTATTAGGGCTGCAACTAACGATTATTTGTAATCGATTAATCTATCGATTATTTTACGATTAATCGCTTGGCTGTGAATGCTGTGTGAAAATTGCATTTTTTCCCAAAAAATTATCACATAAAGCTAAAGTGGCACCGCTTGAGGATGTGTTGATGGAGTAAACTTAAAATAAATGTTTGTTGGAGGCTCTTTACACTAATTCTGCTTCTGATTGGATGAGACACAGATGGATATTCATGAAATTTACAATGTACAAAACACTACAGATGAACTATGAAAACAAAATAGGTTTCATAAAAAATACTACATTTTCATGTCATTTTGCTCTATTTGAGTCTGTGTGAACCAGAAAACGATTAATCGATTACTAAAATGTTGTAGACTATTTCAATAAGTTTAGTTGTTTCAGCCCTATCAAGTATCTAGGTGTACACATTGATGACCTGCTCAAATGGGACATCACACTGAGTACTTGTGTTCTAAACTGTCCCAAAGACTCCACTTTTTAAGGAGACTGCGTTTGTTTGGTGTGAGCACAGAAATGTTGACTCACTTCTATATGCCATTCTAGAGAGTCTTATCCGGTACGGGATGGTAGCCTGGTACGGTCCTCTAACTGTGCAGAGCAAAACACAAATTGAGAGACTAGTCCTCAGGGCCAGGAGGCTGACGAACACAAAAGAGTTTCCATCCATGAAAGATATCTTTGAAAGCTCTGTCCTCATCCAAGCTCAGAAAATTATTGAGAATCCATCACATTTTCTGAACGGTGAATATAAAATTCTCCCATCAGGAAGACGGTACAGAGCACATACAGTATCTTCAAGAACAACAGATACAAGCTCTCATTCCTCCCCAACTCTGTATCTCTTTTAAACAAACGGAAGGATAAAGAACAGCTGAAGAGGTCGTCATAACTAAGATGAACTGAAATGCATTATTGTGATGTACTGGTTGTAACTGACTAACTGAATTGTTTTATATGAATGTTACTGTATGTGTGGCAGCTGCGGGCAATGAGCCCAAGACAAATTTCCTTATTGAGGACAATAAAGTTGATCAATCAATCAATCAATCAATCAATCAATCAATAAAAGTAAAAGTTGCTCAGTCTTACAGTATGTAAATGAGTATTCTAAGTAGAAAGTACAAATCAGTTTAAATGTAAACTTTGCCTCATCAAAAATATGAAAATTGTTCACTGCCGTATAAAGCAGGGCAAAACCATCCTATCATGAATCATTTGCATTGACAATATGTCTGCACAGCGCCACCTAAACATTTTAGTTTGTGTCTAGGGAAAGGACATGACATCAGACAGTGTGAGAGCAGAGGATGCAGAGGAGAGGGTCAGCTGGAGTAGAGGAGAGGTCAGATGGAGCAGAGGATGCAGAGGAGAGGGTCAGATGGAGCAGAGGAGAGGGTCAGATGGAGCAGAGGAAGGTCAGATGGAGCAGAGGATGCAGAGGAGAGGGTCAGATGGAGCAGAGGAGAGGGTCAGATGGAGCAGAGGAGAGGGTCAGATGGAGCAGAGGAGAGGGTCAGTTGGAGCAGAGAGAGAGGGGGTCAGCTGGAGCAGAGGATGCAGAGGAGAGGGTCAGCTGGAGCAGAGGAGAGGGTCAGATGGAGCAGAGGATGCAGAGGAGAGGGTCAGATGGAGCAGAGGAGAGGGTCAGCTGGAGCAGAGGATGCAGAGGAGAGGGTCAGATGGAGCAGAGGAGAGGGTCAGATGGAGCAGAGGAGAGGGTCAGCTGGAGCAGAGGGAGGGTCAGATGGAGCAGAGGAGCAGAGGAGAGGGTCAGATAAGTAGAGGAGGCAGAGGAGGCAGAGGAGAGGGTCAGATGGAGCAGAGGAGAGGGTCAGATGGAGCAGAGGAGGATTATCTGTGGACATGGACTTACCGGGGCTGGCCATTGTGTTTCAGAACTGTGACCAAAAAGCATTCGGAGGAAGGCTGTAAAAAAGAAACAGAAGAATATGAACTCTCTAATATGACAGAACAGTCCTGTTTAAGTTGAGTTTATGACAATTGTGACAGGCTATGTATGTTTTACTGTATTGTTGGTATTAGTACAACGTTACCTTATAATATTACTCAGTTACCATCAGTATTCCAGTACAAAGCAGTGGCAGGTAGTCTCTGTTACTCAAGGTTTAATTGCACTTTTAACCTCTTACCCCCGCCTGAACTGAGTGCATTTTCTCCAGTCGGACTTTATCCAAATCTAAAAACTTACAACAACAAAAAACCCATCAAAATAGCGACGAAACGAGGATGAAAATGCTACAAACGTGACCAAAAAACAATGAAAAAAAGTGTTGGAAGGCAACAAAAAAGCCACACAAATGTGACAAAAACTAGAGAAAAAAGTGAAAAAAAAAAAAAAAAAAACTAGAGAAAAAATGTGACAAAAACAGAGAAAAAAAAATAGAGAAAAAATGAAAAAAAGAAAAAAGTGACAAAAACTAGAGAAAAAATGACAAAAACAGAGAAAAAAAAGTGACAAAACTAGAGAAAAAATGTGACAAAACTAGAGAAAAAAGTGACAAAAACTAGAGAAAAAAGTGACAAAAAACTAGAGAAAAAATGTGACAAAAACTAGAGAAAAAAAGTGACAAAACTAGAGAAAAAAGTGACAAAATAGAAAAAAAAAAAAAAAAAAAAAAAAAAAGAAAAAAGTGACAAAAATAGAGAAAAGTGACAAAAACTAGAGAAAAAAAGTGACAAAACTAGAGAAAAAAAGTGACAAAAATAGAGAAAAGTACAAAACTAGAGAAAAAAGGTGACAAAAATAGAGAAAAAAGTGACAAAAATAGAGAAAAAAGTGACAAAAAGTAGAGAAAAAAGTGACAAAAACTAGAGAAAAAAGTGACAAAAACTAGAGAAAAAAAGTGACAAAAACTAGAGAAAAAAGTGACAAAAACTAGAGAAAAAAGTGACAAAACTAGAGAAAAAAGTGACAAAATAGAGAAAAAAGTGACAAAAACTAGAGAAAAAAAGTGACAAAAACTAGAGAAAAAATGTGACAAAAAGTAGAGAAAAAAGTGACAAAAACTAGAGAAAAAATGTGACAAAAGTAGAGAAAAAGTGACAAAATAGAGAAAAAGTGACAAAAACTAGAGAAAAAAGTGACAAAACTAGAGAAAAAAGTGACAAAAAGTAGAGAAAAAATGTGACAAAAAGTAGAGAAAAAAAGTGACAAAAACTAGAGAAAAAGTGACAAAAAGTAGAGAAAAAAGTGACAAAAACTAGAGAAAAAGTGACAAAAAGTAGAGAAAAATGTGACAAAAAGTAGAGAAAAAAAGTGACAAAACTAGAGAAAAAGTGACAAAAATAAGAAAAAAGTGACAAAAATAGAGAAAAAAGTGACAAAAACTAGAGAAAAAAGTGACAAAAACTAGAGAAAAAAGTGACAAAATAGAGAAAAATGTGACAAAAATAGAGAAAAAAGTGACAAAAACTAGAGAAAAAAAGTGACAAAACTAGAGAAAAAAAAGTGACAAAAACTAGAGAAAAAAGTGACAAAACTAGAGAAAAAAAGTGACAAAACTAGAGAAAAAAGTGACAAAAACTAGAGAAAAAAAAGTGGACAAAAACTAGAGAAAAAAGTGACAAAACTAGAGAAAAAAGTGACAAAAACTAGAGAAAAAAAGTGACAAAACTAGAGAAAAAAGTGACAAAAACTAGAGAAAAAAGTGACAAAAACTAGAGAAAAAAGTGACAAAAACTAGAGAAAAAAGTGACAAAAACTAGAGAAAAAAGTGACAAAAACTAGAGAAAAAAAGTGACAAAAACTAGAGAAAAAAGTGACAAAAACTAGAGAAAAAAAGTGACAAAAACTAGAGAAAAAAGTGACAAAAACTAGAGAAAAAAAGTGACAAAAACTAGAGAAAAAAGTGACAAAAACTAGAGAAAAAAGTGACAAAAACTAGAGAAAAAAAGTGACAAAAACTAGAGAAAAAAGTGACAAAAACTAGAGAAAAAAGTGACAAAAACTAGAGAAAAAAGTGACAAAAACTAGAGAAAAAAAGTGACAAAAACTAGAGAAAAAAAGTGACAAAACTAGAGAAAAAAAGTGACAAAAACTAGAGAAAAAAGTGACAAAAACTAGAGAAAAAAAGTGACAAAACTAGAGAAAAAAGTGACAAAAACTAGAGAAAAAGAAAATAGAAAAAAAGTGACAAAAACTAGAGAAAAAAGTGACAAAAACTAGAGAAAAAAGTGACAAAAACTAGAGAAAAAGTGACAAAACTAGAGAAAAAAAGTGACAAAACTAGAGAAAAAAGTGACAAAAACTAGAGAAAAAAGTGACAAAAACTAGAGAAAAAAGTGACAAAACTAGAGAAAAAAGTGACAAAACTAGAGAAAAAAGTGACAAACTAGAGAAAAAAGTGACAAAAAGTAGAGAAAAAAGTGACAAAACTAGAGAAAAAAGTGACAAAAACTAGAGAAAAAAGTGACAAAACTAGAGAAAAGTGACAAAAGTAGAGAAAAAAAAGAAAAAAATAGAGAAAAAAAGGAAAAAACAAGAAGAAAAGTGACAAAAATAGAAAAAAAAAAACTAGAGAAAAAAAGTGACAAAAAGTAGAGAAGAAAAGTGACAAAAAGTAGAGAAGAAAAGTGACAAAAATCAATAGAGCGACAAAAACGTGCTGGAAAGCAACAAAACACGGCGAAACACTTCAAAAATGTGCCCAAAAAAAGTGATGGTCACTTTTGTAAGTCTTAGCTTTCAAATGAGGCGGGGGGTAAAGAGGTTAAGACTAGCTTTATGACACACTAGCCTGATTTGGACTCGAGTAATCTTATTTTGAATTATCAGTTGTATCAGATTCAATTGAGCCAATATTAAACATAACACTTGTTCTACTCATTAGAATAGGCTAACTGCTTTACTCTTTACTTAAGTAACGATTTCAGTCACTTCACTAATACTCCAGTACATATATGAAAACAGTAGTGGACATTTAGGCTCATAAGCATTTTTAACATTTAAGATTTACGTTTGGTAGTTTGTTCCACATGCACACCAGTATGCCCAAAATGGCTAATAACGCAACACTTAAAGACTGGACGTTATTGATCTCACAATGAAGAAATTCACTTGTTGCAACAGCAGCTCTCAAGAACACTGGAGTGCGCAAATAGTCCGGAGGATGGGTCAGAGTTAGTTATGTAATACTTTTCTGCTAAAACGTGTTACAGTATTTGGACAAAACCTTTAGAGCAACGGTGATATGCAAAGTCTGCGTTTACAGTAACATGTTTTATGGAAACACAGTTGTATCGTCAAATCACGGATGAAATGGCTTTGTAGACAAAAAAAACAGGCTATTTCTCTTGTGAAAATAAACCACACTTGGCACATCATCGCCATTGTTTCAGAACTTACCACACACAGGCCGTCATTTGTTTCTTACCTTAGGAGAGCAGGACTTCCAACTGCGTCACTGCGAAACTGAAAGTAGCGTAGTAGTGTTGCATAACCTACTTGAGGGTCTGAAATGGCACCAAAAAAACAAACAAGGAAAATGTCTTTAAAAAAAGAAATGCGCTCTGGTTCAGCTTTAGCCTGCATCAAAACAGCCCTCCAAGGTTCATCCTCTAACACAGTGCTTCTCAAATAATTTCTGCTACGCCCCCCTTAGGAAGAAGAAAACATCCCCGTTATCTGGGCACGGATAACGGGGCGTTTGCTCTTGAGTGTATTTATTGGTCTGAATGATTCCATAACTCCCACCAGAGGGCAGCATTTGTCCACATTTGTGTGTGTGTGTGTGTGTGTGTGTGTGTGTGTGTGTGTGTGTGTGTGTGTGTGTGTGTGTGTGTGTGTGTGGTGGAAACAGAAAGGTCTGCGGGCTAGTGTCGATACGTGCACGTAGTGGCGTGCGCGGCCGGTTCGCGCTATATGGAACGACGGTCTCTTAACAGTTACATGTGGACAGTTAATGTGCATTATTTCCCCTGAATTACCGGGGGTCCCCTCGACTTTGAGGTGCGGGCTGCAGCTGCCCTGACGCTGGTGCGCTTTACACTTACGTACACTTTCACACAGCGGGAGGATTGTTGGTGATATTCAGCTCGTTTCACTGAAGAAACTCAAGCGGCTTATCAGCGTGACTGGAGAGTCAAGTCTTCAAGTGACGCCTTCATTTATTTGGCTTTAGGCTGTCTACACAGCCCACCATCAGCCCCCCCTCCCCCTCCTCCTCCCAGGAGGTTGCACGGTCAGAACAGTTTGTATTTGTGATGTACGTGGGTGTGTTGATGCGTTTGTGTTTCTTGAGTAGGGCTGGGTACCATTACATTTTTATATACCAGTGCTTTAATGATATGTTTTTTGATACTGATACCTGAACAATACTTTTTCTGATACCTGTACAAAAAAATGTGGGAGGAACGGTGGCAAAATTAAGGAAAACATTTTAAAAAAGGAAAGGGAATGGGGGAAATAGGGGAACTGTGAAAACATGCAAAAATTGGGGCAAAATAAGAAAACAATATTTTAAAAATGGGCAAACATTGGGCAAAAAAAAAAGTAATGAGTAAAATATTTTTTGTTTGAGCTGAAACAAAGTCACTTCCTTTAATCCGGTCCCTGGACCAACTGCATCAAAACTTGGATCTAAAGATAGATTGTTTTTACAGTGCTTGCTTTAGATACTACAGGTGCTCGTCATATAATTAGAATAATGAAAAAGTGCATTCACTGTTATTCAACTTAAACTGTGAAACTAAGTGTTACAGCCAATCGTGTGCGTGTTTGAGCATTTGCACACTGAGGGGAGGTTATAAAGGCGGGGCTCACACACACAGTAGTGAGCAGGTACAAGAGCACACAGGTTTTCAACCGCTTGTGTGTGCGCAATGTTTTATGGATGATTTTAGACATTTGATAAATATGAACTTGATTTTAACAAGCACTGTTACCTGCGTACTAATAAAGTAATGTTTCTTAAACTTAAAGGGAGGTATTATGCTTTTTTCAATCACATAGCACCAGTCTATAGCATACTACAATGATGACGTAAATTAAAATAACTGCCTTGAATAAAATTGCTCTCTCAAAATGGCTGTACTGAACGTCTTGAAATAGGCCTCTGTCTCTTTAAGAAGCTTTCCGACACGCCCCCTTCAGCACACTGCTGTGGCATCTAAACAACACTACTGTGCGGGGAGGGGGCTCTGCTGAGCTGAGGAGCAGTGGTTGGTGGCTTGGCTGGTGACGAAAGGTCCAGAGGCGTCTCCAGGAGGTGGGGGCGTTCCTAGGAGGACTGAGGCATAGCTACACCTAAAATGGCTGCCGTCTAAGTTTTTACTGATTACTCAAAAATATGTGAATGAGCCAAGGCAACACTCCAGGCATGTGTTTAATGAGGGAATGACATAATAACATGATATAAAGCTTGAAAAAGTCCATTTTACATAATACCCCCCCTTTAACTCCGCTCTCCTGGTTTGTATGGAAGGCATTCACGCAGCGCGTCTGGAACCTCAACAATACTCACCTGCTCCCAGTAGCGTTATATGGCCGCTACATTAGTTGAAAACCTCGCTCCATGAGAAGGATTGCCTATGAAAGAGGACAGCGCTACAATCGACGTTTGCTGATTGTCCAAGTCATGCTGATCTGCAAACACAGAAAACACGAGGCACCCTGCTGACGTCACGGTCCACGGTAGGAGACGCATGAATGAAACTCCGCACAGCGAAACCACAAGGCTTCTAGGAACTACTGTTGAACACAGATCAGCATTTGCAACATAAAAATGAGCCAAGTGGGAAGTAAAAGTGAACCAGGAGCTGCAAGTAAACGGCCAGTTAAAGTGACAATGAAGACAAGAGAAGAAAGAGTGATATTTCTCCAGAAGATTAAGAAAATGCACAAACTCACAAAGGATATTGATGAGCTTGTGGCGTCCAAGCAAAATGTTCCCGAAATTGAGGCTATGTATGAGAACTTGGTAAACACGAGAGCAGAAGTAAATAAGTTGCATGAATCATTAAAACCCTTGTTGCCAAATTTTTTTCTCTCTTCGATTGTTAGAAACTGTAATTATTTTACCCAAGAACAATATGAAAACAGTGTAAAATCAGAAGATAACCTATCAATGATACATTTCAATAGTCGAAGCATGTACACTAACTTTGAGGCCATCAAAGATTACTTGAAACACTTCGCTCATTCATTTAGCATTATTGCAATCACTGAAACCTGGTTCAACGATGATAAAGGTATTGATTTTTGTCTTGATGGCTATGAATTAAGATATACAAACAGAAAAAATAAAATAGGAGGGGGAGTTGCTTTGTACATTCATAAATCTGTTAAATTTAATGTCTTAACAAATATGACCATAGCTGTGGATGGATTGTTTGAATGCTTAACAGTAGAAATTCTAAATGATAAAAAGACTAATATCCTCATGAGTTGTGTGTACCGGGCACCTGGTTCCAGTATAGAAACTTTCAATGAGTGGATGGATAAACTGTTTTCCACTGTGAACCAAAAAAATGTATTTATCTGTGGTGATTTTAACATTGATTTATTAAATCCAACTAAGCTAAAAACTGTTGATGACGTCATTGATACAATGTACAGCTTGTCTCTGTATCCAACTATAACAAAACTGAGCAGAATAACGTCACACAGGGCCACAATCATTGACAACATTTTTACTAACATCATGGGGAATCAAATCACAAGTGGCCTATTTATATGTGATATCACTGACCTGTTTTTACTTTGTATGACTGTAATCTAAAAAAAACTAAAGACGCTATGGTAAAAATCTCTAAACGAATAACAACTGAGGAAACGATCCATGCCCTAAATAGTAGTTTGTCCAGGATTGGACTTCAGTTTACAGAGAACCAAATGTGGACAGTGCTTATTGTAATTTTATAAACATCTTCACTTCCCTGCATAATAAACACTGTCCTGTGAAAGAATATTTTGTTAAGGAAAAATATAAAAAAAGTCCTTGGATTACGAAAGGAATAATGAATGCCTGTAAAAAGAAAAACAATCTTTACAAATTGTTTATCAAAGTAAAAACAAAAGAAGTGGAGCAGAGATATAGGAAGTACAAAAATAAATTAACTGACATTATAAGAACAAGCAAACGTTTATATTATCAAAAAAAATTATATGAAAATAAAAACAATATGAAAGGGACTTGGGATGCTTTGAATAGCCTAATCACACAAGGCTCTTCAAAGTTGAAATATCCCGATTACTTCATTGATGAAAATGGTGAAGATTATAATATGAACAATGTAGTAAATAAGTTCAACAATGTTTTTGTTAATGTTGGCCCTGAGTTGCTGCTGATATTCCAGACCATGGAGTTGTAAAATCAGCTATTGAACGAAATCCTTTGTCTTTCTTCCTCTCAGCTACAAATGAGCAGGAAGTAACAAACATTGTGCGGATGTGTAAAAGTAAGTTCTCCACTGACTGTCATGATATCAACATGACATTGGTTAAAAAAGTTATACTGAATATTGTAAAACCCCTAACTTATATTGGTAACTTGTCATTTCAGACTGGCTGCTTTCCAAGTAAAATGAAAATCGCTAAAGTAATTCCGCTCTTCAAAAATGAAAACAAACACGCTTTTACAAACTACAGACCAATCTCTCTTTTGCCTCAGTTCTCAAAAATGTTAGAGAAGCTTTTCAATTCTCGACTTGAAAAGTTTCTTGAAAAACATCATATAATTAATGAAGGTCAGTATGGTTTTAGGTCCAAAAGAACTACCTCAATGGCAATAACCGAAGCTATTGAAGAAATTACTAATGCACTGGAGCAAAAAAGTATGCAGTTGGTGTCTTTATTGATCTAAAAAAAGCCTTCGATACGATTAATCACTCAATCCTACTAAATAAGATGGAAAGATATGGAATTAGGGGGCTGGCTGGGGATTGGTTAAAAAGTTATTTAACAGAGAGAGTACAGTTTGTAAAAATGGGTCAGTGTTTATCAGATACTCTTGGTGTTGCTTGTGGGGTCCCCCAAGGGTCAGTGTTGGGGCCAAAACTGTTTAATATAAATGTATATAAATGATATTTTTAATACGTCCAAAGATCTGAAACTCATACTATTTGCAGACAACACTAATATATTCTACTGTAGTGATGATTATAATGACCTTGTAGAGACGGTAAACAGGGAACTAAATATAATAAAAAAGTGGATGGACACAAATAAATTATCCTTGAATATAAACAAAACTAAGATAATGATGTTTGGTAATCGCAATGCTGTGTCTGAACAGAAAATAAGTATTGATGGTACCCAGGTTGAAATCGTAAGTGAGACTAAATTTTTGGGCGTAATAATTGATAGTAAATTGTCATGGAAACCCCATGTCAGACACATCAAAACAAAAATATCAAAAAGCCTCTCAATTATAAATAAAGCAAAATTATACCTTGATGGAAATGCACTCCGTACTCTATACTGCACCTTGGTACTCCCATACCTTACATATTGTGTTGAAGTATGGGGGAATACTTACAAGAATACAATTAATCCCCTGATCATATTACAGAAAAGAGCAATGCGGATCATTCACAAGGTTGGTTTCCTAGACCAGGGGTCTGCAACCCACAACATCAAAAGAGCCATTTCGGACCATTTCAAACAAAAGCCTCAAGGAGCTACAATATTTTTAACGCTCAAACGTACAAACTTTAATATGAATATTATTGTTGTTTTGTTTGTTTTATGTAATACTTATTTGTAAATCTACAAATAAGTATTGTAAAAATCTTTTTATCAATGTATTAATACCATTGATAATTTCTCTTATCAATTCATTAAAAAATAGGCTATAAATTATAATATGTGCTTCTTGTGTTTTTTATTTAAACAGGAGAGATAGTAAATTGACCTATTTTCACATAAACTTCCTATCATACAAAGCATTTTTATAAAGGCTATTGTAAAATGGTTATTAAATTAACGGGATTTAAAGCTATTTCAGTGGGGCAGACACTCCTTTCTCTAAAACGTTCGTTTGACTGATTCATCTTGTAACAGCCAGTGTTAACCATGGCGCGCAGAGGAGGAGCTGCACATTAACAGGTTGTTAGTGATTTTCTTAACTTTCTTTCCATTTCTCTCTTTGTATGAACGAGGGTCGAAGGATATTCTTGTCAGCCCTTCAGCGCCGTAGTTTCTGAATGATACCAAGCATGCAAAAGCACATGTTTCAGCACGTGCGCTTTGTTTTGGTTCCTAAAAACGTAGCAGCTGCACGTATAAGCGTAAATAAAGAGAACGGATAGATGGACTCATTGCAACGTGTAGCGCGGATCCTAGACGTGGGATGAAGTGCAAGTGGTGCGTGTATCTGCAGCGGCTCCGCGCCTGCAGGTTTATAGTATAAAGAGGCTGCGGCGCAAAGCGGCATCAATAAGACTAAGAGGCATCGTTAATGAAGGAGTCACACGGTTCCGATGGATAACTCAATCAGAACCAGTTCTCCTTGTAGATATACACGTGGCTGCTCCAGTGGGACAAAGAGCCACTACAAGGAGGCTGAAGAGCCGCATGCGGCTCCGGAGCCGCGGGTTGCCGACCCCTGTCCTAGACCATACTCATAATCTGTTTATGCAGTCAAAGTTGTTCAAATTTGATGACCTTGTAAAATATAGTACAGCTATAGTTTTATACAAAGCATTCAACAATTTATTACCGCCTAACCTACAGCGTGTTTTTATAACTCCAGTGCGAGCTCATGACTTGAGAGGTTTTGGATATTTTTCATTGCTGAGAGCTCAAAACACTCGTAAACGTTTCTGTGTGTCTGTATGTGGAGTGAAACTCTGGAACAAACTGGACTTACAACACAAGCAATGCCAAACTGTCCATCAATTCAAACTGTTATATAAACATCAGGTCTGGTCAAAATATAGAGATGAGGGTCTTTCATTTAAATTACTGTTGTCTCATAGTGTTATAAAGTGCTCAATGTTTCCCTACCATCGTTGGTTTAATTTGTCTTTTACCATTATTGGTATATTGTCGATTACCATTGTTGGTATTGTTAATTTTCTTTATATTGTTGGTATACAGTTTGTTTGTTATTGTTACCTGTGGTAACTCCACCATGATCTTTCATTTGTAAAATAATCCTTGAACAAAGTAACAGTGAAGCTGAATGTATTAAGCTCTGAATGGGGAACGGGGGTGGGATTAAATAAGTTATCTTCTTCCCACTCCCTTTCAGGTAGAAATTGATCATTTTATTTATATATTATATATTGTATATTTTTTCTTTTGTTACCAGTCTGCCTGAAAAAATTAATAAAAAAAAAAAAAAGAAATGAATAAACAAAGTGAATGTGTCTCAACAAAAATGTGTAGCAGTCAGGATAAAATGAATGCCGTTAAAATGTGGCTGAAGGGCACAAAGGAGCAAGTTCAAAATGCTGATGATATAGATGCACATAGGCCCAAAGCAAATGAGTTAGAAGCTAAACAGAATGGTAATGATGCTGAAAATGGTACAAATCATTCTGCGTTAAAGCAAACTGTGGAAAATTGCGATCTTGAGCCAAGTGATAGCATTTCTAACTGTGGTGGTAGTTTGTGTGTATCAAGACACAGCCACAGATCAGGGTCCTCCATAACATCAGCTTGTTTGGAAGCAGAGGCTGAATTGGCCGCAGCGATGGCCAGAGCAGAGGCCCTGAAGGAAAGACATGAACTAGAAGCGCAGGAGGCAGCTATAAAACGTAAGAAGGAGCTCCTCGATTTACAAAGTGAAATGGCTGCTCATACTGCAAGGTTAAAAGTCTATAAATTCTATGCCTCTGATGTACAAAGTTCTGTAGCTCATGCTAATGGTGTAGAATGCCAAGGCACCTCTTCACAAAGAACAAATGCTGTTGAAGTTGTTCCAAAGGTTTCTACAAACCATTCTCAGAACTTGCCACCAGATGGCAGTGTTTCCGCATTACCATCAGAGACATTGATAAATTCATTAGATAACATAAAGAACTATTCCATGGGAGCAAGGCCAAAGGAGAAGGGTCGTCAGTTTCATCAAGGTGACAATAATTTTCAACAGTACGTTACAGATGAGCTCAAATCACAGTTCCCAATAATAAACTCTCCTGGAATTGTGCCTCAGATATCCCAAGTGTCTCAATTCCTTTCTAACACACAAAATGCCTCTCAGCCTACAGCTTCACATCAAAGTTTCCTCACAGTCCTGCAAAGACAGAATGAAATAACAGAATTGTTAGTAAAGCAGCAGTTGTACCTTTCCTTGCCATCTAGACAGATACCAACTTTCGATGGGGACCCACTACAATATGGAACCTTCATGAGAGCCTTTGTGCAGGGTGTGGAGGAGAAAGCTGTTACCACTTCTGATTGCTTATATTATTTGGAGCAGTTCACCAGAGGGAAACCTCGAGAGCTGGTTATAAGTTGCCAGCATATGCCATCTGACCAAGGTTACCTGAAGGCAAAGGCACTGCTCAAAGAGCATTTTGGTAATGAACATAGAATTGCTACAGCTTATTTGGAAAAGGTCCTTTGTTGGTCACCAGTGAAATCTGAAGATGTTAAGTCCCTACAAGCATTTGCCTTATTTCTACGTGTTTGCTATAATGCAATGCAGGACATAAGTTACATGGATGAACTTAACATGAAGTCAAATATGCGCAGTATAATCCTCAAATTGCCGCACAAAATAAGGGAAAAGTGGAGGACTACTGCGTTTGAACTGCAAGAACGGCATAAACAGCCACTACGTTTTCAAGATATTGTGAACTTTGTCGAAAGAGAAGTGTCAATTGCCTCTGATCCTGTGTTTGACAACATCCGAGACTTATCTTCCTCAATGCCAGTACACAAATCAATGAATAACGTATCTCATGTCACTGTTAAAGGAAGAGGAAGTAGTTTTGCAACATCAGATGAATCTTATGGACCTGTAAACGGAATGGACAGCAATATAAATGACTCCCTTCATGAAAAGACCTGTCTGCTCTGTGAAGATCATCATACATTGGACATGTGTCCTAAGTTGGATACAATGCAATATTATGATAGGATCATGGTCATTAAGGAGAATGACATAGGAATCACACCTCTTAATGTTGACTGGCAAGAAGTATGTAAAAACACTTTTTTTGTTCTCCTGTAACACTAAAATTCAGCTTATACGATATAAAGTCCTGCACAGGGCTCATATTACTAAATATAAACTATTTCGAATGGGTTTTACTAGTTGTGATATCTGTCCAAATTGTTTAAATAGCAGAGATGATTATTATCATGCACTTTGGAAATGCCCACTAGTTCAAAATGTTTTGGCTAGAGATAATAAACAGGTTGTCCAAAATGGTGGGTTTTAGTATACCAATCTGTCCAACTTTAGCCCTCCTTGGTGAATTGTCCTCGCTGGACATACCCTGCCCTATCAAGCAATTTCTTCTTACAGCTTTCACTTTAGCTCAAAAACAATTCTATTAAATTGGAAAGATAAACAAAAACTGTCAGCCAATTTATGGCTGACTTTACTTACAGATCACTCAAACATGGAAAAAATGACAGCATCCATAAATAATAAAACACAATTTTATCATAAGATATGGCTCCCTTTTTTAGCTATTTGGAAGCTGATCCTCCTACCAGTCCTCAGTGTGATTAGCTATCTGATTTGATGATGACGGTATAATAACAATAACAATAATAAAAAATAAATAAATAAAATAAAATAAAAAGTTGTTATAATCATCATTGTTATGATAATGATTATGGCTGAAAGGGTTGAAAGTATCAACGAAGTGTTCACAGGGAAGGATATGTGTATGTATGTGTATATATATATATTAGGGCCGGGACTCGATTAAAAAAATTAATCTAATTAATTAGAGGCTTTGTAATTATTTAATCGAAATTAATCGCATATAAATATTTGACCTGAGAACAGTGAGAAGTAAGTTTTTTCATAAGGATTTTTAGTATACCATTGAATAATGACTGAATACATAAGCTTAAGCAACAAAATATTGTTTATTTTTGTTCAACCAAGTCCAACAGACCAGTGCAATATTGCCATTAATTGTGCGTCTGCAGGAAAAAAGGAAACTGAAGTGTGGAAAGCAAAGTGTGATTAATTTCGATTAATATTTTTAATCGCACTAAACCTCATGTAATTAATTAATCGCAATTAATCAAAAAAGTCCCGGCCCTAATATATATATATATATATATATATATATATATATATATATATATATATATATATCTATATGTGTATATATATGTGTGTGTATATATGTATGTATTTTTTTTTTTACATTTTTTTTCTGTTTAACTTATCTTTTGGGAATGCATTGTGCTGAAGTGCTTGTTTATTGCATTCGTTGTACTGTCACCTGTCTTGTTTTGTTTTGTATTATCTTGTCTTGGTCTTGGTCTGTCAAAGTGTTGTTATTGTTTATTGTTGTAAATGTCATAGTTTGTGTGTCTTTGTCTTTTTCAAAAAAATAAATAAATAAATAAGGAGAATGACATTTGTTTTACATGTTCAAGAGTCGGACACCGAAGCAAAGAATGTCAAAACCGTCTCTCTTGTAAATTTTGCAGACTAAAGCATCCAACTGTTCTCCATAATCACACCAAGGCAAGGAGAACTTATAAGCACGAGTCCACATAAAGGCAAAGGACCATACGCTGTAAAAACGCCCCTGGGATGGTTGATAAATGGGCTGAAGAGTGTAAATACCTAAGATAAGACAACATTGAAAAGGACAAAATATGTTTTGTTGTGTTATTTTTGTGTTGTCGAACTTTTTAAAATGAATGTGTCTAATGAATTAACAGACATTATGTATTAATTGGCTGTATGTATGTAGCATAGTGAATTGTTGTGTAACCCACGGTAACAATTCAGGGGCCGCTGTGTTACGGTGTATGTATTTGAGCATTTGCACACTGAGGGGAGGTTATAAAGGCGGGGCTAACACACACAGTAGTGAGCAGGTACAAGAGCACACAGGTTTTCAACCGCTTGTGTGTGCGCAATGTTTTATGGATAATTTTAGACATTTGATAAATATGAACTTGATTTTAACAAGCACTGTTACCTGCGTACTAATAAAGTAATGTTTCTTAAACTTAACTCCGCTCCCAGTAGTGTTATATGGCCGCTACACTAATATATGATAGACTCTTTACATGCAAAGTGAGATATGTATAGCCTTTATTTGTTATAATATTGATGATTATGGCTCAGCTTGTAAAAACCCCACATTAAAAATCTAATAAAATTAGAATATTTTGAAAATGGACTGTAAGCCATAATCATCAAAATTATAACAAATAAAAGCTTGACATATGTCACTTTGTATGTAATGACTCTATATCATATATTAGTTTCACAGTTTAAGTTGAATTACAAAAAATAAATGAACTTTTTTATGATGATCTAATTATATGACGAGCACCTGTATCTTTTTATATATACTAGTAGTACCTACGTTTTGTTGTTGTTGTTAAACTGTTTAAATTGTTGAATTGTATTGTTTCCCAGTACCCAGCCCTGTGCTTTAGCTTTAGCTTTAGCTGCAGAGGAAGAGTAACAGGAAGTGTGGTTTTGCAGTTTTGCTGAGCTGTAAACACTGTCACTGTACGATCAGTTCAAGACCAGGTATTTGTTAATAATGTCAAACACATCTGTATCTCTGTCTTAGACTTTCTTTGTTAGAAAATGCAATGTTGATCTGAGCTACAATAAGCCTCTTTCTCTTCTTTATCCTTAGACTTTGTAAATATGCCTTTGCTGTACTTTAATAAAAGGGAGAGTCCCAGTCTAAACCAGCTGCCTCTTTCACGTCAGGAACAACCCCCTCGGGTTGAAGAGCAGAAGAGAGTCCCACTCTTCAGACACCAGCAGGACCTTCTCATTCTGAATGGAAGTAGAAGGTTTGGGGTTCGATTCTGCACTAAGGAAACTTAGGCAGTCGCGTTTTAATTGAAAAACAAGAGCAAACATAATAAAATGAATTACTGGTTTTATTTTCAATTTCATAAGATGTGTTTAATGTTTAATATTACCAAAGCAAACCGCTGTATATTTGCTTCATGATACAAACATATGCATTGCATGTACTACCTTTGTTTGTCCACATGAGGGGGCAGTAAATCAAAAATAATCATCATGAAGTGTTGGTACATGGTAGTGATGAGGAGATTATTCCTCACACACTTTCATAATTGTAAAACTCTGTATCACACAGTTAGTGTTGGGGAGTAACTAAATACATGTATTTAGAATACATATTTAAAATACTCATTTTGAGTAACTGTATTCTGGTAAAGTTACACTTTCATTTGAGAATATTTAGAATACAGTTACTTCCCAAATAGTCATTACATTTTAGCTCCATATTGCACGTTTTTAACCTCTTAACCCCCACCTGAACCGAGCACATTTTCTCCAGTTCAACATTACCCAAAGCTTCTTGAAAAAAGTGTCAAAATAGTGACAAAACCGAGGAAGAAAACGCAACAAAAATACAACAAAAAAGCCACAAGTAAGCGACAAAAAAGTTACAAAAAACAACAAAGCAGCAACAAAACATGAGTGACAAAAACATGCTAGAAAAGCAACATAATAAGCATAATAAGAAAGTGACAAAAGAGCGACAATAAGTGACAAAAACGTGCAGAAAACATGACATAAAAGCAACAAAAAAACTATGAAAACACAAAAGTGACATATAAGAGATAAAACACGACTAAAACGCTTCAAAAATATAACAAAACCAAACTGAACTCAAATGATGCTGTGATCAAGAGAGTAAAGAGTTCCTCATTAATGGTAAGTGAGTTTAAACAGGTGTTCATCGTAGTCTTCATTTTTGTAATTATACACATATTTATATACAAGTATAATGACAATCAATGTGAAAGTATTTTAAATGTATTCAAAGTATTCAGAATACAGTACTCTGATTAGACAAAGTAACGGAATATGTTACAAAAATACATTTCAGTATTCAGTAACTAAATACAATTTCAAAGTATTTCCCCAATACTATATCACACAGTGTTGTAGGACACGTTGTATAGGCGCCATCTGGTGGTGAGAAAGCATTACAGCAGTGAGCCTGAAAAAAGCAAACAACACTGAATGAGCTCATTTATTCTAGTTGAGAAATGTGAACCAAATCACCAGTGAGAGGAAAACTGCTCAGGATTATAAAAATAAAAACACATGAATGAGAAGTATCAGTGATAGCCAACAACCATCTCAAAATGAAGTCACCAACCAAGATTTAATGAAGAATATTTCTGCTGGTGATGGCTATATTGATATAGTGTTGTATCAGTTGTGTGTGTTGATAGGCTAATGTATACACAAAGTATATCTCAGTATTTTGGAGAGCTTTCTCCATAACGATAATAAAGCAATATTTTTGCAAACATCATCATCTTCATTTAGATTTATTTTTCGTTCAAAAGGGTGATTGATCTGAATAAACTATGAGAACATTTCAAATACTTTTTGGAGAGATTACACATCAAAGATATTTCATTTTTATTGTTTAGGCAAAGCCCCTTATGAGAGACCAACAGGTTAGAACCATGAGGCCATCCTTCTGTGGACCCACCACCTGCAGGAGGAGCCATAGGGGCTGGTGCAGCTCCAACAGCTGCCCCCACGACCCGGCAATGGGTCTAGAAGATATATTGCCCACCTCTACTCTCTACACTGTCCATTTTGTGTACTAACATGGGGCCTCATTCATGAACATCTTTAAAAAAAAAAAAAAAAAATTGTACTTAAGAAGACAGTGTCAGAAAACTGGGCCAGATTCACGGTCTTAGGTAGAAAATCCTTCACCTGTGTTCTGAGGTTGGTGAAGGCTAAATGGGAAGCGCCCGCGTGTCAGGACTAATTCACCTCATTCACCATAAAAAGACACAAAACAAGACAGTGTGAAAAACTCAAATCCAAAATGAATAACCAAGAAAAAAAAAATAACCCACTCAAATCTCTGGGCCAGGCCAACTTGCCCTCATTACAAAATGATTCAATAAATAAGACCTGTAGATCACAAAAACGTTTTCCTTCTCACCTCACATGCGAGTGCGCAGATACCACACTGAATATTTTATTTATTTATTGGTTTATTTGGTCGGGACAGTGCATGTTAATGAACATACATCGACCCCCATTCACACTCTCATTCATCCTGGCCTATTGTACATGTTTTTAGTGGTAGGGGAAACCGGAGTACCTGGAGGAAACCTACGCAGACACGGGGAGAACATGCAAACTCCACACAGAAAGGCCCCGTCCAGGTGGGAATCAAACCAGGGACCTTCTAGCTGTAAAGCACGAGCACTAACCGCTGTGCCACCGTGCCGCCCAATATCTGAGTGGTTTCTGCGTGATGACGGCGTGGCTCAACCAGGAGAGCGTCTGACTAGTTTGCGAGATCAAGGCCGATGTTTGTTTTGTTTATATCAGGGCTGCCCAAACTTTTTGTCTCTGAGGGCCAAAATGAAAAAGTGCCTGTGGGTCGCGGGCCAAACACGGCAATGTCAAGCGTGAAACACATATAACTGCATATAATAATAGTTACTTTATTTTATTTTTCGGGATACATTTGCATTTGATTATATCTATGCAAATAAAATGCTATATAAAACAAATGTTAACTATGGCAAAAGCCTAGTTTTAGTAAAATCAACAATTGTAGCAATATAGTGCAAAATGTAAAAACAACACCTGTATCTACAGCACCTACAGTGACTTTACCTCATTCATTTGTTAACTCAAAGAAAATGCCACATTTTGAAAGTGTCATTTCAGGATCAATTCTTTTATAAGTCCATTTTTAACATGACCTTTTTGATGTCAACAAAATTTGCAATAAAAGTTGGAAAACTGGGAAAGTCGATGCCACAACGCTCTGTGATAAACACCAAGACACCACAACAGTGTTTCCTTAACTTTGTGAAAGGAGAGAAACAGCGCCCCCAATTTGACGCAGGTGGCCAAAAGGTGTACTGCATCCATATTTACCATTTAGAATGAATGGTAGAGAGTTAGTATTAAGCATACAGCGCAAAAGTAGGTCACTGTATGGCGGGCCAGCAGAATTGTTTCGGTGGGCCAAATTTGGCCCCGCGGGCCCCACTTTGGGCACCCCTGGTCTATATCAAATAACGTCTACATTTAAAAGCGGTGGCATTAATTGCAAAAACGTTTTATCAAGTGATATTACCAACTTATTTCTGAATATATTATATTTACATGTTGCCTGGAATTAATCAAAATGTTTTTTTTAAATCAAATGATATTGGATTATTTACTATGAGATTAAATATGTACAAATCTTTGGGTTCCATCAGAAGCGAGATCGAGAACAGAACTGGAGATTTTGTGAATGCCAAAAACCTTCCTAAGAATGTTAAGAACACATTTACAGTATGTACGTGTCGTGAATGAGGCCCATTGTCTTTATCTGGGGCTCATTAGCAAATAGTAGCCCAAAAACAAAGTAAACATCAGTGACACGAACAGAATATACGTCCACTTCTTGCGTTTGCGGAGGTACTCCTCCTGCAGCTGCTTGTAGCTCTCCGACTTCTCCTCCAGGTTCTGCTTGAGCTCCTGATTCTGACGTTCCAGGATGTCCTGCTTCTCTCTGTCCCAGTCCTGCCGTTTGCGCTCCATTTCTTTCCGCAGCTGCTCCAGTTGTTTCTCCGCTCGCCGTCGCTCCTCGGCCTCCTCGCGGACCCTCCTCTCCACCTCTTCCTGTTTCCTCTTCCCCTCCTGCCGCAACGCCTCCTCCTGTCTTCTGCGCCTCTTCGCCTCCTCCTCCTGCTCCCTCCTCCTCTCCTGCCGTTCCTGGTTGATGCGCTCGTCTTTTTCCTTCAGCTGCCGGTCTCTCAGTTCGAGCTTTTTATTGCACTCGCCGATCTGATTCCTCAGCTCCTTGACCGTCCTTTCATGCTGCAGCTTCGTCTTCTCCTCCTTTCTTTCCATTTCAGACATTTCTCTCGTGATTCCGCAATTTGTCTGCACCATTTTGTCGATCTTGCTCAGTAGTTCCGGAACTTGCGTACTGTTAGTTTCATCTTTGTTGTTAAAGACGTGGCACCTGTCCTGACATTCCTTTAACGTGTCCTTAATAAAGCTGTCGCACTCCTTAATGTAGTTCTCAAACGGCTGACCCTCCAGTTGGTCGCCTTTGGTGAAAACGACCATGACTAAATCCGCAGCCTTTTTGCCGAACATCTTTTTGATCAGTTCCAGGGAGTCTTTGTCTTCTTTGTTGATGTTCCCGATCGGCAGCAGCAGTAAAAAGGCGTGAGGCCCAGGAGCGAGCAGAGAGAAGCATTTGGAAAGTTCCTCAAAGTTAAAACTCTCGTCGAACAAAGGAGGCGTGTTCACAACAGCCACATGGCGTCCTTCTACTGTCTTACACACTTTCTCACAGCTCGTGTTTGCTTTTTTAGGAGCAAGTTTTGGTTCGAAACATTTCATTTGTAAAATGGTGTTTGCGGTGGCACTTTTGCCACTGCCGCTTTTCCCGATCAGGACGAGCCTCAGACCCATCGGACTCAAACTCTTCTCTGGAGTTTCTTTGTGTTTAACAACCTTCTCTATCTGAGCTTCCATAAACATGTCTTTGTTGAACACTCTGGCGCCCCCCTCTGTCAGACTCTCCACTGCCTTTATAAGCTCCTGGACCTGCTGCTTGTCCCTGATGTTCAGATACAGACATCTTCCTCCACAGCTCTCACACAGCTCCTGCACGTTCACACTGGTTTCTTTGGAGATGTTCACAGCTGAGACTGAGTCTGAGTCTGACTCCACAGTGAGCAGCACCACAGTCAAGCCTCTGACCCGAGCGCCGAACGTGTCCAGGATCATTTCTAGCTCTGCCTGGTCTTGGTCGGTGAGGGGACCCACCGGTAGAACCAGGATGAAGGCATGGACGCCCTCAGGACCACAGAGGGAGATGCAGCTGAGGCACTGCTGCATCACTGCCTCCAGAGGTTTTCCAGACAGAGCCGGCAGCTCCACCAGAGACACCCAGCGCCCACACACCTCTCCCTGGTGTTTGACACACTGTCCTGGGCTGTGAGCTGCAGCTCCACCCAAAATGGACTGAATTAATGAGCTCTTCTCTGCTCCTCTGCCTCCACACAGGACCAGGTTTTTCTTTGCACTTAAGGTCATAGTTAGACCTGTGTCTTCCTCTTGATTCCCTTGAGGGCTTCTGTGCTCTTCAATGTTCTCTTTAACAATTTGTTCCACTCGTGTTAAAAGTTCTTCTGACTCCAGGTTCTTCAGATGCAGATATCTGTACTTACATTTGATGATCATGTTTCTTATCTGTGGGTCTTCCTTGTATTTCTCCATGAATCCTGGTGTTTCTGCTTGTGGTGTGGAGATCAGCACCAGTGAATGGTTGAAGGCCTGCTCACTGAATCTCTCCAGGACTGACTGTAGTCTGGTTTTTTGTTGTTCATTGAAGTCTTCAGGCTGTAGAACCAGCAGGAACACATGAGGACCAGGGGCAGAGGCTGATACTGTCTCTGTGATTATCTCAGTCAGTCTGTCCTCAGTGAGGTCCGGCTGCAGCAGGTCTGGAGTGATTATGACTGTGAGGATTTTTTCCTTGAATGAGCCGCTGACTTTGACACATTGTGCTGAATCTTTGGTGAATTCTGTCTTTCCTAAAAGGAGGTTTCCCACAGAGCACCTCTGACTCCAGCTGTTCCCCAGAAGAACCACCTTCAGCTCTGAAACTGTAAAGCACATAAAGTCATACATATTTAACTTATTAACTTAGCCAAATCACACATTTATGATATTGTTGAATGCCAGGTCACCATAATAATCACCAGATTATTATGGAACCTTCTCAAATGCAACATTTTGGTGTGCTGCTACGCATAATACTTTTGATCGAGACACCAATAAACCAATAGATTGTCCAGTGTGTTTTATGGTAGGGTTTGTTTCTGTGCTGTGAGTAAACGCTAATAATTAACCTGGAGAACAATACTTCTCTAGCCTCTGTCAAACACTCTGAACTCAAATCTATGTGGCAGTTGTTGATAATCATGCGGCGCCATTTCATATCATGCAGGATTATACTGGTGTACTTTTTGGACACTGGTGTAAATTGTAATACCGATGTAGATGTGATATAATCTGCATGCCACTATAGCCGGTTTTGCAGATAATGCTACGCTCAGCTACAGCAGCATAAACATGACACTTTAAAAATGTGCTGCCTGTGTCAGCTCCAGGGCCGGATCTACGGGGGTGCAAGAGGGTGCATTGCAACCTCATTTTGAAATGTTTTCCCCCTCAGTTTTAATGGCATCACAATGTATTTTAATGGCGAGAAACTCTATTTGCACCCTTTTGAAACTCAAATGCACCCTCAGTCAGTTTGTTCTGGAGCCGGCGCTGGTCAGCTCCGCCCCTGTTCCTGCTCCGTCTGTAGCTGCTCCTCGCACTGAGCTGAAGAGGAGACACGGGCTCCAAACGACACTTAAGACTAAACTTTAGCCCGGATTCCTGACTTTTTTGATGCTTTTAAACCCGGGCAGATTCAGAGGATCAGATCAGAGGAAATATTGTGTAAAATAAGACCGAATGAATTAGATTTAAAGTAACTTGGCCCCATATTTAGTCCGTTATATCGCTGAATACGTACATATCGTTATCATTATATTTCCTCTTTATATTGTGACATAAAATTCACCCTGCCCTATTAATAATTTAGGTATTATCTTTGAGGCAGTGGCCCTCATTTATCAAACTTGCGTACAGCGTATGTGGGGTGTACGAAAAATCACCGCCTGTTTTGGCATTTATCAATCTGAGCGCACCGTACACCTGGCGTACGGTGCGCTCAAATCCTACACCAAGTCAGGTTAACTAGTGTTAACTAAACACTAAACAGCGCAGGAAAACAGTTTTTAACAGCATGAATTGCATTGCCACATTGCATATAATCCTCATTAGTGATTTAAACATGAAACAAGGCTACAGCGTTAATGTTTATGGGCAGACTTGGTTCAATGTTGCGCTGCATCGACATGCTCCTCCACGCCACGGGCCGAGCCCAGAGGCTCAGCCCGGACCAGAGACACTAGAACCTGGACTGCAGCCACAGAGGCGGTGTTTTATATTTATGTTTTTAACAAAAGACCGCTGCATGTGCAAACTTTGTGTGGATTCCCCGCCTCACACCCGCGACGGGTTCGTAAGGTCCGGGTTTGAGCGGCGCACAGGGTCTGCTGACTGCGCGCTAGAGGTTAGCTTTTAGGCCCGAGCCCGAGATTTCACGCATGACAGTCGGGTTTGGGTCGGGTCGGGCTTCGAGTTTTTTAAAAAATTTTTATATATATACGTATATATAAAATTATTATTAATGTCATTATAATATCTAATAAGAATCTATATTGTAGGCTTAGTCTATTGGATACAAAATGTGGTTATACTCAGGGAGGTGGTGCAGGTGCAGGGGCGGGCTCACATGCTGGCTGTGTTGTCATGTTTAAGGAGCATGGTGAGGCTTTGATACCGGCGCCACAGTGAACATCGCTATTCACTCTATCTCTCAGGACAGCGTTTCATTTACAGTGGATAAATAAGCAGTTTGGTTCCTGTTACTGCGTAAAAAGTAGATTTTGTAAATGTAGCGCGTTGTTTATGAACAACGAGGCGGAGGAGGAGAGAGAGAGACGGAAAAGAGGAGACAGAGACAGAGACATTGAGCTGCGGCTCGGGCACGTAACCTTCCCCCACGCCGCGCACATCTCTCGGCCTGCCCAGGACCCAGGTATGTGCGCTACTGCTGCGTGCACGTGTGCCGTGTGTGTAGCCGCGTACCTCTCACACATGGTGCTGCTGCTGAAAGCACTGCGCAGATGCTCCTATCCGAGCCTTAAATAAATACTTTACGTCGGGTTTGTTTCGGGCTCGGGCCGACAATTCAAGTTAATTGCTCGGGCTTGGGCCGGGTCGGGCTTTAGGCCCGCGGGCTCGGGTCGGGTCGGGCTTGATTTTTGGGCCCGAACAAACCTCTACTGCGCGCTCTCCTCTCGTCAGGGGAATGATCGAAGCACGTCTCGTAGGGCTGTCTTTGGTCCAGACGGGTTGGTTAGGTTCCGGTCGGCTGTCAGCCCTCCGCTCACCTGTTTCCTCCCGGAGAAAAGCTGCTCAGGCCGAAAGACGCGTAGTCCTGCCCGAGTCCGCGGAGCTGACAGCTGCTTTTCGCTGGTTCAGATCATGGTCCAGAGTCTGTACTGCAGCGTTATATCCACACTTTCTTGTTTTAATGTGGTCTAATTTTATACTTTTTTTTATATAGGCTATTTAGGCCTACAGCTTATAAAGGTCACTTTTTATTATTATCCCCTCTGTTTTATTTAGTAAATGTGATCTTGGATTGGCTATAAGGGTAACGTGGGTTACTGACAGATTTCGCAAAAAATATGATATTTGTTATGCTAAAAACAACTATTTATCATTTCCTGGTTGGAGAAATGTTCTTTTTTGCCGTGTTTTGTGTGTGTCCGTGGGTGAGGCCTCCTCATACATGAATATTTTTGGGCGTTTCATTCAAATGACGCTAGGATTTCTCCGTGGCATTTACCATCAGCTGCTCTTGCGAACGATAAGATCTGAGCGGAAAGCACAGGTTCATAAATGTCACGCGCCCTCTGGTGTATATTGCAAATACACCTACGCCATTTTTTACACAATGTTGATAAATGAGGGCCATTTATCAACATAAATGCCCCTCATTTTCATAAATATATTTTCATAAATATATGAAAATATATTTTCATATATTTACATGAAAATATATCAAATAATGACAATATTGACGTAAAACAATGTTCAAGCCCATAGTATATAAATGACAATGACGCTGAACTGACCCATGTTGCATTTCTTCAGTGTATTTGTGTTTAACTTACAATAAGGAGGCAGAATCTCATTGCTGGCACTGTGTTTCAGGGGCTTCACTTTCAACTCGGCCACTGTTGAATGAGAGACAAAACATGTTAGTGAAAAACCTGGGATCAGACCTGGGTTTAGCCAGTGCTAGGTTCCACAAATGTAAAACGTATGCTCATCTCCAGAGGTGGTCAAAGTACTTGATTTCATGAGTTGAGGAAAAGACAATTGTGGTCTAAATATTACCCCAATATAAACAAGGTCTTAGTACGGCGTTTTACTCCAATCTGCAGAAAGATTTAATCTTTCTGCTTTTTACTCCAATCTGCTTCGGGGGAAACCGACAGGACACGCCCAGTCCAAGAAGACGATACCTCAGCTAACAATAGAACAATAGGCAGGTAATTAGCAGTGATCAGCCATGAATAGGACAGGACTGACCAATACTGGGGGAGCAGGTCGTTACAGACGCTCTACTTCAAAGGTGTTTACCCACAGGTGAGAGTAGCTGTGATTATAGGGGAGGAGCCGGGTCTACCCCAACTCCTCCCAACTGGTCTTTATATACACTGCGTGCCAGAGTGTAACCTTGTTCACTGACGAAGCCTTTTGGATGAGAGGCGAAACGTTTGGAGACCTCAACTACCAAGTACAGAAGATGACTCAAGTACCTTCTTTGAAGATGGACAACTCCTGTACGACTGAGAACTTACACAGACATCACTTCTATAATGCCATTCTAGAGAGTCTTATCCGGTACGGGATGGTAGCCTGGTACAGTCCTCTAACTGTGCAGAGCAAAACACAAATTGAGAGACTAGTCCTGAGGACCAGGAAGCTGACGAACACAAAAGAGTTTCCGTCCATGAAAGATATCTTTGAAAGCTCTGTCCTCATCCAAGCTCAGAAAATTATTGAGAATCCATCACATTTTCTGAACGGTGAATATAAAATTCTCCCATCAGGAAGACGGTACAGAGCACATACAGTATCTTCAAGAACAACAGATACAAGCTCTCATTCCTCCCCAACTCTGTATCTCTTTTAAACAAACGGAAGGATAAAGAACAGCTGAAGAGGTCGTCATAACTAAGATGAACTGAAATGCATTATTGTGATGTACTGGTTGTAACTGACTAACTGAATTGTTTTATATGAATGTGTACTGTATGTGTGGCAGCTGCGGGCAATGAGCCCAAGACAAATTTCCTCATTGAGGACAATAAAGTTTATCAATCAATCAATCAATCAATAAAAGTAAAAGTTGCTCAGTCTTAAAGTACATAAATGAGTATTCTAAGTAGAAAGTACAAATCAGTTTAAATGTAAACTTTGCCTCATCAAAAATATGAAAATTGTGCCCTAACTCACTGCCGTATAAAGCAGGGCAAAACCAGCGCCACCTAAGATGGTAATGTCCTGTGTATACATTATCTTTGCATTAACCAGCACATTCCGATCTGTAGCTACCGGTGGTTTGACAGTGCGACCGAGGGGGCGGGGCCAGAGCGCAGAGTCTGATGTTCAGAATGAGCTGGTCAGGTCCTGTTGTGATATTGGGCTATACAAAACCATTGATTGATCACTGGGACAAAGCAAAACACTCAGCTTTACCCAACAGCCTGTTTTCAAAAGACTTCAAAACTGGCATTTTCATTTAATGTTTTTGTATTTACATATTCATAATAGCCTATCACATAGTCTAAATGTGGAAAACCCGCTTGAGTTCACTGTAATAATGTATGAAATAGATATTGTATTATATGTGATAAAGTTTGGGAACCACTGATCTAACGTATTAAAGCAGCAGCAAACGAGTGACTGAATCACATCACTACTCTGAGCTGCAGTGTCCTATAGGGCTTCAAGTTGCTTAATCGAATCACATTCTACAATAAACTAATGGAATTTTTAAAATGTCAAATCCAGGAGCATTTGTAATGATCCAGAGGCTAAAGGAGTTATTCCACAACTTCTTAATGCTATTGTTTTAAGCTGAGGTTAGTCAATGGACAGACTTCTTTTGGTTTAATCTGCCACTAAAGGATATTTTGAGTGTTGCCAAACTCTAAGCCTGGAATGGACAGCACAAAGGGAGGACTGAGAATAAACAGCATACTGCTCAAAAAACCAGAGGGTTGTCAGTTCAATCCATGTTCTGTTATACCATTACTGTTTCCTTTGTGTCTCTAAATATTTTAGTTTGTGTCTAGGGAAAAGGACATGACATCAGACAGTGTGAGAGCAGAGGATGCAGAGGAGAGGGTCAAATGGAGCAAAGGAGAGGGTCAGATGGAGTAGAGGATGCAGAGGAGAGGGTCAGATGGAGCAAAGGAGAGGGTCAGATGGAGCAGAGGAGAGGGTCAGATGGAGCAGAGGATGCAGAGGAGAGGGTGAGGTGGGGCAGAGAATGCAGAGAGGGTCAGATGGAGCAGAGGATGCAGAGGAGAGGGTCAGATGGAGCAGAGGATGCAGAGGAGAGGGTCAGATGGTGCAGAGGAGAGGGTCAGATGGAGCAGAGGATGGAGCAGAGGAGAGGGTCAGATGGTGCAGAGGAGAGGGTCAGATGGTGCAGAGGAGAGGGTCAGATGGTGCAGAGGAGAGGGTCAGATGGAGCAGAGGAGAGGGTCAGATGGTGCAGAGGAGAGGGTCAGATGGAGCAGAGGAGAGGGTCAGATGGAGCAGAGGATGCAGAGGAGAGGGTCAGGTGGAGTAGAGGAGGATTATCTGTGGACATGGACTTACCGGGGCTGGCCATTGTGTTTCAGAACTGTGACCAAAAAGCATTCGGAGGAAGGCTGTAAAAAAGAAAACAGAAGAATATGAACTCTCTAATATGACAGAACAGTCCTGTTTAGGTTAAGTTTGTGACAATTGTGACAGGCTATGTATGTTTTACTGTGTTTTTGTGGTATTAGTACAAAAGTTACCTTATAATAAATGGTAAATGGTCACATTTTATATAGCGCCTTTCTACCTGCTTTAGGCACTCAAAGCGCTTTACATCAAGGAACCAGTCACCCATTCACTCTCTCATTCATACACCAGTGTACGCAGACACTGGAGGCAAGGTGGGTGAAGTGTCTTGTCCAAGGACACAACGACACAAGACGACCCGCTCTACTCTCTGCACCACCGTCGCCCCAAATAATATTATATTAATACAACTCAGTTACCATCAGTATTCCAGTACAAAGCAGCGGCAGGTAGTACTCTGTTACTCAAGGTTTAATTGCACTTTTAAGACGAGCTTTATGACACACTAGCCTGATTTGGACTTCTACTTGAGTTTATTTTGAAATATCAGTACGGTTATTTTTTTTGTTTTCTTGATTAGATTAATCCAATATTAAACATAAAATCAGGCTTTTACTATTCATTAGAATAGGCTAACTGCTTTACTCTTTACTTGGGTACACTAATACTTGAGTACATATATCTCTTGAATAAATATTATTGGCTACTCTACCCACTTCTAGTATAAGCTTATAAGCATGTTTAACCTCTTAACCCCCGCCTTAACCGAGTGCGTTTTCTCCAGTTCAGCTTTACCCACATTTTACGGAACGCACATTTAGGATTTATGTGTGTGTTTGTTTCACATGTATATGCCCAAAATGGCGGATAAGAACAACACTTTTCAAAACTTAAGGTAAGACTGAACTTTATTGGTCTCATGATTGTTGCAACAGCAGCTCTCAAGAACAATGGGTCAGAGTTAGTTGTGTAATACTTTTCTGCTAGAACATGTTATTTGGATAAAACACTTTAGAGCAACGGTGATATGCAAAGCCTGCGTTTACAGTAAAGCGCCATGTTTTACGGGAACACATTTGTATCGTCAAATCACGGATCAAATGGCTTTGCAGACAAAAAAAAAACAGGCTATTTCTCTTATCACAATTAATCAAACTTGGCACATCATCGCCATAGTTTCAGAACTTACAACACACACAGGCAGATGTTTCATTTGTTTCTTACCTTTATGAAAGCAGCACTTCCAACTGCGTCACGGCGAAAGTGAAAGTAGCGTAGTAGAGTTTCAAAGCTACGTGAGCGTCTGAAATGGCAAAAAAAAAAAAAAAGAAAGAACGCCCTCCAAGGATCATCCTCTAACCGGACTTTGCACCTTTTTATTATTATTATTATTTGTAATCGGTGATGCATTAAGGCTCGTTTTACAGCAGACATACGTCACGCAGACGTAGTCAAACATATAGAAATAAGACAGAGACACAATGATTTTAACATTTAGACTTTAACTTAATTCAATACTTTAACTCTTATATTGTATTGCATTTTTTTAATGTGTGTTTTATACTGTGTTTTTAAGCTGGCTGTAAGGTAACCTTGGGAATTTTGAAAGGCGCCCACAAATACAGTGTATTATTTGTATTATTATTATTATTATTATGAATAATAATAATAATAATAATATTATTAACCCCCACCTGAACGGAGCACATTTTCTCCAGTTTGGCAAAACCAACACTGGCCACTAGATGGAGCTGCGCAACAGGTAATACTACTGTAAATTCACTGTTGGATTATTATAGGTCGTTTTAACCTCTTAACCCCCGCCTTAACGGGGCACATTTTCTCCACTTCTGCTTTACTCAAATCTGAAAGCTTCCTGGAAGAAGTGTCAGTATAGCAACAAAAACGCGGATGAAAACACACACACACACAAAAAAGAATCAGAATCAGCATAGTTTTTAATGCCATTGTTCACAAACAGGTTCAAATCCAATCACAGTCCAATCGTGCAACATAAAACATATATAAGGGCATGCATAAAGTGACAACAGAGCGTTAAAAAGCAACGAGAATAAAGCCACACAAAAGTGACAAAAACACAACCAAAAAGCGATGAAAAAATTATGAAAAAGCAACAACAAAAAAGCCACAAAAGAGCAACACAAACATAATAAAAAGTGAAATGAAAACCAAGACACACAAAAACTACAAAAAGAAGGAAAAAAGAGACAAAACATGTGACAAAAAAGCGGCGACAATGCAACTAAAGAAGTTAAATCAGTTGTAAAATGTGCCGGTAAACTTGTAAATGATCAGGATATGAATATAGAGTAAATTAAGTGTCCAGTGAAGCGCTATATAAAACCAACGCATTATTATTAATATTTAAATATTACAAAATTTAAGAATGAGTTTGAGAACAACTAATATTCATTTAGTGGCTTCCTTTTCAATTGTTTCCATCTGGTATAGGGACTTTTTTTTGCATTTGCGGCATTAAAATACAGTATTTGGTTTTTAGAATCACATTAAATCATTAGATTTGCTTGTGCCTGTATAAACTCTGAGTAGGCTCTGTAACCCTCTGTGACTTCACATGAGGCGTCTCAACAACAGTTCACATCCAAAATATATGAATATATCACATTTTAGGTTCAATCACTTCACCATTTCATAATAAGAAAAAAGGTTATAGAAGTTACTGCTGTTGCCATATCATATTTAACCACTGTGTGTCGCTGTGTATGCAGTCTTTTCTATGTGTGATGTTAGAGAGGTGAAGCTATATCTTTACACGTTGTCACAGGTTGTGTTCGTGGCATTCTACACTGATGTCAAACTTTTATATTTGAAAGGAAGGAATCACAAAAACAGAAAATCCCCATAATTATGTTTAATCTTGTTTAAGGGATTCAGTCCAAGTTTTTTTTTTTTTTAATCTTGTGGTTTCCTTTATTAGACAACAGTTGCCTTTTTGTGAATGAACAGAAACAGAGATATTAATCATCATCCAGCTCCAAACGTGTCCATGTTGGTGATTCCTGTTTCTTTAGGACGCTACAGTATAACATAACACCACTGTTCATTTTACAATTAAAAACAATATATAATATTAGATATAGAGATACTATTTATCAAATGTGAGCCACTAAAATTATATGATCTAGTTGATTATAATATTCTTCAAGTTATGTATAAAGCCAATGAACAGAAAGGTTTGTGAAAAATGAAAGTCACCATAATTCAAAAGAAACAGACGTCTTTAAAAAAACAGGTTTAATTCTAAAGAACAGAACGAGCCGTCACAGAGACAGGAGTTAGTTTATGTGGAATAAACCTCAGAAAAAAGTAAAAGTCCACAACTCTCATTCAAGAAACACATAAAAGCATGAAATTGTTTTTTTGTTTTTGTATCTGTATATTGTAAATATGTGTAAAAGTGTAAATATTTAGAGAGTGGAAGATGAAGAAAATCACAGACTGATGTAAAGTAACAAAGGGGCATCGTCTCCTCTGCTCCTTTTCATGCAGACTGTGTCAGATTGGACGTTTTGTTGTTAAGTTGTTTTTATTGTTACTTTGAATGAAATAAATAAATAAAGGAAATGAAAAAGAAAAGGAAAATTCCACATATTTTTAACTTTATTGTTGTGTTTTGGACTGAATGGTTTCTTGTGGCTGTTTCTTCTCTTCTGACAACAGTTGCCTTTTTGTGAATGAACAGAGACAGATCCAGTATTAACCTCTAAACCCCCATCTGAACCGAGCACATTTTCTTCAGTTTGGCTTTACCCAATTCTAAAGCTTCTTGAAAAAAGTGTTGAAATAGCCACGAAAATGAGATGTAAACGAGAATGAAAATACAACAAAAATGTGACAAAAAAGCGACGACAACACAGCAAAAACATCAATTTGTCGGTCTTAGCTTTCAAATGAGGCGTTACACTGGCCTATGCTCAAGTCAAGAAGCTTTTAGATTTGGGTAAACCTGAACTGGAGACAATGCGCTCGGTTAAGGTGGGGGTAAGAGGTTAACCATAAACCAGCTCCAAACGTCTGCATTTCTTTAGGATCCTTTGACATAACAACATATTCACTGTTATACTCATTGTACAACAATGAAGACAAATGACTTTTATTATGGTTGGACTTGTATAATATTCTCTCTTTGATTTGACCTGCAGAGATCTGACATGGAGCTCTCTGCTGCCACCTGCTGGTCTGAGGGGATTAAACTTAACAGGTTAACATCAATATAGTTATAGTTAGTATATAGTTAGTATATACTACAGTAACTATATGCTAAGTATATATACTACAGTATATATATACTATATATACTATAAGTATATATACTATATACTATACAGTATATATATATTATATATATATATATATATATATATATATATATATATATATATATATATATATATATATATATACTATATAGTTAGTATATAGTTATATACAAGGCCATCGGGAAGCTGAACTCCCTACCCTCCCTCCCACCCCTCTTCCCCCATCCCCCGCCCCACAATCAAGGATGAGAGAAATATCATTTCAAACCATGTGGTTTGACAAATAAAAAAATCTGGAAATCTAGAAGCAAAGCTCATGTAATCATTCAGTTTTGAAGAGTGATATGGATTGTTATGGTGAATGGTCTCTGTTTCCACCTTCATTATTCACGTGCTTTACATTTATGAGTAAATTGAATTTGTTTTTGTGGCAAATGTAACATAATCTCCTGTAGTGAAGACGGTTCATTTGTTTTTGCCAAGTCTAGAGTTTTGTCTCTCACAGTTTGATCAGTTAAACCGGTTTTTAAACCTGTTGGTCGTGTAGAGACGGAGATCACACTGATAAGACCAAAGTCATGTGAATATAGTTTACATTCAGCCTCAGTAATGTGTGCACAAATACACAACATAACATGTGTTAGAGTTCAATATATTTTACAGTACAATTACCTTCTATTGACACGAGGTTAGAAAACTACACATTAGCAGTGATTTAGGCTCACAATAAAACACAACAGCTACAATAAGAATATAGTATGTATATCTAAAAAAACAACAACATACAACTTGCACCAGATTGGAAACACAAGTCAGTGGTTTTCTCAGTAAAGACATTGTTGTTTTTCTCACTTCTGTAAATTCTATGGAAATAGAACTAAACATGGCCAAAGAAAGTCATTCTCAATGCAAGTGTTTTGTGATGAAGAAAACTAATTATTCTCATTTACTTCTGCATCTTTTCCCCACTCTGGATTCTACAGAAAAGACAAACCTGTGAGTACATGATTATTTTTATTGCCTTGTTTTATTGTGACTAACTTGATACTTGTGTGTTCTAGTTATATTCTACAAAGTCTATTACAGTGATAAAAAGACCTTCTCATGAGTCATTTTGAATGATGTAGTAATGCCTGTGATCCCCGACCCAAACTTTACCTGGAGTGGACTCTGCTGCCACCTGCTGGTCTGAAGACACATGTTCAATATGGCCTAGATCAGGGGTGGGAAACCTTCTTCACATCAAAATAGTTGTGTTTATTTAAAGGGGGGGTATTATGTAAAATGGACTTTTTCAAGCTTTATATCATGTTATTATGTCATTCCCTCATTAAACACATGCCTGGAGTGTTGCCTTGGCTCATTCACATATTGTTGAGTAATCAGTAAAAACTTAGACGGCAGCCATTTTAGGTGTAGCTATGCCTCAGTCCTCCTAGGAACGCCCCCACCTCCTGGAGACGCCTCTGGACCTTTTGTCACCAGCCAAGCCACCAACCACTGCTCCTCAGCTCAGCAGAGCCCCCTCCCCGCACAGTAGTGTTGTTTAGATGCCACAGCAGTGTGCTGAAGGGGGCGTGTCGGAAAGCTTCTTAAAGAGACAGAGGCCTATTTCAAGACGTTCAGTACAGCCATTTTGAGAGAGCAATTTTATTCAAGGCAGTTATTTTAATTTACTGCATATACAGACCAACAGAAGGTTACGTCATCATTGTAGTATGCTATAGACTGGTGCTATGTGATTGAAAAAAGCATAATACCCCCTCTTTAAGAAGAAATCAGCCTAAACTATTAATTTGCTTTTATACCAAAAAAAAAAAAAACAGACGTACATGTATTTGTTTGTTTGTGATCGTTTTGTGTCAGGCCAAAATTTATTTTAAAGCCAGTGTTTCCAATTTCTACTCTGGCAAGTTCTAATCATGTAAAGATCAAATCTATAATCTCACATAAAAAATAAAAACGGGCTCGATTTACCCCACTCCCCTCTACTATTTTTTTGTTTACTTTTCTTTTCATTTTGCTGTTCTGTGATGTTTCTTGGTGAATGGTATAGCATAGACGAGTTACAGCATTAACACAGGACGCCCAATGTAGAAAGTTATTGACTCTTACAAGTCGAGAACTTGTCTGTTTAAACAGTTCATTCTATAGTCCTACACAAACCAAAGCATTAAATAGTTCTACATTAAAACACTCGTCACCTTCAGCCATTCTGACACCGACAGCAGAGAGGCTGCAGAAAGAGGAGCACATGTTACTGTTGACCTCAAACTATTACTATTGTTTACCTCTGGGCAGACATGACATGTTCAAACTCAATACATCTGAGTCTACAGAGGAGGAGGGACTTCAGGGACTGTTTATGCAGAGTTCACTTTAACAGCAAGGGGGAGTTCTGACTGTGGGTGTTGTTTTTTAACCTCTTAACCCCCGCCTGAACCAAGCACATTTCCTCCAGTTTAGCTTTACCCAAATCTAAAAGCTTCTTGGACTTTGAAAACGAGGATGAAAACGGAATTAAAAAGTGGCAAAAAAGCGACAAGAGAGCGACAAAAATGTGCAAGAAAAAGCAACAAAAACACGATAAAAACGTGACGAAAAAGAGATGAAAATGCGACAAAAAACAGATTGAAAAAGCAAAGGAAAAAGGCTATGAAAAGCAACAAAGAAAAAACACGACAGGAAAAATAAAAACATGACATGAACAATGTGACAACGCAACAAAAAAGTTCAAATGAGGCGTTACTTATTACTTATTTTCCACCATAATTTGCAAATAAATTCATAAAAATCAGACAATGTGATTTTCTGGATTTTTTTTTTCTCATTTTGTCTCATAGTTGAGGTTTACCTATGATGAAAATTACAGGCCTCTCTCATCTTTAAGTGGGAGAACTTGCACAATTGTTGGTTGACTAAATACTTTTTTCCCCGCTGTATAGTGTGAGTTCATTATCTTCAGAAGTGGAAAAGAATAAGTGTCTCTTCAGTGGATTTACTTTATATTCTTACTTCTGCAAAACACAATGGAGCTGTAGATTTATCACTTTTTATATCAACATTAGAATCTCAGCGCAAATGTAGCCTGGGGGACCGGCACTGTGTGAAGAGGTGATTTATTTTACAATGACCACCACTCTACAACAGTTAATAGGCTCACATAACAGTCATCAAATCAAATGCCTCATTACAATTACTTATTTTGAAACTGAATGAACAATAGTCCATCTGCTCCAATCAAGGTAAGTATTCTTCAACATTTGTGTGATGCACTGTTAAACTCCAGTGTGAATTTAAAATATATGTTTAAGTATGCAAAAGTGTAAGGATAGTCATTATAATACACACATTTGTTTTATAATAGAATAATGTTAAAATAATGTCAATCGTTAAATCATAATTAAAGCTTTAAATGTGTCAAGTCTTATCGTTCACTATCATCTACATGATGTTGTTTAAATGATTCATACTCAGCCCCGTCCTTTTTCCGCCTGTAATCAGAGGTGTAGACTCGGCCCTGTCGTCTTGGTAAAAAAAATAAAATAAAATACAAAACAGTTGCATGAGACAGTTTAAATTTAAATGAACTGTAATTGATTTTGTGTTGGTCGGAGGCAGACATTATACGTTTTGACTTCTTTCTGCTCCTTTTCAGTCATGTTAAATGCTGCTGTTACATTTGTTTTAAATGAATGAAATAAATAAAAATGAAATGACTGTGGCTCTGAACATGAGCAGACTCTGTGACTCTCTGCTGCCACCTGTTGGTTTTTGATGACACATGACCAAGTGAAGGGCCCGTCACAGGATTCACTCGTGACAAGTACAAATATTAACAGATATGGACAGTTTTTGATACAAGGGCCACATTGACCGGGGCTAGAATATGAGTTGTTTCAAACCAGTAAAATGTTCAAATAAACTTTAAGTGCCTAAAAACATTTTAAAAAGCCACAAAATACCTGCAGTAATTTGTTATATTTTTATGTCAATGAAAATATAGGTCTTTCCCCCGTTTTAGGCAATGCATATTGGGTTTTCTCACCTTTGCGTGTCATATTGAAGCGATAGACGCGCCGCATTTGGCCCCCTGGCCTTAGTTTGCCCATCCCTGCCATAAAATACTGTATGACCATCCCAAATACAACTTGTATTTGGGATGTGACTTCCCCTTTATGAAGAGGGAATTTAACAGTGAAATACATTGAACATCTGTAAAATCATCTGATAACATATTTTATATTGTAGCTACAAAGGCACTGGTTCTCATTTTGTTTGTTTCTTTGCATTGTGTTTTCAGGCATTTCTCTTCCTTATTTCACAGACTTTTCGTTGGTGTGATGCATTTTGGCGTCTGCTCTGGGACCTGCTCAGTCGTGGGTGTTTTGATTCTTCCTGGATTTTGTTCGGGGAGTGGCGCTCTTCCCCCAGTCGGTGTGGAGCGGGGTCCTGGTAACACCGTGTTAGTGTTTTTGTCGGCCTGTGCAGCAGTGGTACTTCTCCACCTCCTTTGTCAAAGACCTTTTAAAGGCTCGTATGTGGCTCAGTCCAGATTTGCACCATGAATTAATCTTACCTGTAATTTTCCGTTTGCCAATTCACTTTCTGTAAATAAACTTTGTACTGTGTTCCATGAACTCACACGTCACAGTTCTGATGGGACATTATGAAGGAAATACATCATTTTCTGCCAGTACTTTTTGTGTTATTTTACAGTGATTTTTCTTAAAACACTGGTGCAAATGAACAAATATAGTAAACCCCTCGCTATTCTTTCATTTTATAAAGTCAATGACAGAACTAAATGACAGAAATGATCGTCATAGCTAAGAGTTCATATTTTATGGAAAGTTTCAGACTTATTGGCCAGAGGATTATGTACGCTGGAGGGCCAGATTCTCCCTCAGGCCTGACGTGGCCTACATCTCAATAAGAATTTGCTTTGGCACAATTTTTGAATCTCTCTTATTAGTTTCTTATTTTGACTTTTTTTTTTTTTTATAAAATAACATAGGTCTGCACAGAATCCAAGATAATTAAGAGTTATTGATACTAATCAAGTAGAAGTGAAAGTACGGTAACACTTTCGGACAGTAGCTGCTGAGAGCCAGCTTGATCTCTGGATGTCTCGCTCGGTTTCCACGTTATAATGCGCTTGTCTCCGCCTGTCATGTGTCGCGTGTTCCCGAAGGCTTTAGCTTTTGTTTGGGGGAGGAGGCTCCGCTGCTTTGGTTTGCGTTGCTGATATCCTTTAGCGAACGAGTGCCACGTAAAATAGCAGTTTTATCCATACGCCTATTGTCGATCAGTTTATATGCATTTGACTGCGTGAACCCAGGTTGCTATTGAAGGCCCTGACTGAAACCCCACGGCCCGCCACTGTGCGCAGTTGCCCACAATTTCATAGTGGGACGGATGATGCTGAAGTGTTTTTTTTTTTTTTTATATAATGCCATGTGATCGACTGGTCGACCGCGATCGACGTATTGTGCACCCCTGGCGTATAATTAAGACTATGATTGTGCTCAATTACCATTAATGATGAACTCTGTAACTCTCTTGGCAAATGGAACAGCAGGTACAGCATCATGTGACACGTGTGCAGCTTTTAAATCTTTATTTTATTTTAGGAGGAAAAACAGGTCAACATTAAAAGTTCTTTCTTAATAATGTTGTGCAATATGGAGCTAACATGTAATGACTGAATACTAGGATGTATATATACCCTTGATATTTGGAAAGTAACTACTCTCAAATGAAAGCGTAACTTAACCAGAATACAGTTACTGAAAATGAGTATTCTAAATACATATTCTAAAAACATGTATTTAGTTACTCCCCAACACTGTCCATTGCTGTATTCATCTGTTTCTCAACTTGAAGTCCTCAACATCTCCAAGTTTACAAGTTGTAATTATCACTTTGAGTGGTGTTTCAAAGCATATTTCCTAGTCGGACCATTACATACTATTCAATACGATGTAAATGCCATGATAATGAGGACAGAGCTTCATAGTGTCACGTTTGTGAATTTGGGGCATCTCTTTCAAGAAGTTTGTCTTCAGAACGCTTGGTGAATCTGACCTTAATTCCATTCTCCAGAGACTTCTTTAAAACATAACTTTTAAGAACATGCATGGAGCCCATTGGTGCTTTAAAATCATATTATTCAACTTTAAGAACTTAAATAAAACTACTCTCACAAGTACAATTCTAAAAGTGACTGAAGTATGTAACAGCAGTCGAGTAAATATAAGTGCTTCCTGTGTGCGATGGGCTTTGATATAACTCTTATATGTGCCCACTCATTTCTTCATGTGGCCAACAAGTTTGAACCGGCCTTGTTTCTCATTCTTCAGCCTCCACACCCTGAGTAACATGCAGGCTGCTCCAAAACATAGATTATCACTTGTAATAACCCAATGCAACTATGTGTCGTTTTTTTGTTGTCTTTATTTGATTTGAATTTAATACAAGTTTTTGCCCACATACCTAACTGGGCTACAATATTGAATACATGTGAAAAATATTCAGAAATATTCAGAAAACGTATTTCTTTAGCACATTTCATGAACAAAGCCATTTCCAAATTGCTACAGATTGTGAAAAAAATAAATAAATCATCCAATTGTTTTCCCTGAAACAAGGAAAGGCAACTTTATTTATACTGCACATTTCCTACACATGGCAACTCAATGTGCCTAAAATGTATCACCAGGCCATTTGTTAATCCACTTGGGTTTTCCCGTATAATGAGTAAAGTAGTAATGTTATTCAAACAAATTGTACCATATATATCTTTTTGTGTTTATATATTAGATTTATAGATTCTTTTACAAAACACCAAAGTCAAACTTTCCTTTTAACTTCAGGCTTTTGTATATACAGTGCCTTGCGAAAGTACTAATACACCTTGAACTTTGCACATTTTGTCATGTTTACAACCCTAAACATAAAGATTTTATTTTGAATTTTTTTACTGAAAGTTCACACACAAGTGCATAAGTATTCATACAGCATTTTCTGAGTGCATTAAATTGCCTTTATTTAATGGTTAGGGCAAGGTGTGAACATTCTGCAGTCATTAGGAATGTTATAGAGTCTACCTGTGTGTAATCTACTCTCAGTATAATTCCAGCTGTTCTGTGAGGGCCTCAGAGCTATGGTCAGAGTGTATTGGTCACTAAACAACATCACACCAGAGAGGTCAGGGATAAAGCTGTGGAGAAGTTTAAAGCAGTGTTAAGTTATACAAAGATTTTACAAGATTTGAACATCTGAGTGCACCATCCCCAGTGTCAAATATGGTGGGGGGAGCATCATGCTATGGGGCTGCTTTTCCTCAGCGGGGACTGGGAAGATTGTAAGAATAGTTGGGAAGATGGATGGAGCCAAATACAGAGACATTTTGGAGGAAAACCTGCTGGAGTCAGCAAGAGAATTGAGGCTGGGGCGGAGATTCACCTTCCAGCAGGACAATGACCCTAAACACAAAGCTAAATCTACAATGGAATGGTTTAAAAACAAACATATTAATGTGTTAGAATGGCCCAGTCAAAGTCCTCACCTAAATCCTATTGAAAATCTGTGGAAAGACCTGAAAACTGCTGTTCACAAACGCTCTCCTTCTAATTTGACAGAGCTTGAGTTGTTTTGTAAAGAGGAATGGGATAAAATGTCAGTCTCTACATGTGCAAACCTTGTAGTCATACCCCAGAAGACTTGCTGCTGTTATTGCAGCAAAAGGGGGTTCCACAAAGTATTAAGTCATGCTGTATGAATACTTATGCACGCCCCACTTTTCACTTTTCTATTTTTTGAAAAATAACAGAATCATGTATCATTTTGCTTTCACTTCACAGTTGTCTGTTACTTGTGTGTGAACTTTCAGTAAAAAATTCAAACTAAAATATTTACGTTTAGGGTTGTAAACATGACAAAATGTGCAAAAGTTCAAGGTGTATTAGTACTTTCGCAAGGCACTGTATATATATACAGTATATATTAGCTCGAGTCCTGAGCTTGGAGGAAAAAGAGACCACCCGCGGAGGGTGAGGAAAAGTTTTATTTTTTGTTTTATTATATATATATATATATATATATATATATATATATATTTTTTTTTTTTTTTCTTTTTTTTTTTTTTTATTTTAAAACAAGCAAACAACTACTTATTTGGGACAGTTCTTTGTAATTAATTATTGGCTAGTCATTATTTTTGGTTTATTTAATTGGATTATAAAATTGAAAACACTGGTCACAGTGGTGAGTAAAAGAGTCAAGTCAAGGCAAAAATAAAGACCCATTTTCGTTGATATGTTGGCATGGGCAGCAAACAGGATTTTGAAAAACTTGATTAACCCTCAGGGCACCCTTTAAAAAAATCACACTTAACACCCTAAGGCCACAAAAGTGGCCTCTACTTTTAACAGCCATAAAATCACTATACTTTCATATTTTTTCATACTTTAAAAACTCAGAATCATAGAACTACTTCTGCTTGACACATACATACCAAATATTTGTAATTTTTAAATGATTTTTAACCCTTCATTGGCCAAAATGCACACAAAAGTTCCCTGACGTGCTGTTTAGAAATCACAAAAACTTGCATAACTTCTATAAAAATATTCCAAATTGAATGAGGTGTTTATTTTTATTAGGCCTTGGGATGGGTCAAAGTTTAGTGGTAAAATTATTTTTTACAGTTTTTTTTTTTCTGTAGTGACAGATTTTAATAAAAAATCACACATAACACCCTAAGGCCACAATAGTGGCCTCTACTTTTAACAGCCATAAAATCACTATACTTTCATATTTTTTCATACTTTAAAAACTCAGAATCATAGAACTACTTCTGCTTGACACATACATACCAAATATTTGTATTTTTAAATTATTTTTAACCCTTTATTGGCCAAAATGCACACAAAAGTCCACTGTTGTGCTGTTTGTAATGCAGAAATAATTGCATAACTTCTATAAAAATATTCCAAATTGAATGAGGTGTTTATTTTTATTAGGCCTTGGGATGGGTCAAAGTTCAGTGGTAAAATTATTTTTTACAGTTTTTTTTTTTTTTCTGTAGTGACAGATTTTAATAAAAAATCACACATAACACCCTAAGGCCACAATAGTGGCCTCTACTTTTAACAGCCATAAAATCACTATACTTTCATATTTTTTCATACTTTAAAAACTCAGACTCATAGATCTATGTCTGCTTGACACATACATACCAAATATATGTCATGTTTTTATATTTTTAACTCTTTATGAGCCAAAATGCATTCTTAACTCCTCATTTTTGCTCTTGCAGAGTCAGTAATACTTGTATAACCTTTATAAATGTGATTCAAATTGAATGAGCTTCATTTGTTCATTTGCCCTAAGGGTTGGTCATACAATGGTAGTAACCTTGTTTTTAACAGTTGTTAAATGTTTCTGTAGAGCCACACTAAAATGAACAAAATGCTGTCATCCCATTGAAAATCAATACAAATGTTCCACAGAAACTCTGTCTTCTGTGGTTTTATCTCAGGAGCAGTTTGCAAATGTGGGAACATTTTTATATGAGTTGGATGACTGTGCATAAGATAAACATTTGGAGGGTGTGGGTGTGGTGTAGTGAGGGGGATTTGGGGGTGTGTGGCGTCAAAAGCCATTCCTCTTTGAAGAAACAACTAAACACAACAGCAATAACAACAGTAAGAAAATGTAAACAAAAGCGTGTAGTGTTATGGTTTTCCCACAGTGTTTCACAGGTGCACTGGGCACTATCCAAAAAACTTAATTTGGTCTTTGTGTGTTAACTTGCAAAAGTTTTCTTTTAGATCAGACCAGTGTGTTTTTTTTTTATTCCTAATAGTTTCTACTGCTCACTTTCTGCAGAGTTGGTCACGTTACTGTGACTTGCCTTGTCAGCTCAAAACTTCATGTGACCAACTCTGAGGAAGATTGCAGAAAGTGAGCAGTGGAAACTGTCAGGGATAAAGAAACCACACTGGTCTGATCTAAAAGAAAAAATGTTCAATGGGATAACAGCATTTTGTTCATTTTAGTGTGGCTCTACAGAAACATTTAACAACTGTTAAAAACAAGGTTACTACCATTGTATGACCAACCCTTAGGGCAAATGAACAAATGAAGCTCATTCAATTTGGATCACATTTATAAAGGTTATACAAGTATTACTGACTCTGCAAGAGCAAAAATGAGGAGTTAAGAATGCATTTTGGCTCATAAAGAGTTAAAAATATAAAAATATGACAGATATTTGGTATGTATGTGTCAAGCAGACATAGATCTACGAGTCTGAGTTTTTAAAGTATTAAAAAATATGAAAGTATAGTGATTTTATGGCTGTTAAAAGTAGAGGCCACTTTTGTGGCCTTAGGGTGCTAAGTGTGATTTTTTATGAAAATCTGTCACTACAGAAAAACAAACCTGTCAAAAATAATTTTACCACTAAACTTTGACCCATCCCAAGGCCTAATAAAACTAAACACCTCATTCAATTTGGAATATTTTTATAGAAGTTATGCAATTATTTCTGCATTACAAACAGCACAACAGTGGACTTTTGTGTGCATTTTGGCCAATAAAGGGTTAAAAATCATTACTAATTTACATATATTTGGTATGTATGTCTCAAGCAGAAGTAGTTCTATGAGTCTGAGTTTTTAAAGGATGAAAAAATATGAAAGTATAGTGATTTTATGGCTGTTAAAAGTAGAGGCCACTTTTGTGGCCTTAGGGTGTTAAGTGTGATTTTTTTTTATGAAAATCTGTCACTACAGAAAAACAAAAAACCTGTAAAAAATAATTTACCACTCAACTTTGACCCATCCCAAGGCCTAATAAAACTAAACACCTCATTCAATTTGGAATGCATTTAAAAAAGTTTTCCTGTTTAGGTATCACAAATACTTGCATGACAGTGAACTTTTGTGTGCATTTTGGCCGATAAAGGGTTAAAAATCATTAAAAATTTACAAATATTTGGTATGTATGTGTCAAGCAGAAGTAGTTCTATGATTCTGAGTTTTTAAAGTAGAAAAAAATATGAAAGTACAAAAATTGTATGGATGTTGAAAGAGGCCACTTTTGTGGCCTTAGGGTGTTAAGTGTGATTTTTTTTCAGCCCCAGCTCTGGGAAGCTAATGTAAAAAAACTGAAATAGCCAAAATGAACTTCTCCCGAAATGATTATCCTGAGGGAAATTTGAGGAACATCCACTGAACACAGAAAAAATGCCATAAAAATGAAAATGTCAAAGGCCACAAAAAGGCCCTAGGGTGGTGTGAGGGTTAAGAAAAGTCAAGACAGTAATAGTAATAGACCAGTCTGAGATAGGCTTTAACTGCAATCATTTTTTACATCAGGCGGAAAATAGTTCTATCTGTGTCAACAACTTTAAATATTTAAAATCGACAACTTCCTGTGTTGACACAATTTCAACACAGGTAATTGTGTTGAAATTTCCGGTTGTGGAAATTGTGCATCAGTCTGTCACTCCCATTAAGACAAATCAAACAGAATCAATCAAATCAACAAGTTAAAAATACATATATCTGCATTCTTTATTTTTGATTAAATATTGTAACGATTATTCCTAATTTATCCATTTGAGTCCTTCATCCTTTTAAGTGTAATTGAATCTGTTGAATTATTTTGGATTTGATTTGTAGTCAATAAATATCAGTAACATGTTTGTTTCCTTATGAAATAAAACATGATTTTTCTTCAGGAGTTAAAAGTTTGTCTTTTAACTGCTTCATTTCCTCAGTATGTTTCTTTTCCAGTTCTTCAGCTTCCTTTCTGCTCTCCTCATTTTGAGGGGTCATTTTTTCTTTAAGCTCTTTCATCTCCTTCTCTTGTTTGCTCTGTAGTTCAGCCGTCTGTGCTTCATTTTCCTTGAGGAGCTTCCACATGAATTCACTTAACTCCTGTTGGTGCTTTTTCTGTAGTTCAGCTTTTCTTGGACCTTCACTGTCGGTTTGTTCTTTCAGAAGAGCTGTTTTCAATTCCAGCTGTTCCTTTTCATTTTCTAAACGCAGCCTTTTCTTTTCATTCTTAAGATCTTCTTTGTTGACTATGTGTTTCAGATCTTTGATGGCATTATCCAACTGTGTCTTCAGTTCCTTCAGCCCTTCCTTTTCTTTCTTTTTAAATTCATTCTCAATTTCCTCATGAACATTTTCTAATTCTTTTTATGTCTTTTTTTCATGGACTGAATATCATTTCTGTTCTTTTTCTTTTTAGTCAAGATGCAAATCACCATCTCACTCATTTCCTGTTTGTGTTTGTGCTGTACGTCAGTGATTTGTTTTTTAAGAATAGCTTCACTTTCAGTCAGGGTTGTTGTATAATTCTTGCGCATGTCATTCTTTTCATCTTTATATTGTTTTTGAAGATGCTGCACATCTTTTATGTGACGATTAAGCAGTTCTTCCATTTCCTCTTGCTTTTTGTCTTTGAAGTCATTAAATTCCTCTGCTTTCTTCCTGGTCTTCTCTTCATATGCCTTTCTTAGTTCCTCCACTTGTTTTTGATGGTTTTCCTCTAACTTGTGTCTTTCTTTTCTCTCTTGCTCTTGTCTGATTCGATCTTCCACCTGTCTCTTTATCCTATAATTTTCTCGCTCTTGTTCGATTTCATCCTGGAGTTTTCTAAGTCTTTGTTTTTCTTCCTTTCGTCTTTCTTCTTCCTCTTGTTTGCGCTTTGCCCACCACATTTGTCTTTCCTCTTCTAAGTCTTCTCGCTCTTGTTCCATCTGTTTTCTAGTTTCTTTTAGTTTTCGATCAATCGTTTCTTTTGACTCTTCAGATGATTTTATTTTTTCTTCTAGTGCTTTGTGTTTTTCTTCCCAGTCCAGTCGCTGCTGTTCCTCTTGTTCTTTCCTTTGTTTGTCCTCATCTTCTCTCTTCTTCTGTTCTCTCTGTCGTATCGCTCGCTCCTCTTCAATCTTCTGCTCCTTTTCTTTCAGTTCTTTTTCTCTCAGAAGTCTTTCTTTTTCAATTTCATTTTTTTGTTCTTCCAGTTTTTGTTTCATTTGTTCCATTTCCTGTTTGTATTTATTCTCCAATAATTCTCTTTCTCTCTCCATCTCCTCTTCTTTCTCCTGCAGTAGTCTCTTCATCTCTTTCTTGATGGACGCCTCGGCCTCCTGAAACATCTCTGTGGTGAAACAGCCTCCTCCATTTTCTGACACCATGTCATCAATCTTCTTTATCAGATCTTTGACCTGATCCTGGTTTTTCTCGTCTAAGTTATCAAACACATGGTACCTGTTTCCACAGTCAGAGATCAACTTCCTAATGGAGTCGTCACATTTTTCTCTGATGAACTGATCGAGAGACATCTTGTGTTTCTTCTGTTTCAGCATGTCTCCATGAGTGAAGAGCATCATAGTGAACTTTTCTGCATCTCTCCCAAAGTGGTGTTTAATAAGTCTCAGTGTCTCTTTCTCTTCTGGTGTGAATCTCCCGATTTCTAACACCAACAGAAAGACATGAGGTCCAGGAGACAACAGACTGACACAGGACGACATTTCTTCAATCACTTCTTCATTGGACATGGTGCTGTCAAACAGCCCAGGAGTGTCCACCACTGCAACATGGCGTCCATCAACTGTACTCCGTTCTTTCTGACAGACTTTAGTGACTGATGTTTGGCTTAGATCAGATTTAAAAACCTCGTCTCGTCCAAGAATGGTGTTTCCTGAAGAGCTCTTTCCACTGCCAGTTTTCCCAATCAGCACAATCCTGAGGGTCTGAGGACTCAGTTTCTCATGGTCACCTGTGAGAAAAAAAAGGGTGATTAGCTCCATTCTTATTATTGCTTGTAGTCTTTTCTATGGAAACACTTTGAACACAACTATGTCACAAGTATCATTGAAACTGAAAGTACTGTTACTGCTAAATCAAACACCTAACGCTTGCGTTTTCCTGTTTTCCTTGTAGTTCTGAGACCTTGATTTACAAGAACACACTCGCAACAGTAATTATTTAGGCAGTTTGGCCACTGCTTTCTATTCAAAACTTTAAAAAACTCCTCAATTTTATACCGATGTATAACTGAGAAGAAACAGAGTCATGACTAGGGGTACAACGGATCAAAAAACTCACTCAGGAATATTATCTCCTTTCTTTAAACATGGACCAATGACCATTCATAAAAACTCTACTATTAATAATATAAAATGTATCACAGACAATTAAACAGATTATAAACCTAAACTGTGTAGTAAATGTTATTTCAATATCAAGCAAAAGGCCTATAGGATTGTATCTGTAATTCACAGGATGTTGCTAAATGATGCTGTAGGACAGAAGCCAAAAGTGAGAATGTAAATGAATAAAGCCCAGTCTGGTCACCCCAACTGCACACACTCTGATCTTATCAGCTGACGTCCGGACTCTCGCACTATTGCTCAAGCGTCTGCACACCCCCACATACACACCCATGCACGCTGCTACGTGGAGAAGGACTTATTTTTTTGACGATGTGTTGAACGAAGGGGAGCGAATGGCTCGGTCAGCGCTGTGGGCGGGGCGCATCCACTTTACAGTCTCTTTCAATCTTTAAGCGATAGCTCCAGTGTCTGAGAGTAAAATTCACATTTCGAACAGTCTATGCGGCGTCTCTACCACAGACACCGCGTAAAAAACATATTACAGACTAGCCCACACCTGTCACTGCCTTTGCCCAAAGCCACTCTCAGAGGGACGGAGAAATGCGCATAGATGGACCGACATCGTGGACTCTCAGAGCAGGGATGAACAGGGAAGGTGGCGTTGACAGGGAAGACGCTGAACTGACTCCTCCGGGCGCCATGAGGATCGTTAATAAGCCTCTATCATTAGCAGCTATTCTCAGGGTTTTATTTTGTGCCCAGACAACATGAGAGCCGTGCACTCTATCCAACCTCTTTTCCTTTATCATGAAATTTGACAGGGAAGCCAAAATGTTCCCATACAGGGGATTTAAATGACGTTCCTCCGCTCGCTATGACCACGCTGTGTGTGGACTGAACGTGCGCAAACGTTTTTTTATTTTTATAAATCAATATGCGGATCATGTGGGTTCCGCCCCGAAGATATTGATCCGAACGGATCATGGATCAATGATGATCCGTTGCACCAGTAAGTTTAGGAGAACAAATGGGTCTTGGTAGGTTTGCAGTGATGCCATACTCATTTAACTGTACTTTGAGAGATGTTCAAAGCTTTGGAAATCTTTTTATAACCTAATCCAGCTTTATACTTCTCAATAACTTTATCTCGGACCGGTCTTGTGTGTTCTTGGACTTCATGATGCTGTCTGCTCCCAATAGTCTCTTAACAGACCTCTGAGACCATCACAGATCAGCTGTATTTGAACTGACAGATTACACACAACGGCTGCCCCCACGAGCCGGCAACGGACAAGTGGAAGAAAATGGATGGATGGATGGATAGATTACACACAAAGACTAAATAGACTCTATTTAGACATTGGGTCAACATGTGATCATTCAGAAATCATCAGGCAACTTCTCAAGGCAATTGGTTGCACTAAAAGGAAAGGAGTATAGCTACTTTTGCAAACCCTACTTTTCAGTTCTTTATTTATAAGAAATACATCAAAATCATTAATGAATTTCATTTCACTTCACGATCATGTATCACTTAGTGTGTGTCTTTCACATAATAATAAAAAAAAACGTTTATGGTCCATAGCGTGGCAAAATGTCAAAAAGTTAAAGGAGGGCGGATACTTTTGCAAACCACTAAATATAAGTGAGTGTGTTTAGTAGTATTATGGTGGAAAAGTGATATACATCCTGTTAATAAGCAATAAATGTGCATTCTAGCCACAGAGTTCTGCCCGTATTGTGTTCGAAAGCTTAGGCCGCAGTCAACATAGTGACAATTAAGTTAACTCTTAATGTAATTGCTTGCCTCCCATAAATTTTGTTAAAACAGTAAACTGTAAAGTACTTACTGCAAATGGATGTCTTTTGGAGATTAGTTTGTTGTTTGATTTTTTCCGCTTGTGCTGACCAAAACATTCCTGCTGTGTACCTGTGAGGCTGTTCTTTTGGAGCACTCATGTCTTTAATATTGTCTATCAACTTCTGGACCTGGTTTTTGTCACTGAGTTTAAAGAAGTCAAATCCCCTTCCACAGCTCTGACTCAGCTCCTGGACGTCTCTGTCTCTTTGAACAAAGTCCATCTTAGCTGGAGCAGTGGGGTCTGAGTCCACAGTGAACAGAATCATAGTGAAGGGATTGACTGCAGAGCTGAATGTGTCCTGGATGGTCTTTATCTCTGCCTGGTCTTGGTCGGTGAGGGGACCCACCGGTAGAACCAGGATGAAGGCATGGACGCCCTCAGGACCACAGAGGGAGATGGAGCTGAAGCACTGCTGCATCACTGCCTCCAGAGGTTTTCCAGACAGAGCCGGCTGCTCCACCAGAGACACCCAGCGCCCACACACCTCTCCCTGGTGTTTGACACACTGCCCTGGGCTGGGAGCTGCAGCCTGACTTAAAATGGACTCAACTACTGAGCTCTTCTCTGCTCCTCTGCTCCCACACAGGACCAGGTTCAGAGATGGTGGTATATTAATATGTTCAATATCTGTTTTCTTTGTCATTGTAAGGAAAGATTCTTTGTTTTGTTGAACAATACTTTCAATTCCCTCCATTAATAGCTGCCGGTTTTCTTCAAACAAGTTGTAAAATCTTCCATTACAATCTTTAAGGACATCAGCACAGCTGTGCTCCTTCTCATCATGAGTTATAACAACCATGGAGTGTTGAAAGGCGTCTGGACCAAACAGACTCAGGATGAAGTTGAGAGTTTCTCTGTCGTTCTCATTGAATTTTGAAGGTTTCACCAACAGCAACAGGACGTTGGGTCCAGGTGAACACAGAGACACACAAATCTTCATTTCTCCAATCACTTTCTCCACCGACAGATTTAACAGGTCTGAGGTCCTCACAACTTTCAGACGGTTCCCTTTCCACTCGCCTGAAGCTTCCAAGTTGTGTTTTCCTCCGGGAGTAGAGCCTTGATTCCCTGTTATGAAGTTCATGAGCTTGTTCTTTTTGTCATCACTCTTTCCAAACACTAGAATTCTTAATTTATCTGTGCAAAAAAACAAACAAACACTTTAAAACAAAACAACTTTAATTAATAATGACTTACATTCATCATTAGATTCAACTGTTTGAATAGGAAATAATATGTTTGTCTTTGTGTGTGTGTCTGTAAAATGGATATTTCAAGTATTTTAAATTTAATGTAATAATTTGTCTTGTATTTGTACTGTATCTTGGCCCGATCTTTCACCTGGCACAAAATGGCGTTGGTTGAGGCGTGCCTTTGATCCTGCACAAACACAGCCTTGTTCTAGTCCTTTCACCAGAAACTTGAGGCCGTCGCTTAGAGAAAAATGTGAGTCAGCGGTAGTGTGTATCAGCAGCTGACTTCATCACACTCTGACCCAGGTGGGTCAGTGCTCGTCACAGTTGCACATGTATGCGCAATTTTGTGCACACGCATGGATGCAAGCAGCTGTCATGAGCAGCTGCATCTGTTACAGCAACAAAGTCAGAAAAGGCTGTATTTACAAGTTTACGTGTGTCACTACCGCTGTGCAGCGTTTACCTCCTGATGAATGAAGAGAACATCAGCAGTGGTCGTGGTAGTAAGACCCGTGTTTCCTTTCTGCATCCCTACTCCTTGTGTACAGCTCAGCCCAAAGATAGAAGCGTATTTCACGAACAGGGCACAAAGCAAACTTACATTTATTCAGCCCATCCAAGAATCCTGCAACTGTAGCAACTGTTCCAATACTACTGCAGAACTCTGCAACTTCTCCGCAGCCAATGTGACAGTTTATGATGTATTAAATTATTTTTATTTGTTAAATTTGGGCATTTGAGTGGTGTCCAACGTGTCCACTGGTTCAGCTGAAGTGGAGTCTCAGCAAGGGCTGCTGCCTCTCTCTCCGCCATTCTCAAGCTTGTTTATGGTGTATTTGATATTAGGGATCCCATTAGCGCCAGCAAGATGTTGCTGTTCTTCCTGCGAACCTATGAACTGAATGAAGTTCGACCAGTTCACAAACAACCGTCTACAATGACAAATGAATTATATTGTATATTGACTTCCTCCAGTGGAGCTGAGGGAGCCACAGGAGGAAGAGGAGGAGGTGGAGCTGACCAGTGCAGGACACCATGCTCTGTAACTTGGACAAACCCAGGAGGCGGTGCAGCGTTTCAGAAGATCAGAGGAGACAGTTAGAGAGGGCAGCCAGCCAGGTTTCTTCCGAGTGCTACAGTTCCCCCGACCTCCAAGATCATGCAGGTCAGGTTGACACACAGTGGCACTCAGTCACAGCGGCTCAGGACTAACACCTGAACACTATTTCTTGTATGCTGTACAATGACAATAAAGCACTTACTTACTTACTTACTGAGAGAATGTCCGGAACCAATAGCCATACAACATTTACAACATTCAACACCAACTGATTCTGTTGTACCCAGTCCGCCATACACTTGAGCTCCTTATTCAACACTGAATTCAACTCTTCTATAGATTTAGCACATGCAAACACTGTAAATGTAAATGGTCACATTTATATAGCGCCTTTCTACTTGCTTTAGGCACTCAAAGCGCTTTACATCAAGGAACCCATTCACTCTCTCATTCATACACCAGTGTATGCAGACACTGGTGAATCTCTGGGTAAGATGAAAGTCGGACTCCCGTTAACTTTACGAGTGATTCTCCCAACTTCTCTCGCAGGGACAGGGACAGAGATAGTGTCCGCTACTACTACTTGTGGAGTGATATGAAAGACCTGTATTACAAGCAAGAACTCCGTTGCCATTGGCAGCGGTCATTATTTTTTCTTCTATCAGAAAATAATGACCGGTGGAACGTTGGTAAATCCCATTCAAGTCAGTGGAGCGTTCTACTTGCATTGTGAAGAGCTGTATAATAACAACCATTAGAAAAGACTGACTGAGTTCCACTTGTGAAATAACTCTGTAACCATGAGACTCCAAATCCATAACACTCTAGCTTATCCAAGAGTAACTGATGATTAATCAGGTCAAAAGCAGCTGACAACTCTGGAATTACTGCTCCAACATGTTCTTTTGGTCTACAGTATTTGTCTATACCATTCATCAGTCATCTCTGTCAGTGCCGTTTGTATCCATGCTGGTGATCTGTTAATAAACCATGAGAATGTATTGCTTCATTTGATCAGAAACAACGTGATTTTACTCAGTAACAGTAGGCGACTAATGAGGCGACTATACTGTAGGTGCATGAAAATGATAGTGATTTATTTTTAGGTATGGGTATTACTTTTTGTTACTGGTATATTGGAGCTCAAATGCAACACAGGAAGGAGAAGACGGGAACAGAAATATCTGAATCAGCCAGGAAAAGCAGGCACCAAACAAAACAAAGAAGGATAACCAAAATACTCCCAAAAGGACTAGTTATTTATTCAGTAAGACAGGAAAGGAAAACAGATCTCTTTACAATCAGAATCAGAATCTCTCAATGATTTCACAGAGCTCGAAAGTCACTCTTCACAGGTCGACAATCTAGCAAGAGACTGACTGAACTGAGGGAGTATATATACCCTCCCCCGACTTGACGAGTGAATGAGGTGCAGCTGTGCAGAGCAGAAAAACGGGGCAGGCAGGAAAACATGAACCGGAACGGGACAAAATCAAGGAGCAGGGAGTGAACCAGGATGTAAACAATAACAAACTAAGCAGAATCATGACAGAACCCCCCTCTCAAGGGACGGCCCCAGCCGTCCCAACAGCAACAACCACACCGGGAGGGAGGAGGGGGACATGGCGGAGGGTCAGAATTCCTCAGAATGCACAGAACCACTTTCAGAACAGACAGAAGAACCACCACTTGATCCGTCCACAGAACCATTGTTGTCAAGCTGTCCCTCCGAGGCCGCCGGAGGAGGGACAGAAGGCGCCGCAGAATCAGATCGGCCAGAAGCAGTGACGGCCGCAGAAGGTTGGTCCGGATGTTGCTCATGGAAGGCCCGAATGAGAAGAGGGTCCAAGATAAACCTGGCAGGCACCCAACAACGCTCCTCTGGACCATACCCCTCCCAGTCGACTAAGTATTGGAGTCCTCTGCCACGGCGCCTGGAACGGAGAAGGCGTCGGACAGTGTATGCAGGTTCTCCATCAATCAGCCGAGTCGGAGGTGGAGGAGGCAGGGCTGGAGCAAGAGGACTTTCACGGACAGGTTTGACCTTCGAGACATGGAATGTGGCATTAATACGCATGGCCCTGGGTAACTTGAGGCGCACAGCCACTGGGTTGACCACCTTCTCAATTTCAAAAGGACCAATAAACTTAGGAGCGAGTTTCTTGGACTCTACTCTAAGAGGGAGATCCTTCGTGGAAAGCCAAACCATCTGACCCACTCGGTATGCAGGAGCCTCAGAACGGCGGCGATTAGCAGAAGCAGAGTAGCGTTGTGCTGAACGGAGTAGGGCTTCCCGTGCCTGTTTCCAGGTTCTATAGCAGCGTTTGACGAAGGCCTGAGCAGATGGACAAGATGCCTCTTTCTTTTGGGATTGAAATAAGGGCGGCTGATACCCATAAGCACATTGAAATGGTGAAAGGCCTGTGGCAGAACTTTGCAGAGTGTTATGCGAGTACTCGACCCACAGTAACTGTTGGGACCAAGAGGACGGATTTCTGGAAGCCATACAACGCAAAATGGTTTCCATCTGTTGGTTCATCCTTTCGGTTTGGCCATTTGACTGAGGATGGTATCCTGATGACAAGCTGACAGTGGCTCCTAGAAGCAAACAGAACTCCCGCCAGAAAATGGAGGTGAATTGTGGGCCCCGATCCGAGACAATATCAGTAGGTAGTCCGTGCAGCCGAAAAACATTTTGCAACATAAGTTGGGCAGTCTCCTTGGCCGATGGAAGTTTTGGAAGAGGAATGAAATGAGCCATCTTACTAAACCGATCTACGACTGTCAGGATGGTGGTGTGTCCTTCAGAAGCAGGTAAGCCTGTAACAAAGTCAAGGGAAATATGGGACCAAGGCCGATGAGGAACAGGTAGGGGATGAAGATGTCCGGCAGGTGCTTGGTGTGTAGGCTTTGACTGACTGCATACTGGACAGGCATTGACAAAATCTCTGGTGTCGTCATCCATGGAGGCCCACCAAAACCTCTGCCGCAGGAACTCTTTAGTACGCTGGATACCAGGGTGACAAGTGAGTTTTGAACCGTGGGCCCATTGCAGAACATCAGACCGGAGATGCTGAGGAACAAAGAGCAGGTTGTCAGGGCATGTGCTGGGTCCAGGACTGTCCTCGAGAGCAGCTTTGACACGTTCCTCCACCTCCCATGTGAGGATGGCAACCATGTGGGAGTTGGACAGGATTGTCTCGGGTTCTGCAGTGGAGTCTTCCGAGGTGGAGAACTGGCGGGACAGCGAATCTGGTTTAGTGTTGCGAGAACCAGGTCGATAGGACAGAGTGAAATTGAACCTAGTGAGAAACAGAGCCCACCGGGCCTGCCGAGAGTTGAGACGTTTTGCGGACTGAAGATATTCCAGATTCTTGTGGTCTGTCCACACCAGAAATGGCACCTTGCTGCCTTCGAGCCAGTGTCTCCACTCCTCCAAGGCCAATTTAACTGCCAGTAGTTCCCGATTACCAATGTCATAGTTCCTCTCTGCCGAAGTTAAACGTCGAGAGTAGAAGGCGCAGGGGTGTAGCTTCTGATCATCTGGTGCTCGTTGAGACAAAACTGCCCCCACTCCCACCTCGGAAGCGTCGACTTCCACCACGAACTGCCTTTCAGGATCTGGAACTCTGAGAATGGGGGCCGAGGTGAAACGTTCCTTAAGCGACTTAAAGGCCTCCTCCGCCTCGGAAGACCACTTGTAGGGTACTTTGGAGGTGGTAAGTGCTGTGAGTGGAGCGGCCACAGAACTGTAACCCCGGATGAACCTTCGGTAAAAATTTGCAAAACCTAGGAAACGCTGTAACCTCTTACGGGACTCAGGAACAGGCCAAGATCTAACAGCTTCTACCTTGGAGGGGTCCATGGAAATGCTTCCCTGACCAATGATATAACCCAGGAAAGCAACAGACGGGGTATGGAACTCACACTTCTCTGCCTTGACAAAGAGTGAGTTTGCAAGCAGGCGTTGCAGGACAGACTGGACATGATGAATGTGTTCTTCCTTGGACTTAGAGAAAATCAGGATGTCGTCGAGGTAAACAAAAACATACTGGTTTAACATGTCACGGAGAACATCATTGACCAGGGCCTGGAAAACTGCGGGAGCGTTGGTAAGACCGAATGGCATAACGAGATATTCGTAGTGTCCCGTCGGGGTGTTAAACGCGGTCTTCCATTCATCCCCTTCACGAATTCGGACCAAATGATAAGCATTGCGCAAGTCGAGTTTCGTGAAAATGACAGCATCCTGCAGGAGTTCAAAAGCTGACGAGATGAGTGGAAGAGGATAGCGATTCTTTACAGTGATCTTGTTAAGCCCTCTGTAGTCTATGCATGGCCTGAGTGTCTTATCTTTTTTCTCCACAAAGAAGAAGCCGGCACCAGCGGGAGATGAGGAGGGTCTAATTAAGCCTGCAGCCAGAGACTCATTGACATACTTCTCCATCGCTTCCCTTTCCGGTCCAGACAGGGAGTAAATCCGACCACGGGCGGTGATGTTCCAGGTAGGAGGTCAATACCACAATCAAACGAACGATGTGGAGGAAGTGAGGTAGCCCTATTCTTGCTGAAGACCTCTCGGAGGTCATGATACTCCTCCGGCACCCCTTGTAGATCTGACGGAGAGCCAGAGGTGTCACTGAATGGCCTAGTTGGTATAGCTTGTTTAAGGCAGATCTGGTGACAATAGGGACTCCAACTGATAATGGAACCTGTAGACCAGTCGATATGTGGGTTATGTCGAAGAAGCCAAGGGAAACCCAGAATAACGGGATGCTGTGGAGTCTTCAGGATGTGAAACTGGACATTCTCATGGTGACTGCCAGCCAGTATCAGATGAACCGGAACCGTGCGATGTGTGATAGTACCCAGAAGTCTGCCGTCCAGAGCATTAGCAGGAACGCTTACTGAAAGAGGAACACACTTGATCTCTAATTGCCGGGCCAGGTTTTCATCCAAAAGGCAAATATCAGATCCAGAATCTAATAAAGCAGCCACAGTGTGAGTCCCGCTCTGGAGCAACAGACGAGCCTGAAAGTGGGGTCGTTTGACAGGGGATGATGTGGTGGAAAGACTCATCAGTACTCCCCCTTCTACTGATGAGCCTGCCCTTTTACCGGACATCTGAAAACATAATGGCCGGGCTTTCCGCAATAAAGGCAGAGATTTCCCTGACGACGACGTTCTCGCTCCTCAGGCGAAAGGCTGGTTCGGCCCACCTGCATAGGCTCTGGACCACCATCGTGAGGAGCCGGAGAGTGGTTTATCATATCTACCGGAGGACGTGGTCGTGGAACAGAACGTTGCTCAGGCAATTTGCGCCTCTTTTCTTGCCGCCGGGCTTGGATACGACGATCCAATTTTGTCGCAAGCTCAATCAATTTATCAAGAGATGAGGGAAGGTCATATGAAACCAGCTCATCTTTGATGTAGTCGTTCAGACCCAGGAGATAGGCATCAGTTTGGGCAGCAGCATTCCACTGGCTCTGAAGGGCCCGGGTCCGGAAATCTATAGAATAATCAGAAACCGTGCGGGCCCCTTGTCGCATCCCTAGTAGACCTCCCGCTACGTCTGGACCTGAAGAGGTTTCACCGAAAACCTTACGAAGTTCCTCCGCAAAGGCCTGGAAGGAGGCACAAGCGGGTGTCTGTCGCTCCCACTCAGCAGTTCCCCACAACCGAGCCCTTTCAGTCAGATGATTAATGGCAAAAGCCACCTTGGCTCTCTCGGTGGAAAATGTAAGTGGTTGAAGGGCAAAGAGTATGGAGCAGTTTGTCAGAAAAGGATTACATCCTTCAGGGTCGCCACCATAGCGCTCGGGAGTACCCACTCGAGGTTCATTAACAGGTAATGGAGGGGCAAGATCTGCAGGGGCGGAGTTTGTGCAGAGGCGAGAGCAACAACAGGGACTAACTGAGCGACAGTAACTGCCAGCTGTTGGATCTGAGCAGACAGAGTAGCAATGGCTTGATCGGTAGCTGCCACTGACTGACGAACATCAGAAGTGGAAGATGCTAACTGAGCCTGATGTTGCTCCATACACATCTCTAGTCTGCCTAGCCGCTCCATAGGGCTCTCCTTCTGTGATGCTGAGTCCATAGTGTGGCTAGATTGTACTGTTACTGGTATATTGGAGCTCAAATGCAACACAGGAAGGAGAAGACGGGAACAGAAATATCTGAATCAGCCAGGAAAAGCAGGCACCAAACAAAACAAAGAAGGATAACCAAAATACTCCCAAAAGGACTAGTTATTTATTCAGTAAGACAGGAAAGGAAAACAGATCTCTTTACAATCAGAATCAGAATCTCTCAATGATTTCACAGAGCTCGAAAGTCACTCTTCACAGGTCGACAATCTAGCAAGAGACTGACTGAACTGAGGGAGTATATATACCCTCCCCCGACTTGACGAGTGAATGAGGTGCAGCTGTGCAGAGCAGAAAAACGGGGCAGGCAGGAAAACATGAACCGGAACGGGACAAAATCAAGGAGCAGGGAGTGAACCAGGATGTAAACAATAACAAACTAAGCAGAATCATGACACTTTTTCCGTTCAGAAGGGAACATGCATGAATATATACAGTGCCATGAAAAAGTACCTTTCCATATTTTTTACATTTGTTTATATTTAACACACTTAAATGTTTCCGATCATCACACCGATTTTATATCACACAAGGACATTATCAGTGAACACAAAATGCAGTTTCAAAATGATTATCACATTTATTAAGGGAAAGAAAAATCCAAACCTCTCTGGTCCTCTGTGAAAAAATAAATGCCCCTCTATGATTATCTGTGAATAACCAGATTTTTGGAAAAGCTGAGTTCAGTTTCTTTGGCCACTCCCAAGTCTGATTACCACCGAGTTTGTTGAATCAAGAAAATATCACATTTAGACCAGTCAGACAAATAAAGAAGGCTACAAAATCTCATAAGAAACCTATAACACCACGAAATGAGTCCAAGAGTGCAACAAATACTCATCCAGGAGGTCACCAAAGAACCCAGAAGGACGTCTGAAGATCTGCAGCTTCACTGGGCTCAGTCAAAGTCAGTGTTCATGACACAACTATAAGATAAACACTGAGCAAGAATGGCATCCATCGAGCCAGTGAAAACCACTGCTTACAAATAATAACACATCAGCTCGTCTCTCATTTGCCAAAAATATCTGGATGATTCTCAAGACTTTTAGAGACCTGGACAACCTGCTGTCATTGGTGGAATCATGAATTCTACCAGGAACTTCTGGAGGAGAACGTCCGGCCATCAGTTCAAGCCCTCAAGCTCAAGCTTTTGGCCATGCAGCAGGACAAGGATCCAAAACATACGAACAAATCCACTTCAGAACAGCTAAGAAAGAACAAATGAAAGTTTTGGAGAGGCCAGGTCAAAGTCCAGACTCAAATCCATTTAAGATGCTTTGGTGTGACCTCAAAAGGGCAGTTCATGCACAAAAACTCTCCAATATGGCTGAGTTCAACTAATTGTGCAAAGAACAGTGAGCTAAAATCCATCCTCAGCGATGTGACAAACTCATTCATCATCTTCCACTTGTCCGTTGCCGGGTCGTGGGGCAGCCGTTGGAGCTGCCCAAATCACATAGCACCAGCCCCCATGTCACCAGTTATCACAAACACTTGACTTCAGTTATTGCTACAAAGGGTGGACCAACCAGTTATTAAGTTCAGGAGGCATTTACTTTTTCACACAGGACCAGAGAGGTTTGGATTTTTCTTTGCCATAATAAATGTGATAATCATTTTGAAACTGCATTTTGTATTAACTGGGAATGTTCTTGTGTAATATTAAAAATGTCTTGATGAACAGAAACATTTAAGTGTGGTAAATATAAACAATATAATAATAATAATAATAATAATAATACATATATAATGATATAATCAGGAAGGGGCAAATGCTTTTTCATGGCACTGTACTGGTGTCATATGACTGGTGCTTCATCATCAACAGCCAATTTAAGTTTTCTATCCAGACTATCCATACTTGGTGGCTTATCTTTCTGTTTACTTAGGATATTCTTGGATCATTAATATTTACATTACAACTAAAGGTAAAATAATTTAAAAAAAAAGAATTGTTGGTGGAAGATTTTTTACGAATTCAGATGTAATATGTAATATTTTCACTTGGTCCTTTTACTGTTGTCAAAAATGGCTATGCATTTTAATATGTGTAAAGCTCACAATGGTGTGAGTAAAATTACAGATACAGTGTTCAGAAAGTACCTTTTAATTATTTCAGTGTTACTTGACAATAATACAAATGTTTTTTTTTTTTTTTTTTTTTTATCTTTAATAATATACGGTAGCCAGGTTTCTAGGGCCAGCACCTTTCTGTATCATGGGTAATAAAGACAATTTACCATCACCTAAATTCAACTTAAAAACTGCACAATGACTCAGCAGCCGTTGTATAAGGTAAATACAAATGTGACAAAAGTAATTTATAATAAAAAGTCTTAAAGCTTTCAGAAATAGCCTACGCCTTAAATGAGTGCTACTGGTACGTCTCATAACTTTGAATGGTCAATAATGTAATGATACTACGTAAAGAGTAGCGTGGACAAGTGTGAGTGTGCCCTTAGAGGAGATCAACTGAAGGTAATGCAGCAAGTGCTGCTTGTAGCACACTCCTCCGCCAACCCACTTTGACCCCTACAGGTTGTGTGTGCGCAAGATCGAAGCCTCGCCTCGACCAATGCTGTCCTTGCACCAGGTGGAAGATCGGGCTCATTGTGTCCATAAGGTGGCGCTATGTGAGAAGCACAATGTGAGAGTCCCCAGGTGGTTGGAGAGAGATTTCAAAGCACCTTATATTAAGAATGAATAATAACTGAAATGTGAAATGTTGTGTGGTGAGCAGTTCATTTCGTGTTCTAAAATCCTCTAATGTGTCCCAGGGTTGACGCATACGTATTTACAGTGTATGATGATACTGGGCATCTTTCCATGTCCCTATAGGTTCTGTATGTTTTAAATGAACTCACCAGGTGCTTCAGCCATCTTGCAGTTGTCAGCAGCAGATTCAGCAGCTGAAACAGGATATGGAAAGATGCAGATGTGAAACAGCTTCAACCCAGATACATATCTAATCTACTGTATGTGTTTGTGCAGGCTCAGACATCCATGGAGCAGTGACTTTGTTTTCTCAACTAGACTGGGTTGATTGGGTATCTCACTTCCATCATTATTAGAAGTTCATCTTGTTCTTGCTTTCAAATTAAAAAGTGGTTAAATCACAAGCTCCAGGCCAGATTCTATAGGCCAAGCACTAGTGTGTATTAAACAGGTCTGACATTCTTAAGCTCCTGAGGATCAAAGTCAAAGTAAAAACCTAAGTCAAGTCAACCCAATCCAGTCAACAATATCTAAAAAAATCTCTATTATTATCTAAACTAGAGATACCCTAAAAAGAAATACCAGTGGTACTGTATATAGATGCTGGTATCAAGAATATTTCATTTTGAAATGAGCACTTCTGACTTGTCAAGAAAGAAACTGCCAATGAAAAAAAAAAGTTTCAAAGTGCAGTGATAGATTTCGTTCTGTACATTCAAGATAGATTCAGATTTCTGCTTATTTTCAGTGCAATATGATTTCATTATTTTGGCTGATCTTTATTTTTTACCAATTAAAGGACTAATGTTTTTTTTTTTTAAACACATTTAACAAATAGAATTATAATATTTGTTCATATTACTTTAGCAGTGTAGGCAAAATTTCTATAATTTAAATATGAGATTTGAATACTGGAAATTAATAATATCTTTGAGAGAAAAACAGACACCTATCATCTTGCCTATTCAAATCAGAAGAAATCAAAATATAATAACGGATAACTAATTCAATTTGTCCGATTATGCACATCACTAAGAGCATTTCCTAAAACACATCTTTTGTGTCTCTCAGACATTTTGAGTAAATCTTGGAATATAAGAATAAGAGAAAACACTTACCGAGGGACAAACCAGTCCAAGCCTTCAGGAAGCAGACAGTATAAAAAAAAGAGAAAGAAACAGGAAGCACCGTAGACATGGTAAATGGTTTCAACCATGGGCGTGAACTTCCTTAAGGTCAGGTGTGGACATGTCCGCACTAACTTTGGCTCGGCAATGACTGTTCCCAATATTTCACACCTTTTCCTTTCTGAGCATTTACATTTGCAGCAGGAACTCGAGCAGAAGAATTCAGAGCGTAAATGTTTCCACCAATATTGACAGCAAACCTACACCCTTGGTCTCAACTTAAGTCAAATCAGAAAAGAATCAGGTCCAGGTGTATTTCAGTAACTTGAAATGCTGAGTGATATCATTGTACATGTCAAATATTTCACTCTAGTGTCACTGTGAGAAAAGTAGATTACCAACACCACACTAAAACAAATATAAGTTATTACAAGGTGCAAGTTATTGATCACCACCAGAGGACTCTATTTCTATTTCTATTCATTATAATGAAAATGTAATAAGTATATGATAATTATACACCAAATGCCTTTTCAGTTTCAAATAAAAGGTGTTAAATTATTATTTCCTCCAGAGATGGATTTGTCACTGTATCTTTAAAAGAATAACAGAATCCACATGAGAACACAAAGAACATGCTGCTGTCTGTGTCTCCAGGTATTTGTGCACTTGCTCCCCCTGCTGGCCGTGGATGATAAGGGAATGATGACCGCTGCCTCAAGTGTGTTTATACCAGACACATAGACACATCATTTATGGCCAAAGCACATCTCACTGTTGCCAAAACATATAGATGATCCACAGGATGGACGTTAAAAACAGAGACAAGTCTTTGTATCAGATTCATGGACTTTTGGAAATGTTCACTGGTCAATTCATTTCAAATGTATTTATATAATCACAGCACAATAAAAACAAACCTTGAGTTGACCAATGTGCTTCACAGTAACATCATGTTAGTGCAGTCACATGGAAATCATTTGAAAATAAAGACAAATATAAAGGTATACACCACTAAAAACACACGTTTCAGACGTGGGTTTTTAGTCTCGACTTCAACTGTCCTACTACTAAAACCAGTCCGACAGAGGGCACTGTTCCACAGAGGCTCTAGGGCAAACTTTGATGCAGGCCACATTGGGTTTTTTAACTTGTCCAGAGGGCCGAACCATGGCACTGTCCCTACCAAATAAACCAATAAACTAAACCAAACTAATTGGGTTGTTTTAAACAAGTACAATTCTCAAATAGACTGTAATTGCCTAAACACATTTTAAAAAGCAACAAAATAGCTGCAGTTATGTGTATCTCTTTTCATGTCAATGAAAACATAGACTTTCCCCTGTTTAGGCAATGCATATGGGCTTTTTTTATCTTTTGCAGACCAGATTGAAGCTTAGTTAGCTTAGTTGGCCCACCCCTGCTCTGTAATCTCTGTCATCTGTCTTTGAGGAGAATCAGGGACGTTAGCAATAGTTTACTGGACTAAAAAAAGTAATAGAAACAGTTTACACCACCTGAATCTCACTGAACTGCAGCAGTTTTGAGGAATGGTCCAAGATTCATCCTGATCGTTGTGAGCGTCTAATCTGCAACTACAGGAAAGCAGTTATTGCTACAAAAGAAGGATCAGCAGATATTTAATACAAGGGTCACTTATTTATTCCACGCTGTTGTGAATGTATCAGGTTTTTCTGCAAAATATCTTTGACATTATTATTTCTATTGATGATATCATGTTGTCCAGGCCCTGAGGCAACAAAACAGCCCCACACCATGATACTCCTGCTCCAGACTTCACAGTGAGGAGAGGGTTTAGATATTGGTGTGCCATCCTCCCAAACTATTCAACTTTGGTTTGTGAAAGAGCTCTTGGATGCTCCACTGCACTAGTGGATAAATATACTGTGGACTGTTGGAGCCAAAGTTGAACAGTTTGGGAGGAACACACAACATCATGTGTGGAGGAAAAATGGAACAGCACATCAACATCAAAACCCTCTCCTCACTGTGAAGTATAGAGCAGGATAATCATGGTGTTGGGCTGTTTTGTTGCCTCAGGGCCTGGACAACGTGCTATCATCAATGGAAAAATTAATTCAAGTTTATCAAGACATTTTGTAGAAAAACCTGAGACATTCACAACATGCATGGAATAAGACAGTGATCTCTTGTATTACATAGCTGGCTGACCCTTCTTTTGCAGCAATAATTTTGCAGCACTTACTTATTCCTCCCTCTCCTGTGAATGTTTACATGTTATGGCAGACAGTGTTTAATCATTCCTGTGATTTTGATGACGATCAGACCACATTTAGTGACCAATTTAGGCAGAAATGTGAACAATTCCAAACAGTGTATTTACTTTTTCTTCCCACTGTATCATTTTATTTCAGTGAAGCAGCAATAAAATGACACACTGCGAAGCGGTTAGTGCTCATGCTTCACAGCTAGAAGGTCCCGGGTCCGATTCCCATATGGACGGGGCCTTTCTGTGTGGAGTTTGCATGTTCTCCCTGTGTCTGCGTAGGTTTCCTCCGGGTACTCCGGTTTCCCCTATCACTAAAAACATGTACAATAGGCCAGGATGAATGAGTGTGTGTTTGAGAGTGTGCACAACGGATGGAAATCGGCCCAAGGCTACAATCCGGCGTGGCTTGTTTTACATGCATGAGACCCATGTATGTTCATTAACATGCACTGTCCTTACCAAATAATTTTTTAATAAAAAAATACAATAATTTTTTTAAAGGTACACTATGCAACTTTTTATGTAAAAAGCCAAACAAAAAAAAAGAGTTCATATTTGTGCGTATTTGACCTCTGTGGCTGTGTGGGTGGTTAGCTTGGTGCCTTTGCTTTCCATCCCGGTGGCCTCTATGATGCTGCAGGATACAGTTGGAATAGTACACCTTTAATGAAGAAATGCTGGGAAGAAAAATGATTTTTGCATTTTTAAGCGACTGACAGGAAGTTACCTAGATAGAGGTAAAGCTCCACAGCAATTAGACTCATTTCCCATACATTTTTTAAGTGTGACGTCACACACAATAATTAGCTACTTCCAGGTCCAAACTGTTAAGAGTCCCACTGACAAACACAGGAAAAACGCAACTTTATCTGAATGTCCTGCTGAAACAACAAAAACTGTTTTACACCTAATTATAATAATATATCTATATATAGTTTAAAATTGTTGGCCTCTATCTAATTCACTACCTGTCAGAGTCCAATAAGGAAGTCAAACTATAAACAAACACAAAAAAATGTCAAAACTAAAGAAAGGGTATTTTTCTTTCTTTTATTTTTTAGCAAAATCTTAAATATAATAGTGTTATGTTGTGCTATGTTACGTATGAGCAAAAGTTGTGTCTAGTGTCAAATGCACTTCAAGTCACGTTTTACTATGTGTCCCAAAGTTTTAATTGGTACCTGTACTTACAGAGAAATTAACATTATCAAGGAAAAATAATTATTGATTGATTCTTAAAATGCCATATTGTTATATTAAATTATATATAATTATATATATTTTCATCCTACTTCATCAGAACCTCTGGGTAGAAATATTTTGCACTATATACAGAGAGGTGGTGACTATATATTGGGAATGACTGTAGTATGTGCTGTGCTGTCATTGTAACCTGTGGAGAACTTTGATCCACTGTGGTGGCTGTAAAGCACTAGATAAAATAATAATAAAAAATACATCAAACTTGTATAGCGCTTTTTTGGACACTCAAAGACGCTTTACATGGGGAATAAAACAAAACAAAAAAGGGGTTTAAGGAAAAGCTAGTTTGAACAGGTGGGTTTTGAGTACTGATTTGAAGGTAGGTAGTGAGTCAGAGTTTCTAATGGGCTGTGGGAGTGAGTTCCAAAGGGTGGGGGCAGCGATGGCAAAGGCTCGGTCCCCGAAGGTTCGGCGGTTAGTGCGGATGATGAGGGTGAGGTGGTTGATGCCGGCTGAGCGGAGGTGGCGGGTGGGCTGGTGTTGTTGCAGGAGCTCAGAGAGGTAGGGCGGGGCCAGGTTATGGAGGGACTTGTAGGTGAGGAGGAGGAGCTTGTATTGAATCCGATATTGAACAGGGAGCCAGTGGAGCTGTTGGAGGACTGGGGTGATGTGTTCTCTAGACCGGGTGTGGGTGAGGAGGCGGGCAGCAGAGTTCTGGATGTATTGCAGTTTTTGGAGATGAGTGGTGGGAAGTCCATAGAGGAGACTATTGCAATAGTCGAGTCTGGAAGTGATGAATGCATGGATGAGGATTTCTGCTGTTGACTGAGTAAGGGAGGGGCGGAGGCGGGCAATGTTGCGGAGGTGGAAGAAGGATGTTTTAGTGATGTGGTTAATGTGTGTTTGGTATGAGAGGGTGGAGTCCATTATGATGCCGAGGTTGCGTACAGAGGGGGAGGGGGTGACATTGTGACCGTCGATGAGGAGGGTAAAGTTCTGGACAGAGGAGAGGAGAGATTTGGGGCCAGTGATGAGTTTTATTGCTGTTGAGTTTGAGAAAGTTGTTATCCATCCAGGTTTTGTTATCGGAGATGCAGTCAGTGATGGTGGAGAGGATAACAAGAGTTGAGTATCGTCGGCATAGCAGTGAAAGTGGAGTCCATGGTGGCGGATGATCTGACCGAGGGGAAGCATGTAGATGGTAAATAGGAGGGGGCGGAGCACGGAACCTTGGGGGACACCGTGGGTGACGGACGTGTGGGAGTTGCAGTTGTTGACAGAGACAAAGTGGTGACGGTCGGAGAGGTATGAGGTGAACCAGAGGAGTGCTGTGCCGGAGATGCCGATTGATTGCAAAAGGTGGTGGAGGATGGTATGGTTTATTGTGTCAAAAGCTGCGGAGAGGTCGAGGAGGAGGAGGATGGATATGGAACCAAAGTCAGCGGCCAGTAGGAGATCGTTTGTGACTTTAAAAAGTGCTGTTTCTGTGCTGTGGTGTGAACGGAATCCGGATTGAAATGTTTCGAAGAGATGGGAGGAGTGGAGATGTTGGTGGAGTTTAGTTATGACGGCGCGTTCCAGAATTTTGAAAGCAACGGGAGATTGGAGATGGGTCTGAAGTTGTCCAGGTTGTCAGGGTTGAGGCCGGGTTTTTTCAGGAGGGGAGTGATGGAGGCAAGTTTGAGCGGGGATGGGACAGATCCAGAGGTAAGGGAAGTGTTGATGATGCTGGTGATGAGAAGGATTAGAGTTGGTATGCAGGTTTTAAGGAGGGGAGATGGGATCGGGTCAAGCTGGCAGTTGTCATGATTGTGAGAAGTTTGGTGGTGTCAGAGAGAGACAGAGGAGAGAAGGAGGGAAGGTTATGGAGTGCGAGTGGAGTGAGTTCATGTTCATAGGGAAGCGGAGGAAGTGGATGCAAGTGAACAGTGTATGGTATGGATTTTAGTATGGTAGGAAGACAGGAAGTTATTGCATTTGTCAGTAGTGAATGTGGAGGTTATATTGTCCTTGGGTTTGGTCAGTTTTGCAAATGTGGAGAATAGTGTGTGGGGGTTGGAAGAATTTGAGTGGATGAGTTGTGAGTAGAAGTTGGACCGGGCAGTTTTGAGGGCGGAGTTATATGTGGTTACAGCTTGTTTGTAAGGCTTGGGCATGGACAATGAGACCGGATTTTTTATGGAGCCTTTCAAGTTGTCTTTTGTGGTTTTTGAGATTGTGGAGATCTGGGGTGAACCAAGGGGCGGAGGTGGAGAAGGAGACTGAGGCAGTTTTGAGGGGGGCTATTTGGTTGAGGCAGGAGGAGAGTGTGTGGTTGTAGAGTCCATGACTGTGTGTGGGAGAAGTGACGTGCTGGGAGAGGTTGAGGCAGTTTAAAATGTCCAAAAAGTCAGATATGAATCTAGCTGTAAGGGAGTCTATATATGGATGTTGAAGTCACCAAGGAGGAGAACAGACGGGGAAATGGAGGACAGTTAAGTTACAAAATCTGTGAAATCCGAAAGAAATGATGGGCAATTTTTTGGGGGGCGGTATCTGACTGCAGCGGTGAGTGATTGGGAACCAGGAAGTCTGAAAGCCAAGTGTTCAAAGGAGGATACAGCCGGGATGGAGATGGAGCGGAGGGAGATGTCGCTGCGATGGATACTGTAACTGCGATGCCGCCTCCTCACCGGTCCAGACGGGGGTGGTCGATGTAGGAGTATCCACGTGGGGTGGTCTGATTTAATGCAATATATTCCATGGGTTTGTGCCAATGTAGTGATACGGGTGTCGCGCCCTGCTCCCGTACCCTATAAAAGGTGCTCCCTCTCTCTTGCTCGGCCCTCCTGACCTCTCCCCTCTGACGTCAAACGCCGGCAAGAGCAGAGTGATGGCCGCCGTGAGCTCAGCCGTAGCATGTTGTGGTTATTGAAGAAGTAAACGCGTTATCATCGTTCTCCAGCGTCAAGCCCCGGTGATTCGCTACAGTTACTTGCGTATGCTCGGTGAGTTGCGATTTTAGACGTTTTAAACATTCAGTGTACTCTTACAGAGCTAACACCGCTAACTATTTTTAGCTTCCTGGCTGTGGCTCCTTGTGTCGGGCCGTTGCGTCTCCGGTGCGGTCGAGGCATGTTTGTGCGCACGTTATAGTGGCATGCCACACGCAGACGACTCGGTATGTGTCTTAAAGTCTTTTCCCTTTTATTATTTATGTTAATTAATGTATTAGTGCATTGATTGCGACCGACAGGCTCTTGTTGGATGGGCCTTCTCTTTCAACATTCTTCTCTGTGACTGCTACGAGGAAACCTGTCGCTCAACTAGCACAATGTTACATGGACGGTAAACATCGCAACACGACCCCGGTGTGTAGTAGTCGGGCCTCCAGAGAAGAGGTAACGGCGTCAACCAACTCTTCGCGAGTGCAGTAGGATGCTGCCGCCAGCGGTTGTGTTGAGCGCTTACTTCTATGGACATGGTGCTCAGTGCTGCGTGAGAGCCACTTTTCTACATTTTTCTTTATTTCAGTTAGACTATGGGAACTATGGGGGGTCAATGCAAGAGGGACGGTTTTGTGATGTCCCTCTGTTTTAATCCTGCTCTAGTATAAAGAAAATACGAACTTAAGTAAATAAAATGACATATTTATATAACTTTACTGTCTCTGTCCCTATCCGTTAATGAACCTGTGTGACTTAAATGCGTGGGGATTAGTTCATTCTTGGGTTCCTTTGACCCACAAAATCAAGGGTGGCGTTGTAACAACAAGTTAAAGGTCTGCACTGCTAACACGTTTAAGTAAAAGGCCCCTTACTACCGCTCGTTATGCCACACCAGGTTTCAGTGAGACAGAGTAAATCCAGTTTATTGTCATTGATGAATTCACAGAGGAGCAGGCTTTTATTGTTGAGTGATCTTGTATTGAAGAGTGCTGTCTTAAGAGGCTTTTGTTGTGAAGTCCATGTGGCGGAAGTTGAGACGGGCAGGAGGTTAGATGAAGTCACGTGATGAGTGCGCAAATGACGTATGCGGACGTTGTTGTTGTGCCGGTGTCGCAGCAGGAGTGAGCTGCGGGCCGACCAGAGAGATGGAATACTGTTTTCGCCACTGAAGTTGTAGAGAAGATTGCGACGGGAGCCTCGGTGGATGTAGGGGCGACGAGGGAGAAGACAGTGTTGTTGCAGAGTTGTTGTGATATCCAGTGAAGAAGGTGCACGGTGGTTGAATCTGAGGAGCTGCGAGGACGTGTATCGAAGCGCCATGGATGGACCCCAGGATGGAAACAGCTGCAGAGAGGCCAGCAGGAAAGCCACGAACAGTAGCCGCCCAAAACTTCTGGTTTGTGGGCATGCGTTGGCGTTTTCGTTGCCAGCTCAGACGTGCTCCTACACAAATATAGTTTTAGCTGATTTTAACAAAACTTTCTCTTAAACCTCGGGGTTCGCACTCGTTTTTAACGTCACTTTTACCTGGATCTATACTTTCACAACTTTTAAACACATTCTAACCTCAGCGTGGACTTGCGCTAACCGGCGGCTAGCTAATGGCTACACATCCAGAGGTTTTCCAGACAGAGCCGGCAGCTGCACCAGAGACACCCAGCACCCACACACCTCTCCCTGGTGTTTGACACACTGCCCTGGGCTGGGAGCTGCAGCCTGACTTAAAATGGACTCAACTACTGAGCTCTTCTCTGCTCTTCTGCTCCCACGCAGGACCAGGTTCAGAGATGGTGGTATATTAATATCATCAACATTTTTATTTTCTTTGTGATTGTAAGGAAAGATCCTTTGTTTTGTTGAACAATACTTCTAATTTCCTCCATTAATACCTGCCGGTTTTCTTTAAACATGTTGTAAAACCTTCCATTACAATCCTGAAGGACATCAGTGCAGCTGTGCGCCTTCTCATCATGAGTTATAACAACCATGGCATGTTGAAAAGCGTCTGGACCAAACAGACTCAGGATGAAGTGGAGAGTTTCTCTGTTGATCTCAATAAAGTCTGAAGGTTTCACCAACAGCAGCAGGACATTGAGTCCTGGAGAACACTTGGACACACAATTCTTCATTTCTCCACGGGCGGCACGGTAGTACAGTGGTTAGCGCTTGTGCTTCACAGCTAGAAGGTCCGGGTTCGATTCCCACCAGGGACGGGGCCTTTCTGTGTGGAGTTTGCATATTCTCTCCGTGTCTGCGTAGGTTTCCTCCGGGTACTCCGGTTTCCCCTACCACTAAAACATGTACAATAGGTTAATTCTCCAGCCAGGTGTTTCTGACCACCAGCCTGGCTCCACATCATGGAGATGGGTCCCCGAGCGCCGGCCCATGCTGGCAGCTCACTGCTCCTACAGGTTGCCCCAGCAGCATTGAGGATGGGTCAAATGCAGAGAAGGAATTTCCCTACGGGGATTAATAAAGTATAACTTAACTTAACTCCAATCAGTGTCTCCACAGACAGATTGAATAGGTCTGGGGTTCTCACAACTGTCAGAGGGTTCCCTTTCCACTCGCCCGATGCTGCCACACTGTGTTTTCCTCCAGGAGTAAAGCCTTGATTCCCTGTTATGAAGGTCATGAGCTTCATCTTTTTGTCATAACTTTTTCCAAAGAGTAGAATTCTTAATTCATCTGTGAAAAAAAGTGGTTACAATTATTAATAATGATTTATAACTGTTTGAATAGGATTGTCTTTGTGTGTGTGTCTGTAAAATTGACATTTCAAGTAGTTTAAATTGATTAATAATTTGCAGTGTATCCATAGTCTTATTGTGTAAAGTTTGCTAACTTTAGTTTTTGCCTCTTCAAACATGTTGATGTTCTAGTGCAGGGGTCCCCAACTGGCGGATCTGGGTCCAGATCGAGACCTCCACAGGCTTTAGTACAGACCCTGAAGCCTTGTCATCCTCTAAATATACTTATATTCTAAGGCTGAGTTAAAAATTATCTAAACAATTTGAATAACTTCAAAGAAGGTACTTGAGTCATCTTCTGTACTTGGTAGTTGAGGTCTCCAAACGTTTCGCCTCTCATCCAAAAGGCTTCGTCAGTGAACAGGAATACCCTGGCACGCAGTGTATATAAAGACCAGTTGGGAGGAGTTGGGGTAGACCCGGCTCCTCCCCTCTAATCACAGCTACTCTCACCTGTGGGTAAACACCTTTGAAGTAGAGCGTCTGTAACGACCTGCTCCCCCCAGTATCGGTCAGCCCTGTCCTATTCATGGCTGATCACTGCTAATTACCTGCCTATTGTTCTTTTGTTAGCTGAGGTATCGTCTTCTTGGACTGACCGTGTCCTTTCGGTTTCCCCCGAAGCAGATTGGAGTAAAAAGCAGAAAGATTAAATCTTAGCCCACCATTTCGGTTCATGGAAGGATTTTCTTTTCTGACAAAAATAGCTTCTTTTACTCCTCTTTCAAACCAACGTTCTTCTTTAGCTAAAATTTTGACCTCCCCGTCCTCAAAGGAGTGATTGAAGGAGTGATGAAGAAAGTTAGCGGACGAGAGGAACCACCTCAGGTTCAACCTTAGATGTAGACAGAACAGATTTATCCCCAGCTGCCTTAAGCAGAAGGCTCTGGAAGCAGGATATACAGCAGAGAAATTACAACACAACTACATTATGAAGGTTCTTAATTTAAGGATTAGACGACTTAATCAAGGAATCTACAAGCTAAATTCTGAAGCCTTAGCGATCCAACAGAGATTAAAATCCTGTGTGACCGAAGAGGCATTCCTCAAAATTTGTAATTTCACACAAGTAGCACAGATGGACCAACACAGAAGGTCCAAAGAGAGACAGAAAGGTAAGTTTCTTAAACTCTTAGGGCAAAACCAGCCAAGATACAGCAGGCAGTGGCGTGGGAATGAAGAAATAGATAGAAATCCTAAAACTACAGCCAATTGGGTTAAAAACCTCTCTGACAGAGAACTATCCCAGGCAGAGAAGAGCGTGCTCTCCAAGGGGCTCAACTTCTCCATCACACCCAAATCCATTCCTACAGTGGATGTCATCACAGCTACAGAGTCAGCCATCAGGAACAACAGGATGGCTGAGTCCGAAGCACAGGATCTTCGACTGAAAATCTCAGCAGCCCTCAAGAACTCCAGACCTCCTCCCTCCAACATCACTGGAGAGGAAAGAAGAGCTCTGGCAGCCTTGAAGAAGGACGAGAGCATCACCATCCTTCCAGCGGATAAAGGCAGGTGCACTGTTGTCCTCAACACAGCTGACTACGAGACCAAGGTCAAGCACCTGCTCAGTGATGAAAACACGTATGAGCGACTGAGAAGAGACCCCACCAGCGGGTACAGGAAGAAAATTATAGAGCAGCTTCAGAAACTAGAAAAGGAAGAAATAATTGACAAAAAGTTATATTACAAGCTTTACCCGGGAGAAGCTATTCCGTGTATTTATGGTCTGCCAAAAATACACAAGGAAGGTTTTCCTCTCAGACCCATTGTGAGTGGCATCAACTCCATCACCTATAATCTGGCGAAACACCTCAAGTTCATTTTACCCCCTTTAGTCGGCAACACAGAACACCATGTGGAAAACCAAGGAATTTGTGGAGAAGATCAAACACCTACAGCTGGAAACAGATGAAACTATGGTTTCTTATGATGTGACAGCACTGTTTACATCCGTCCCTACCTCAGCAGCAGTCACAGCGGTGAGGAAGAGACTGACTGAGGACAGCACTTTAGCGGATAGGACACAACTCACTCCTGACCACATTTGTCAACTACTGGAGATCTGCCTTAGCACCACATATTTCCAGTTCAGGGGCAACTTCTACAGACAGATTCACGGCTGTGCTATGGGTTCTCCAGTTTCATAGTGGCTAACCTCTACATGGAGGAAATGGAGAAGAATACCTTGGCCTCATACCCAGGTAACAAACCCAGCCACTGGCTCAGATATGTAGATGACACGTGGATCAAAATTAAAGAGAGGGAAGTGGCACCTTTTACAGATCACATCAATGCTGTGGACCCTAACATTAAATTTACTCGGGAGGACGCTAAGGAGAAACAACTTGCGTTTTTAGATTGTAAAGTTATCATAGGGGAAAACGGACACCTGCAGACAGAGGTTTACAGGAAGACAACTCATACTGACCAGTATTTGATGTTTGACTCCAACCATCCACTCCAACACAAAATAGGGGTCATTAGGACACTCAGACATAGAGCTAAAGAGGTGCCTACCAGTGCAGAAGGAAAGGACAAAGAGGAGCAACATGTCCAGAGAGCCCTCTCAGACTGTGGCTATCCTAACTGGTCCTTCACTAAAGCACAAAGGACAAGAAGACCCAAAGAACAAGACAGACAGACTACAGAGCCCAGAAGGAAGGGAGTTGCGGTGCCGTATGTAGCCGGGGTATCAGAGAAACTTCAGAGAATCTTTAGACATTACAGGATCCCAGTCTACCATAAACCTGTGAACACACTGAGACAAAAATTAGTTCATCCCAAAGACAAAACCCCCAGCCACAAACAAAGCAATTTGGTTTATTCTATTCGATGCAAAGAAGAAGAATGCAAAGAACATTACATTGGAGAAACCAAACAAGTCTTACAGAAGAGACTTTATCAACACCGAAGAGAAAGCACAAGCGGCCCTCAGTCGGCTGTGCACCTACACCTTAAAGCCTCCAATCACTCCTTTGAGGACGGGGAGGTCAAAATTTTAGCTAAAGAAGAACGTTGGTTTGAAAGAGGAGTAAAAGAAGCTATTTTTGTCAGAAAAGAAAATCCTCCATGAACCGAAATGGTGGGCTAAGATTTAATCTTTCTGCTTTTTACTCCAATCTGCTTCGGGGGAAACCGAAAGGACACGGTCAGTCCAAGAAGACGATACCTCAGCTAACAAAAGAACAATAGGCAGGTAATTAGCAGTGATCAGCCATGAATAGGACAGGACTGACCGATACTGGGGGGAGCAGGTCGTTACAGACGCTCTACTTCAAAGGTGTTTACCCACAGGTGAGAGTAGCTGTGATTAGAGGGGAGGAGCCGGGTCTACCCCAACTCCTCCCAACTGGTCTTTATATACACTGCGTGCCAGGGTATTCCTGTTCACTGACGAAGCCTTTTGGATGAGAGGCGAAACATTTGGAGACCTCAACTACCAAGTACAGAAGATGACTCAAGTACCTTCTTTGAAGATGGACAACTCCTGTACGACTGAGAACCTACACAGACAATTTGAATAACATTGAAATAAAATGGCAAAATTATTCATTAATTGATCAGCTCTGCTAACATTTTCAAGAGCAATGACTGTTGAAAGTTATAGAAGAAAAGTTTGCGGACTTCGAGCTGGTTTAGTTTGGGACCCCTGGTTTGGCTACCTATTAGGGCTGGGCAAAAAAATCGATTTTATCGATTTATCGATTTTGTAGCTAAAAACGATTTTATTTTGCAAACTCGAGTTTTTTTCCCACCACAGTTTTTTTTTTACTTTTTCGCGTTTCGTCCTTGTGGGTTACCGTAGCGCAGTGTGAGCCATGCCCCCTCCCCGCCTAACACCATCAAAACAACAACATGCGCGATTATAAGTGATTACAGAATGATCTGAATGAAGTATGTCCCTTGAGTTGCTCATATTTGCGAAGAAAGGGCTCAGGATTTGCGTCTTGGATGAATTCTGACAAGTTGAACGACTGCCTTGCTAGCTAGCTAACTTTCCTAACTTTTATTAAGAGGTTCGCTTAGATATACAGTAGGCCCTATTTCGTTTTGTCGCCTTACACGCGTGATGCACACGTGTCCCCACGTGTGCATCACGCATCTTTTATTTATTTTTTCCCAGTGACGCTGCAATGACCCAAACAACCACCAGGTGGCACTTGTGAGCAGGGTTAGGAACACTGGCTTCTCACCGCTCTTTCTTTCTTCACCGGCAACTTCTCTGTGGCGTTATAGCTCAATGATGAGGCGCTAGACTCCGGTCCAAGAGGACCCGGGTTCAAGCACAGGTTATGGTACTTTTGATTACATTTTGTAGACGTTTACATTTTTTCTAAAAATACTTAGTAATTAGGCCAACACATTTAAAATAGTTGCTAGACTGTAGTAAACTTGCTAGATTGTAGTAAAACGCGCTGGGTGTCACACATGGCTGGGGGCATTAACGCACGGGTTGCCACGATTCATTCTATAAAAAGTCCACTCTCACAATATAGTTCCCCGGGGCTTTGCCATCCCGGAAGCGCGTCAGCTTTTAATATAACCTACCCTGCTCCAAACATAGTTTATTGTAAAAATGTGAAACTATCACGCAGTAGCGTGCTGGGACCTCATTTTGGACCGTCAATTTAGAAAAGACCGACCAACTTTTCTGTGGGATTATAGGTCAGTCATAAAGCAAAAGTCTTTGGCGCAGGAGGCCCCGGGTTCGAGTACGGCTTAAAGACTTTTGATACAACTCCACCATCAGCACCAAGTTATGAAGATAAAAATATTTATTATTCCACTTTTGTACTGGCTTTTTATCTTTGCAGCAGTGGCGTAGCCAGAAAAAAGACACTGGGTGTGCACCAGCAAACACTGGGTGTGCCAAATTTATTCTCAACAAATAGAACTTTTTTTTTTACTGTGTACATGTAATGCCCCTCTGAGGGGGAAAATGTTGCCAGTTTCATAATTTGCTTAAAGCAGAGTGGCAAGGGCTCCCTCTACAGGCCTGCAGGCAAAACTAATACATTCCGACTTACATATTCAAAATCACTGGCTGGCATTAACTTGTATAATCAAACACATTCTCAATTTCTGAAATACATCATAATAACTTTTCAACCTTTAAACACATGTTTTTAACGCGATTTAAATGAGTTGTTAACTTTTCACATGTATTTCCTGTCATATTTATAAGTAAACCTGTTTATCTTATCCTGTTTATTTCTTACTCACACTATCACATGTATTATTTAAGCATCTGAACTTCCACCTTCTTATTGCAGCTTCACAAGGCAAGGCGGCGTGGCTTGGCCTTGAATAGGTTTATTATTTCGTCAGAGTCCAGTTTGTCTGCAAGTAGTAGCTAGGCTACTAACACTTTTATCGCTCCTGCAGTGCTCGCTGTGCTGGAGGGTCACAGGTCATTAGGTTGGTTGCCAGGTGCAGGTGTCACAACCCCTTCGCCTGATAACACTTTTTTATTGATTGATCGAGTTAACATGCCCAGTGCAGGTGTCGCAACGCATCGCCTGGAGGCAATTTTTACAAATTGATCGACTGGTTATCAAACATGTTAGGAAAAGCTTCATACCGTAAATCCTCTAATATAGGCCGGGGCCTTTATTTACTCAAGCACATCGAGGACCAGGCCTTTATTGGAACCAGGCCAAAATTAGAGACAGGCCTTTATTTTTATTTGAGCAAAACGAGCGACCAGTAGAATGAAGAAAAACGAGATTTGTGTCCTTTGAACCTAAAATATTAGGTTCATTTATTAATTAACATTGCAAACCCTCTCCCAACGGAACATTGACACTTTATTTTGTAGGGACAACAGGAAGCGTTTCGTTGCTGTTAGCGGAACTTTGACATCAATGTCACTGCAGGTTTCTCTTTCTTTCTTTTTTTTTTTTTTTTTACCGCGGACCGGATTGTTTGTTGTTATCTGGTGTAAAGGCGAGTTTAGACGGAGCCTTTGTGTTTGTGATCGATCATAAAACAGACCTGAGAGAAGACGAGACGCTCGCGCCGATCGGAGGAGTTACTTTGAGGTGTGGAACTTACCTGCACACGGAGCCGCTGGATGGGCTTTGAGGACTTTATTAAAACCCTGGAGGGTCACACAACATGTGTTGCTTGCCCTGTTTATAGTCACAGAAGGTTTGAAAAGTGGCTAAATCTGTCTCAAAGTTACGCTTGGATCAGCTCCGCAGCAGCGTTCCCTCTCTCGGCCTGGGTTCCCGTTTGTTTACTTCCTGCACGTGAGTTATCGTTTACACGAGTATAAGACAAATTCCGAACATGGGAATATTTCTACCGCTATAGTTTCTAATAACAGCCCCGGCCTGTTTGAGAGACCAGCTTTTATTTGCCTCCGCCAGCTACATGTAATACAGGCCATTAGAGGATTTACGTTATATGTAAAAAAAAAAAAATGCATTCAGTTTTTTGGGTGTGCCAGCTGGCTCTGTGGGTGGCACTGGCACACCCTGGCACACCCGTGGCTACGCCAATGCCCTATACAGATCTCCTGCTGCAGGACTGAGCCCAGTGTCAGGATCCTCTGCACAGGTGTTGCTTTGTAAATAATAATTGTACATATTTATCCTTATAATGTCTGTTTGAACTGTATGACCTGCCCTTGCACCAAAATCTCCTATCTATTGTGCAAGTCACAGAACGAACATTCAGATGTTATTAATGTATGAATTGTATCAACATTCGTTATTTAAGTATGTAGCCTCAACTTTTAAATTGTTTTATGTTTTATAATTGTTGTTGGCATTATACACCTGACCCAGGGACAACAGTTGAAAACAAGCTTTGCAGCTAATACTGACACATTTACAGAAATGTTCATTAATGTGTACTGTCCCTGTCAAATAAACTAATAAATAAATAAATAAATAAATAATCACAACAAAGCGTTGGCAGGCAACGCGCAAATATTTAGGAACTATTTTATTTGCTGCGGAAATCATTAAATAAACCTTTAAATAAATAAACCTTCCGGCCTTCAGGACCCCTCCACTTTGCATCAGGGTCCATTCGCCCTGTCGGTACTTATTTTCCCGATAATGACCAGCGTTCTATACATTATCCCTTACTTAAATAGTAATGATTTGGCTTATAAAATTGAAAAAAAGACTAGTCGGAGTAAAAAAAAATCAAGTCAAGCCCCGCGTAACAATCATTAAACACTACTTTAAACTTCACCTACAAAAATTGTTTGTAAATTAGAATTCAAAATAAGCTTAATAACGCAATACAAACATTTTTTTCTAATTTTAGTATGTTTCATTTTGTATGAATAACACAAAAATAAAGACCTATTTTCCTTGTTATGTTGGCATAGACAGCAAAAACAATTTCAGTTACACGAAGTAAATAAGTAAGTAAGTAAATAAGTGTCATTGTACAATTGTACAACAAAATTACGTTCAGGTGTTGGGTTAGTCCTGAGCCGCTGTGGGGAAGCTGGCCACAGAGTGGTCGAAATGAGCAGGCAGACTTGACAAACACAATATTCTTACCGGGCAAAATTTATTGTTTCATACAACAGAAACTTCTCCATGACACACATGTCACCTTCATGAACAAAATGGCTTCCTGTGTAACTACAGCAGACAGCGGCCGTTTCTCAATCCCCAGTATGCGTACTCTGTACTTGTGAACTCCGGGGTGCAGACTCGGAGAACGGACTTGAGGAGTTCACAAGTGTGGACTCTGCTATTTCAGCGTTTGGAACGACTGAACTCGATGACAGGAAGTAGCTCATGAACATGGGACATGGGGCTGTGAGCTTTTATAACATTAAACAACCTCATATGAAATTAAAAGGGTGAGACACTGCAGGAAGTGGAAAGATGTTTTCAAAGACATCAATTACAAACTTTTACTGTAAACAAAAATAACATTTTACATTTTAGTCAATTTCACATCATTCATACAATGATAGCCTACATAGATAAGGCATTATGTGTAAAGTAATTACAAATATCTGATGTGCAAACTGAAACAGTAAAAAAAACAAAAATAGGTCAAATATTATTTATTAATTTGTTTGTGGGTTGCAAATTATTCCGAGAAAAACAGTTTAAACAAACAATTTAAACTTTAAAATATGAAACTGTTTTGGAAGTTCCCACATAAAGATGTGTCTACAGTGCCCCCTTAATAACACAATGTAAACATAAAATGCATTTGTCCTCAATAACCTGTTCATGACGATACGACTTAATATTGCTGATCATTATGAGAAAATGAAAGCATGACCAAGTTGTTTTAACACTTCTGCTCAGAAAACCATCTTGAGCTGGAGACACTTCTAAAGACTCTTAAACCGGTCACATCTCCGCATTTATTTACATGTCACGATCAGCTGTTGATCAGCTGGAGCGGCTCGGTGCGTGAGGAGGGGGGCCGCCGCAGGCGGAGGCTCGTAGTGATCCACGTGCTCAAAGCGAAACGGATTGTGGGAAATATAGCTGGCGGAGAACGCACAAGTCTCCTCTGATGCATCCTCGGTAAAACGGGCGGAGCAAGTTCTCATCCGGGGATTTACAGCGGACTTGCTGAGAAGCAAACTTTGAATTGGAACAGGACTTGGGCCGCGCGTGATGACGTTTCACGAGTCCACGAGCACACAAGTCCGCACAAGTACACAGATTGAGAAACGGCCAGCTTTTATACAGTTCCTAATGGGAAAGACTTCCCCCAGGTAATACCATTAATGTGATGGGTGAGTTCAAACTATAAGTTTAGCTGGTAAGTTTTAAACATTTTATATAAAACAAGTTGTTGGTAAGTCCACAAATGATAAGTGTTTAAATCATATGAACAAAGACAAAATAGAAACCAAAATCATATACAAAAAGGAAACTCAAAGTTTAAACCAGTTTTCCCCCCTGCCACATGGCTCAGCCTGATATATTTTAAAATGGCCGACAAGGACCACGCCTTCCCTTTGTTTCAACCATGTACAGGTAAGTTATATGCAAATAAACAATGTGAACAATGTGTGGACAATGTGAAGCTTAATCATTAACTTAAAACAAATGAATGAATCTGGTGGGTTATTGTTAGCTGATGGATATGGGAAATGAAACAAAGTGTCCAAAATAAATACAGGGACAAAACCCACTTTGTCACAGCCGCTGCGACTGAGCGTACCACGATTGTGGGCCAACCTGAGCAGCATGTTTTTGGAGGTAGGGAAAACCAAGTACTGCCTTCTGTGCTCCTCTGAAATGGTGAACCACCTCCTGGGTTTGTCCCTGTCCCTGATTTAAAAAAAAAAGTAAAGACAGTAATAGTAATAGACAGACCACTTTAAGCTTCAACTGCAAAAAAAAAAAATCAGCCTGAAAACAGTTCTATTCAGACCTGTGTATAACAACTTTAAGTACTGTATATAGGAAGGAAATTGTGTCACCCCCATTAAGGAAAATCAATCATCTTTATTTCTAATTCAATATTGAAACATTTATTAATGTTTTATCCATTTGATATTCCTTTTAAGTGTAATTGAACACATCTGTTGTAAAGAATCTGAATTATTTTGGATTTGATTTGTGTTCTACATATATCAGTAACATGTTTGTTTCCTTATGAAATAGAACATGACGATTCTTCAGGAGTTAAAAGTTTGTCTTTTAAATCCTTCATTTCCTCAAAATGTTTCTTCTCCAGTTCTTCAATTTCTTTTTTGCTTTCCTCATTTTGAGGGGTTATATTTGCTGTCAGCTCTTTCATCTCTTTCTCCTGTTTGCTCTTCAGTTCAGCTATCAGTGCTTCATTTTCCTCCACGAGCTTCTGATTGAATTCACTTAACTCTTGTTGGTGCTTTTTCTGTAGTTCAGCTTTTCTTAGACCTTCACTGTTGGTTTGTTCTTTCAGAAGAGCTGTTTTCAATTCCAGCTGTTCCCTTTCATTTTCTAAACGCAACATTTTCTTTTGATGATCTTTGTTGACTGTGTTATGTTCTAGATCTTTGATGGCGTTATCCAACTGTGTCTTCAATTCCTTCAGTCCTTCCTTTTCTTTCTTTTGAAATTCATCCACAATTTCCTTATCGATCGCTGCTAATTCTTTTTGGTGTCTTTTCCTCATTGACTGAATATTATTTCTGTTCTTTTCTTTTAGTCAAGATGCAAATCACCACCTCACTCATTTCCTGTTTGTGTTTGTGTTGTAAGTCATTGATTTGGTCTTTAAGAATAGCTTCACTTTTATTCAGGGTTGTAGTATAATTCTTGCGTATGTCATTCTTTTCATCTTCATATTGTTTTTGAAGATCCTGCACATGTTTTATGTTAAGATTAATGAGCGCCTCCATTTCCTCTTGCTTTTTGTCTTTGAAGTCATTAAATTCCTCTGCTTTCTTCCTGGCCTTCTCTTCATATGCCTTTCTTAGTTCCTCCACTTGTTTTTGATAGTTTTCCTCTAACTTCTGTATTTCTTTTCTCTCTTGCTCTTGTCTGAGCTTATCTTCTTCCTGTCTTTTAACTCTATCACTTTCTCGCTCTTGTTCGATTTCATCCTGGAGTTTTCTAAGTCTTTGTTTTTCTTCCTTTCGTCTTTCTTCTTCCTCTTGTTTGCGCTTTGCCCACCAAGTTTGTCTTTCCTCTTCTAAGTCTTCTCGCTCTTGTTCCATTTGTTTTCTAGTTTCTTTTAGTTTTCGATCAATCGTTTCTTTTGACTCTTCAGATGATTTTATTTTTTCTTCTAGTGCTTTGTGTTTTTCTTCCCAGTCGAGTCGCTGCTGTTTCTCTTGTTCTTTCCTTTGTTTGTCCTCATCTTCTCTCTTCTTCTGTTCTTTCTCTCTTATCGCTTGGTCCTCTTCAATCTTCTGCTCCTTTTCTTTCAGTTCTTTTTCTCTCAGAAGTCTTTCTTTGTCAATTTCATTTTTTTGTTCTTCCAGTTTTTGTTTCATTTGTTCCATTTCCTGTTTGTATTTATTCTCCAATAATTCTCTTTCTCTCTTCATCTCCTCTTCTTTCTCCTTCAGTAGTCTCTTCATCTCTTTCTTGATGGACGCCTCGGCCTCCTGAAACATCTCTGTGGTGAAACAGCCTCCTCCATTTTCTGACACCATGTCATCAATCTTCTTTATCAGATCTTTGACCTGATCCTGGTTTTTCTCGTCTAGATTATCAAAGACATGGTACCTGTTTCCACAGTCAGAGATCAACTTCCTAATGGAGTCGTCACATTTTTCTCTGATGAACTGATCGAGGGACATCTTGTGTTTCTTCTGTTTCAGCATGTCTCCATGAGTGAAGAGCATCATAGTGAACTTTTCTGCATCTCTCCCAAAGTGGTGTTTAATAAGTCTCAGTGTCTCTTTCTCTTCTGGTGTGAATCTCCCGATTTGTAACACCAACAGAAAGACATGAGGTCCAGGAGACAACAGACTGACACAGGACAACATTTCTTCAATCACTTCTTCATTGGACATGGTGCTGTCAAACAGCCCAGGAGTGTCCACCACTGTAACATGGCGTCCATCAACTGTACTCCATTCTTTCTGACAGACTTTAGTGACTGATGTTTGGCTTACATCAGATTTAAAAACCTCGTCTCGTCCAAGAATAGTGTTTCCTGAAGAGCTCTTTCCACTGCCAGTTTTCCCAATCAGCACAATCCTGAGGGTCTGAGGAACACCTGTTAATAAATAGTCTAGTTAGCTCCATGCAGAGACCTGCAGTTACATTGGTTTTACTTGATTACACAAAAGCATTAGTTCTTTATAAACATGGAAACATACTTTCACCATGACTTCAGCTGGGGACACACAAGAGGACCTTTTACCCAATGTTTTGCCTCCCTGAATTCAAATCTTACAAAGAATTTCTTGCAGGGATACTGCTCATATTTGGGATGCATGTAATTCTAAACTTGTATTCTTTAAACTAAATTACAGACACGTGGCCACTCCAGCAGTGGTCAATTTTATTTTATTAGGCTACTTTAGGTGATCCAATCATAGTTTCTGTCCCTGCCTTGATTAGTTGCAGCTAGCATTAGCTTGCTGTTAACAGCTGCGGCATTTTCTGCGGCAACAAAAAGTCACTTTGCTAATTGTGCTGTTTTAGAGTTTCAGAATGAGGTACATCATGTCCATACTCACTTAAATAAGTAACGGTCCAGTCTTTGGATGTTTGGAATTGATACCCCATATCATATTTTTCCAGTATTGGCTCCAATATCCGAAACCAGTATCAGATCGGTAGATCCCTAATTTGAATCTAATGAGGAAGTGCCTTGTTTGTTTTTTGATTTTTTAATTTAATAATATTATCCCTTCCCAAGAGCTCTTTTATCAATTTTGTTAGAGGAAGTGATCCTCTGATGTTCTCCAAAGCAAATGTCAACCTATTATTTTACCCTTGAACAAAAACTTTGAACGGCGTTCCATCAGACTGTTAACGTGAACTGAATGTGCAGACTGAGGGCCTTTTCACAATGTGTCTGGTTAGCTCGACCTAAAAGGGCTCTCGACCCGAGAGTGGCTCTTTTGTGTCAGTGTGAATCCGACAGCAGCACTTTAAAGGATTTAGGATTTTTTACATAGAGCCTCATTTCCTAGTTATCCAGAGTGTTGTTGATTGTTTTTTAATTCATGCAGTCCTTATGCAGGGACGGCTAGGTGGGCTAAGCCCCTGCTGTCATTTTTTTGATGAGAGAAAGAAGAAAGAATAAGTTGTATTTTTCATTTATTATAGTTAATTTTATATCCTAACTAATCGCCTAATGTCATTACTGTGTTTAATCATTGTAGTTTTATACATCTGATCATGATTTTTACCACAAGAACAAAAAAAGGGCTAGTTCTGATTAGTCCTGAGAACACACATGAATATGACAGTGATCGACAGGTGGCAGTGCCGCAGATCCCGCCTCCAGCGCATACACACACATACACTTGGCTCTGGGACTGAGCCCCGGACCCAATCACAGAGCACGCACACCACGCTAAAGACTCCTCATTGGTTACTTTCACTCGCACTTTCACACGCGGTCTCTGTAAACACTATGAAGAACTAGCTAATACCGGCGTTGGGACCGGGTCTAAAAGACATGTGGTGGGCCTCACTGAGGAGAAAACTTTATCAAGCATCTCAGCATTAACCTGGACAAAACTGTCCAGTGTTTCCTCTGAAGGCAGACACCCAGATGCACTTAAAACCATATTATTTTGGGAGGATAAAATATTACATCTGATAGTGTGCACACGTGGGGAAGGTGGACACTATCAGATGGCACCTGGCACCTATGGCGCTAGGTGCCTCGGTTCTCTGGAGGAGCAGCCCGTGGCCCTTGCTCTGACTGCCCATGGGCGCGTCTGGTTGGTGACACTGACTGCGTGACGTTGTCCTGGGTGCGCTCCAATCATGGGTCATTTGTGCCTGCTGGGAGTATTATTCATCCCTACGGCCTTCGCACAGGTTTTTAACCAAGGACGAAGCCCATACGAAACAGAAATGACAGTTACTAGACGTAACTATAGTTCTTTGAGTATGGGCGTAGCCCTGTACCTGCACGCCCAGCAGGACCATCCTGTCTCCTATGGCTGACTTTCAAAGGAGATGAGTGGTGGGCAGAGGGGGTTTATATACCCATGGTGATGTGCCATCACCTTGACATGATTGGAGCGGGTAGATGCTTTCTCTTAGGCGTGAGGTGATGCCTTGGGTTATAACCAATAGCGAAGCCCGTAGAGGGCTACGCCCATACTCACAGAACTATAGTTACATTTAGTAACTGTCATTTCTTTTAAATGCAAAATTGTCAAAATTATTCTATCGACACAAACATTTATAGAAATCAACAACACTCTGGATAACTAGGAAATGAGGCCCTATGTCAAAAATCCTGAAATATCGCTTTAAGGCTGGTCTCAACAGCTTGCCTGGAAAAATCCACCACTGCAAATTGAATCTGGTTAGTTTCTTCACCAACTACATTTCTAGAGTGGAACATACAAAAGCAGACAGGAAGTGGGGTAAACCAATCAGCAGATGTGTGTTGTTCCCAGGGACGTGGGAACTTTATTGTGAGAGGGAGCTGACGGGATTTTTATGGGGGGTGCTCACCTTTCTCAGTCTCGCTGTTTGAGCTTGTAATGAAATGTCTTTCTCCCTTCTGTGCAGAGCGCTGCAGGAGAGGGGAAGAGGATTTGCGCACAGACGCACATACCGTGGACTATAGAAGAAACTGAGCTCGACAAAAGGGTTCTCTGGATTACAAGCCGCAAAACGCTGCTTATTTTATGAAAATCCGATCAGATTTACATCAAAAACCTGCTGTAAAAATGATATACCGAATTGTGGCTGAATACGTACACATACGGCTGCAATGAGTGGCGGCAACCGCCCCAACCCAACCCATGATCAAGGGACAATTTGTGACCCGACCCAATCCGCGGGCAGCCAGCGGGGAACCCGTAACCTGAGCATCAGGTGCGCTAATTTTCCCAGTCATGTGTGAAATTCTGCGCGTTTTATAGCTACAGTTTGACAAACAGGATGAGGAACCTTTACCACGGTTCTGATTCGGTTCTGAGAAGTGCCAGCCGTGCGCAAACATGCACATTCCATTTCCAGCTCTGTCCCCCAAAAAAAGAAAGACACCTGTCGCGCTGGTCACACTGCACTGGTTACTCATCAAGTTTGATCAAATCCCTGTGCAACACGCATTCTGGAGGGGTCGTTCCGACGTCTATGGTTGTTCCGTGTTAAAAATCAAACAGGGTTATAAATCACAAAAGGCACCAACTGTCAATGTGTTTTTGGTCATCACCACCGATTAGAAAAAAGCGTTCTCTCTCTCTCTCCCATGCATTGTCCGTAGATTATTGAGGGGACTTCCAAGAGTGATGCTTCTCAGTAACAACATGTGACTACAAATAAATGGATCCGTTTGAGTTTGGCAAGAGCAGCAAACGAGGGTGTCCTGCCCACAATGATATTCCTCTGTATAAAAAATATAGAGGGATAAAATACATTCTGAGCTAGCCAGGCTATTCAACAGCTACTCTGATGGTGCGTACAGACCAAACGCTGACACGCCACCAACTTCCATGTTAACCCTATGTAGACGCGCTTCGAAATGTAAGCAAAGCCGTCCGCGTGTATGAAGCGTTGCAAATGCGAGCAGATGAGGATTAACGCGCGTCAAAACCAGTGAGAACAGCGCGGTACAGAGCAGGGATGCCCCGCCCACTGCTTCATGCACTCAAGTAATCACAATCTATACTTGTGTTCATTTACGTCGTTTAACCAATCAGGAACTGGGCTCAAATAGTGAGGTCACCTGTTACCTGCAGCAGTGGAGCAAAAAGGGCAATATATGCCTTTCATAGAGGCGCCGAAAGTGATGTGTCGGTCGCAAACGATCCGGCTCTTTTGAACGAGTCTTTACAGTGAACGATATGAACGGGTTCGCGGTGGTGAAGTTTTTTTTTTATTCCTCTTTGGGGACGGGCGTCACTTTAGTTGTGCATGCTTATTTTGCGAAACAAAAGTCACTGCTAGAGTGGGGCAGAGAGGAGTGGAGGATTGGCATCTCCACCCCCACGAGGAGCTCAAAGTGAGCATGAGGCAACAAGTTTGAGAAATAAAAGTCCTTAGTTCGCATTGAAGCAAAACGCCTCTCTCACTTGCGTTGTTTTCTCCTCTCTTGCGCGAGGGAGAGAGAGGGAGAGAGAGGGAGAGGAGGAAAAGTTACATGAATGAAAGAATTGCTTTTAATCGGGCCGTGTGATTGTTTTTTGTGATAACAAACTCCATAGAGGGAAATGTCGATGTTATATTGTGTGAAATAGTGACATTTTCGTTAAAATAAAGTCAATTCGGAGGGTATTTATTTACTTCTATTTTTTTTTTAAACAACAACCATCAACGAGCCGTGTGTGTGGGAGGGGGGGGTAGTTGCGCCCCTGACCTGCAGCATGGAGGAGAAGTCGGCCTGAGTTGTATGACACGCCTCCTAATTATGACGCTTGCAAAACACGCGCCGCAAACGGGCGTTTCTCGCGAGTGTGAAGCGGCCATGTTTGGCGTCCAACTAGAGGCGGACGGAGCGTGGACGCATGTTCGGTCTGAACGCACCTTGAGAGCAGCTGCAACAAGTGGTCTCGGAGCGTCTCCTCTTGCAATCTGGGCACATGAGCAAGATGTTTCAGCCAATCAGCTCATGAAGAGCTTCGATAGCAAAGCAGAGGGAACAACAGCTGGACGCAGACGCTTGGCTCCCCAGGAGAGGCAATCTGGAGTAGGGGTGTCACGATTTCAATTTTTTGAGTCACGATTATTGTGAGAGAAAATATTGCGATTTTACAATTATTCACGATTATTGACCGAATGAAAGGAAAGAACTGATATTTTTAGTGTTTGTCTTTAAAAACCTTTTAATACTTGTAAACATTCACTGTTTCTAAAAATGAAAAATGCTTTAAGATTGTGTTGCATTAAACTAAATAGGCCTACATTGAATAATACAAAACAATGTCAACTTTACTTCTTTATAATGACCATTATCATAATGATTTGACTATATATTATTAGGCCACAGTCTAGGCTGGGTTTCCTGTTCTCTAAAGTTGTGCTGCTGCTTAATTATTTGTCAGATGTTTTGATGAACAGAGAATGAAACGTGTTTACAAAATGACTAAAGAGACTCTTTTGAACAGCTGATTTCCACATGTGCACGGTTTCACTTTCCTTTCTGTTACGCTGAAGCAGAGCGGAGCGCGTTAGCTTTGTGTTTACATCCTGAGCCAGTTGTGGCTATTTCCCAACATTTGGACAACTTTTTAGAGAATTATGCAGTTCGTTTCCTTGACCTGGACATTTACAGCAAAGGATTATCTCCAAGATGTTGTTTATATTCGACGTAGCCGATATCAGCGCCTTTTGCTGCAACTTTCTGACCACAGGATTTGCATAACGGATGTTCCATCGACAACAACAACGCCTTGGTCATGTTTTGGATCCTAAAGAGGTCCCACTCTGCTGACTTCAATCGTTTTTGGGTGGATACAACACTGGAGGAGAGCGTCCTTCTGCCTTGTTCAACTACAGGTGAGTTTACGCTGTTTATGGCGTGCAGCGGCTCGTGCGTCAGCTTGAAAAATGTCCGCGGTAAACCGTGGCTTCTGAAATTCTTACGGATAACCTACCGCGTCCTTTTATAATCGTGGTAATCGTAAAACCGGTTAATTTTGACATCCCTAATCTGGAGTGGAGCAGGTGTTCAGGCGCCAACTTCAAATTCCTTTTTCAGAGCAAAGAAAGGACTTATTTTTAATGAACATGTGCTGCCATATGGGATGATTGGAATATTACTCTGACGAGAGAAATTGGATCAACTTAAGCAAGGTACATCTCTCCTCTGCCTTTGTGTCTGAAGCCAATTTAACTGTATCTCTCCTCTGTCCTGCGCTTCAGCCTCACACTGTATTTAGCCACAGGTTGTGAGACGTTTCTACAAAACGTAACAGTTGTGTCACGAGCTGCTTGAGACTATGCCCACATGGAGACTGCATGGAGACTCAAGTCTCCATGCAGTCTCACTGAAATCAAACATGTTTGTTTTCACCAAGATTACATGGGGACTCGCCTTATCTCCAGGTGACATCTCTGTCTCCAGCGGCAACTTGAGTCTCCACTTGGTAAATGGTCTCAACTTATATAGCGCTTTTCCACCTGCATTAGGCCCAAAGGGCTTTACAGCAAGGGACCACTCACCCATTCACTCTCTCATTCATACACCACTGTACGCAGACACTGGGGGCAAGGTGGGCGAAGTGTCTTGCCCAAGGACACAGCAACAGTGGGCACCTTCAGGAGGTGGGATTCGAACCTCGACCTTCTGATCATGAGACGACCCGCTCTACAAACTGTGCCACTGTCACCAACTCTCTTCAGGCTGGTTAGATAGGCGTTTTAAACACATCGGGCGAATTAGCGAAATCATAATCTCAATTGGCGCAATGAATTATGGGATTGCTCAGAGGTCAATCGGGATAAATTTGACCCGGAAGTATATTTTGACAGCGCAGAAGCATATACAAAGACGAGAGAGTGCAGATAAATGTAGTTTAAATGATTTGTTATTGTTTGTATGATATTCAAAACTTACTAACCTGAGTGAGAGGCTCAGGTGGAGGATACAGAGATGAGTCGCTCTGTTTTTAGACGATGGTTATTTGTGTGGAAACGTGGGCTAAGCGGCTAGAGGACTTGTTGGTGGCAGACACAAGACGGAGAAACTTGAAAATGTTTTCTGTGAAACAGGTCATCGTGATAGATGGAGTTTGCTGCTGATCTACGATGTGCTTGTGCCGTGACATCAGTGAAAATAGCATCATGTCCGCGACAGACTTTACCGTGGGTCTGGAAGTGTAGGGCCACTACTGCAGTCCGGGACTGGGACTTAAGGAGATGGCTTGTTGTTGTTTTTTATCACATTTTATTTTTGATCTACCTTATGCATGCCCTTTTAAGTTTTAAAGTGTTTATAGTTTATTATTTATCTAAATTTTATGTTTCATGTTGCACGATTGCTCTGAAGAAAATTCCTACTTTGTGAACCTGTTCACTAACAATGGCAAAAAAAAACAATTATGATTCTGATTCTGTTGGATTATTAAGGAAAAGCTTTCAGTTTCTACACATCTGGATGGTGAGGGAAATATTTTACTTCAGTGCCAAGTACGAAGTACAGTTTCTTTAAGGCCGAGTGCGTTATCAGAAAAGATCCAACAATTACAATTACATATACATACATATAAAGCATGTGATCATTGAACAGGACGCATAGTAGGTGCTATTGCACATGTTTTGCAGGGTATGTTTATTGTTTCCTATGCTGCATGACTTTATTCAACTTGTAGGCATTATGCCATTTAGCCTTTCCTTCATACACAATCTTCGTAATCCGTCCTCCCCCATACAATGCTGAGAGAAAACATGTTCATGTAGGCCAAAGCATTGTGTAGTATAAAAGATGACTTACTTTCTGCTTTTCTATAGTACAATTCATATATAGTGTGTAATTTTCAAGAAAGAATCTCCCTACCCAATAAGTCGACATTTAATTTAGCTTGTGCCACCTGCTATTGGAAATTTAAACTAATATATTTGTCCAAAATGTTTGTGGAAGCACAGATACTCACCCTCAATATATTTTTGATAATCTGTTAATGTACCACAGTTTTGATGCCTGTAAAATAATCTTTATTCGTGCATATTTTACATTGGCTTTACTGGGACACAGCGCTTTTATCCCGATTGACTTTTGACCGGAAGCACTGCGCATGCGCACTACGAGATTACAACTTCGCTTATTGCTCCTCCTTAGGGCCTGCTCTATAGATTCAGATACAAGGTATTTGCAAGATGTTCCAGCCAATCAGCTGAAGAGCTTCGATAGAAAAGCAGCGGGAACAACAGCCCTGACGCTTGGCTCCCCCAGGAGAGGTTTGGCCCCGGACAGGAGAAGGGGTTTCCCCACGTCAGCTGTGCTGGTACTTGTGAAAGGGACAGGTACAGGACTACAAGTGCCAAAAAGAAATCCCACAAAGCACCAAACTGTAAGTTTAGTATTATTTTTATTACTTTGGATTTTGTGTTTGGGTTGATCTCTGGATGTCTCGCTATGTCAACAAAACATCTCATAAAAGCAGCCGTCTGCTCCACATTATCATGTGTTTGTCTCTGCCAGTCATGTGTTGTGTGTTTCCATAATCACGGTTTTTGGTTGGTTTTCTTTGTTGATACATCCTTTGGCATACAAATGCCACATAAACAAAAGGTTTTATCAATACACCTTTCTATTGTTAATCAATTTTTATGCGTTTGAGTGAGTGAACCTAGGTGGCTACTAAAGGCCCTGACTGAAATCCCATGGCACGCCACTGCGAACAGCTGATTGTTGTTACAGTACATGGCTGATGGTGTGGTATTTGGAGCGAGCGCATGTGAATGTAACTGAAGAACTAACTTTGAAGTAAAACCAGCTGAAACTAGAGCGGTCTCGGGTCGGCCCACAAGGTGCTCCAATATTTGTGCAACAGCCTGAGTAAGCCTTTTACTGGTTTAAGTTTGCAACTTTCCACTACAAGTCAAATTTCTCCACCTAAAACCTGTCTCACTAGTTGTCTTTCTATATTTTTTTCCAAATGTCCATTCTATGTGTTCTATTATATCTGACTTATGTATGCAAGTTTAGTCACTAGTAATACGCGGGTTGCGGGTTCCCCCGTGGGCTGCTCGCAGATTGGGTCATAAAATTATATTTTGATCGCGGGCCGGTTTGGAGCTGGTCAAATAATGCTGCTCTCCGTACGCATGTTTATTGTATTCAGCCACGACTCATTCTATCATCTTTACAGCAGGTTTTTGACAAATAACCAGCGTTTTGCTGCTTGTGATCCATAACGCTTTTATGGAGCTCAGCGTCTCCTATTTTCCACGGTATGTGCATCTGTGCACAAGTTCGCGTTACCTCTGCTCTTTGGTCTGCCCCTCCCCTCAACCCAGCGCTCTGTGCGGGAGGGAGAGAGAGCACGAGGGGATAAAACATGCCAATCCCGTTCATTTCAAGCACTTTTTTGTACGGATTAGAGCCGTGGTCCATTCAGACGGATCATATTTGAAACGCATACATTTCAATGGTTGCGGGGCGTGTCGGGTTGTAAAAATAGAAACAACGTTACGGGTTGGGTTAAAACTGGCTTCAATGCTGGTCCCATGGGCTGTCACTATTAGTCACATTGTGAGAGTAAAGTACACTTTTTGCATGTGTGGTAAGCAAGTGTGGAAAACTATAATATATGAAATATATTTAATCCCTCCCTTTTTTTGTGGGGGAGGGGGGTGGGGGGTCAAAATTGTTAAATGTAAAGTACTTACTGTAAACTGAAGTCTTCTGAAGATTGGGCTGTTGTTTGATTTTCTCCACCTGTGCAGCAAATAATGTTTCTGTTGTGTACCTATGAGGTTGTTTGTTTGAAGCACTCATGCTATCAATATATTTTATCAACTGTTGGACCTGGTCCTTTTTACATATGTGAAAAACCGTATATCCTCCTCCACAACTCTTACTCAGCTCCTGGATGTCTCTGTCTCCTTTGACAAAGTCGATCTTAGCTGGAGCAGTGGGGTCTGAGTCCACAGTGAACAGAATGATAGTGAAGGGATTGACTGCAGAGCTGAATGTGTCCTGGATGGTCTTTAGCTCTGCCTTGTCGTCGTCGGTGAGGGACCCACCGGTAGAACCAGGATGAAGGCATGGACGCCCTCAGGACCACAGAGGGAGATGGAGCTGAGGCACTGCTGCATCACTGCCTCCAGAGGTTTTCCAGACAGAGCCGGCAGCTCCACCAGAGACACCCAGCGCCCACACACCTCTCCCTGGTGTTTGACACACTGCCCTGGGCTGGGAGCTGCAGCCTGACTTAAAATGGACTCAACTACTGAGCTCTTCCCTGCTCCTCTTCTCCCACACAGGACCAAGTTCAGAGATGGCAGGATATTAGCATCTTCGATATCCGTTTTCTTTGTGATTGTAAGGTACGATCCTTTGTTTTGTTGAACGACACTTTCAATTCCCTCCATTAATAGCTGCCGGTTTTCATCAAATAAGTTGTAAAATCTTCCATTACAATCTTTAAGGACATCAGTGCAGCTGTGCTCCTTCTCATCATGAGTTATAACAACCATGGCATGTTTAAAAGCGTCGGGACCAAAAAGACTCAGGATCAGGTGGAGAGTTTCTCTGTCCTTCTCTGTGAAATCTGAAGGTTTCACCAACAGCAGCAGGACATTGGGTCCTGGAGAACAAAGAGTCACACATCTCCTCATTTCTTCAATCACAGCCTCGAAATGCAGTTTGAACAGGTCTGGTGTCCTCACGACTGTCACGTCCTTTCCCTCCACTTGCCAACAGCAGCCACACACCGTTTTATATTTTGTGAGTGAGTGTCTTGATCTTCAGTTATGAGGTTACTTCCCTTTGTTTTTTTGTCTCCACTTTTTCCAAAAAGAACAATTCTTAGAAAAGAGGCTGTGAAAAATATAAAATTATTAGATTAAAACTACATTTCCACTATTAAATACTTTATACTATCAAAGCTAATTTATTAGAGGAAAAAGTGGTTTATCTCACCCTGAGAAATATTTTCTTTTTTACTCTTGGGGATGCTGACATTTCCAAAGACAGTCCTTCCAGGGACACCTGCCAAACATACAGTATGACAATTAACTTAAAACTGGAATAATTTTTTCTGATTGCGTATTTGTTTGTGCTGTCAAGACCGGATTCTCAGTCAAACATGCAGTTGAAACATGCATTTGTGACCCATCACAGAAACCAGGAACAGATCTCAGTTTTGGGGCATTTTGAGATTCAGAAAGTGTAGTCTCCAAGCTTTCCAATGATTTGTAATGATTTGTAACACATGGAAATCAGGCTTCTTAAAGTTTGGGCAGTTTTCACCTCTCTGCTGTGGGGAGTGACAAAAGGGCTCATTTACAACATGGACAATGAGAACGTTATATTATCCTTAACCTGCACACACAGTTTATGACCAAAAACAAAACGTAAACAAATCCAATCCACTGAACACACCACGTTAGCTTACAGCACAACAATAGCATAAATCAAAAAGCAATGGATGGCACAGCGGCCACCAGCGATAAAAACACACTTTCACTCACCCGTCTGAAGTAACCTTTGCATGCCTTCTGCTCAACAAACTCGTTCACTATTGTGGTAAAATCCAGTTTCCTCACTCAGTTATTTTCAATGTAGTTATGCAAATCCACCCTACATCCTTCTGTCTTAAAACACGCTCTGAAGGCAAGGAGTTTGCTCGGGAAATGGTCAGCAGGGCACTGTGCATGCTTACAGCTAGGGCATCATGGAGAAGTTCTTGACTCTACTCTCACGTTCAAAAGTCACGTCACAAAAATGTGTAAAACTATTAAATTCAGGCTTCATAACTTCAGACATATTCGCTCATCAATGACACTTCAGGCAGCTAGGATGTTTCTACATGCTATGGTTTTCTCGCACTTCGAATATTGTTTTACAAACTGGTCTCTTACAAATGAAACCACTTTTAGACAAATAGAATCCTTATAAAAAAAAACTTTAAAAGTTTTTGCTAGAAAACCTGTTTCGTACCACCACTGCCGCATTCTTGATTCTTGAGACGTACAACCTTCTAAACTTCGAAAATGTTAAATACTTTAATACTTTAAATTTGCTTGTATGGTCTACAAAATACTCAATGGACTTCCACCACCGCCATTAAGGGAGAGCCACTCGGTCTATGGTTCGAGGAGACTGTGAAGTGCCCTTCAGACATACCACCTTTGGCCAGACTGTTCTTTCAGTCAGGGGCTGTAACATCTGGAACAGCATCCCTCTCACTATAAGAGAATGCCCCACGTTTAACACATTTAGGACTCAATTAAAAACTGGTTGAAATCCAGTCAACGATGTGCTCATTAGACCCTATACAGATCTCCTGGTGCAGGACTGAGCCGAGTGTCAGGATCCTCTGCACAGGTGTTGCTTTGTAAATAATAATTGTACATATTTATCCTTATAATGTCCTGTTTGAACTGTATGACCTGCCCTTGCACCAAAATCTCCATTCTATTGTGCAAGTCACAGAACAAACATTCAGATGTTTTAATGTATGATTTGTATCAACATTTGTTATGTAAGTATGTAGCCTCAACTTTTAAATTGTTTTATGTTTTATAATTGTTGTTGGCATTATACACCTGACCCAGGGAAAACAGTTGAAAACTAGCTTTGCAGCTAATACTGACACATTTACAGAAATGTTCATTAATGTGTACTGTCCCTGTCAAATAGACTAATAAATAAATAAATCATCAGTCGCACTGGAAAAGTTAGCCTGGAAAAGTTCACTGGTATCACACAGAAAAACGAACCTCTGCAGTTGCATAAACATGAGCCACACACACACAATGACACGACCCCACGGGGTGATATTTCTTCGATCAAACAAGACGAGTTCAACCTAAAGATTTACGCTTTTAAATTTACCAATCCTTGTATCTAAAACATTGACAGGCTTCTTTGTGATCTCAACTAACAGATTCTGCACACAAAAAACCCTCTTCTTTCTCGATTTGTGGGAAACTAAGTAAGCCGAGTTGTGTCCCTAGTTTTCGTGACTAGGCACATTTGAATTAATGCCTGTTAAGAGAGGGTATTAGGTTTATCTTAAAAGAATGGGCCACCGTTTCCCACAAATCGAGAAAGAAGAGCTTTTTCTGAAAATTGGTGATTTTCGCTTGTTGGCAGATTCTTTTAGTTAAAGACATCCATCTATCCATTTTCTTCCGCTTTATCCGGGGCCGGGTCGCGGAGGCAGCAGTCTCAGCAGAGATGCCCAGACTTCCCGATCCGCGCACACCTCCTGCAGCTGTTCTGGGGGACCCCGAGGCGACACCAGGCCAGCTCGGAGACATAGTCCCACCAGCGTGTCCTGGGCCTTCCACGAGGCCTCCTCCCAATAGGACATGCCTGGAACACCTCCCGAGAGAGGCGACCAGGAGGCATCCGGAACAGATGCCCTAGCCACCTCAGCTGGCTCCTTTCGACGTGAAGGAGCAGCGACTCTACCCCAAGCTCCTCCCTGGTAACTGAGCTCCTCACCCGATCTCGGAGGGTGCGCCCAGCCACCCTGCGAAGGAAACTCATTTCGGCCGCTTGTATCCGCGATCTTGTCCTTTCGGACATTACCCAAATCTCATGACCATAGGTGAGGGTGGGAACGTAGATCGATTGGTAAATCAAGAGCTTTGCCCCCTGACTCAGTTCCCTCTTCACCACAACAGTCCGATACAGCGACCGCATCACTGCTGACGCTGCACCGATCCGTCTATCGATCTCACGCTCCATCCGTCCCTCACTCGTGAACAAGACCCCGAGATACTTGAACTCCTCCACTTGAGGTAAGGACTCCCCACCGACCTGAAGCGGGGAAGCCACCTTTTTCCGGTGGAGAACCATGGCCTCAGATTTGGAGGTGCTGATCCTCATCCCGGCCGCTTCACACTTGGCTGAAAACCGCCCCAGTGCGTGCTGGAGGTCCTGATTTGATGAAGCCAACAGAACAACATCATCTGCAAACAGCAGAGATGAGATCCTGAGGTTCCCAAACCAGACACCCTCCGGCCCTTGGCTGCGCCTAGAAATTCTGTCCATAAAGGTAATGAACAGAACCGGTGACATAGGGCAGCCCTGGCGGAGACCAACACGCACCGGAAACAAGTCTGACTTACTGCCGGCAATGCGAACCAAGCTCCTGCTACGGTCATACAGGGAACGGACAGCCCTTAGCAGAGGGCCCCGGACCCCATACTCCCGGAGCACCCCCCACAGGGCACCACGAGGGACACGGTCGAACGCTTTCTCCAGATCCACAAAGCACATGTGGACTGGTTGGGCGAACTCCCACGAACCCTCGAGCACCCGATGTAGGGCATAGAGCTGGTCCAGTGTGCCACGACCGGGACGAAAACCGCATTGTTCCTCCTGAATCCGAGGTTCGACTATCGGCCGGATCCTCCTCTCCAGCACCCTGGAGTAGACCTTACCGGGGAGGCTGAGAAGTGTGATCCCTCTGTAATTGGAGCACACCCTCCGATCCCCTTCTTAAAGAGAGGGACCACTACCCCGGTCTGCCAATCCAGAGGCACTGTCCCTGACCGCCACGCGATGTTGCAGAGACGTGTCAGCCAAGACAGCCCTACAACATCCAGAGACTTAAAGGAGCCGTATCATGCTATTTTAGCCATTCCAAAGTAAAGTATAGGCATATATATGATATATTCTACCTCTATCACTATGGAGTACTCATTTTTGAGAGAAATATAAGTATTTTTGGGGGGTATTTTCCCTACCCAGAAGACAAGACGCTTCGATTCAGTTAACTCCGCCCCTCTCTCCGCTCATTCCACATTTGCAGTATTATAAATATAAATATTGCTGCAAAAAGTGAAGTTACTTCACATAATGCAGTTATAAGGAGTTGACATGTGCAACACAGTTTCATAAATGGCTAACACACATGCTAACACGAAAGAAAGAAAGAAAGAAAGAAAGAAAGAAAGAGCTCAGTCCGGCCGTGGGTGCGCTTGATTAGCGTCGCGGGACAGCACAGACGCGTCGGAGAGTTGCTGCTTTCTTTTTTCTTTTTTTTTTTTTCAAAAAAAAAACATTAAAAGTTAAAAAGCTGTTTTATAAATAAAAATCAGGCCGTAAGGCATTACATTACAGACCTAGAGCACTTCCGTTCCTTTGTGACGACACAACTGAACAGCTCAGTCGTTTACCAGGAGAGGATGGAGCAGCTGCTCAGAGAGCAGGATTCAGGAGGATTACTGAGAACTGCGTGAATGAAGCCAAAAAACGCTCTGGGGTGTTTTTGATAAGGAAATAGCATAACAACATGGTTAAAAACTAAAAAAAGTCGATTTTGCATGATATAGGACCTTTAAGGTACTCGGGACGAATCTCATCCACCCCGGGGCCTTGCCACCGAGGAGCTTTCTAACCACCTCGGCGACTTCAGCCTGGGTGATGGACGAACCCCCCTCCGAGTCCCCACCCTCTGCCTCCTCATCGGAAGACATGACAGTGGGATTGAGAAGATCCTCGAAGTACTCCTTCCCCCGCCCGACCACATCCCCAGTCGAGGTCAACAGCTCCCCACCCGCACTGTAAACAGTGTTGGTGAAGCACTGCTTCCCCCTCCTGAGGCGCCGGATGGTTTGCCAGAATCTCTTCGAGGCCGACCGATAGTCCTCCTCCATGGCTTCTCCGAACTCCTCCCAGAGTTTTTGCCTCTGTGACCGCACGAGCTGCAGCACGTTTGGCCTGCCGGTACCTCTCAGCTGCCTCCGGAGTCCCTCAAACCAACAAGGCCAGGTAGGACTCCTTCTTCAGCTTGACGGCATCCGTTACTTCCGGGCGCCACCACCGGGTTCGGGGATTGCCGCCGTGACAGGCACCAGAGACCTTACGGCCACAACTGCGAGCAGCCGCATCGATAATGGAGAAGGAGAACATGGTCAACTCGGACTCCATGCCTCCAACCTCCCTCGGAATCTGGGTGAAGTTCTTCCGGAGGTGGGAGTTGAAGACCCTACTGACAGAGGGATCCACCAAACGTTCCCAACAGACCCTCACAACACGTTTGGGCCTGCCAGGTCTGACCGACTTCCTCGCCTGCCAGCGGATCCAGCTCACCACCAGGTGGTGATCGGTTGACAGCTCAGCCCCTCTCTTCACCCGAGTGTCCGAGACACGCGGCCGGAGATCAGATGACACAACTACAAAGTTGATCATCGACCTCCTGCCTAGGGTGTCCTGGTGCCACGTGCACTTGTGCTCGAACATGGTGTTCGTTATGGACAAACTGTAACTAGCACAGAAGTCCAATAACAGAACACCACTCGGGTTCAGATCGGGGAGGCCGTTCTTCCCCATCACCCCCGTCCAGGTCTCACTGTCGTTACCCATGTAGGCATTGAAGTCCCCCAGTAGAACAATGGAGTCCCCAATCGGAGCACTATCTATACCCCTCCCAGGGACTCCAAGAAGGCCGGGTACTCTGCACCGATGTTGGGCCCGTAGGCCGAGACAACGGTGAGAGACCTGTCCCCAACCCGAAGGCGTAGGGACGCGACCCTCTCGTTCACCGGGGTGAACTCCAACACGTAGCGGCTGAGCTGGGGGGCTATGAGCAAACCCACCCCAGCCCGCCGTCTCTCCCCGCAGGCAACTCCAGAAAAAGAGTCCAGCCTCTCTCCAGGAGTTGGGATCCGGAACCCAGGCTGTGCGTGGAGGTGAGCCCGACTATATCTAGCCGGTATCTCTCAACCTCCCGCACAAGCTCAGGCTCCTTCCCCCCCAGCGAAGTGACGTTCCATGTCCCGAACGCCAGAAGCTGCGCACACGGACCAGGTCGTCGAGGCACCCGCCTTTGACTGCCACCTAGTCCTCTCTGCACCCGACCCCTACGGATCCCTCTACGGGTGATGGGTCCACGGGAGGGCGGGCCCACGTCGTCCCTTTGGGCTGTGCCCGGCCGGGCCCCGTGGGCAGAGGCCCGACCACCAGATGCTCGCATTCGAGCCCCAACCCCAGGCCTGGCTCTAGGGTGGGTCCCCGGCTGTGCCATACCGGGCAACGTCACGGTGTTATCCTGTCCATAGAAGTCTTTGAATTGCATTTCGTCTGACCCATCACCTAAGACCTGTTTGCCATGGGAGACCCTACCAGGGACATGAAGCCCCAGACAACATAGCTCCTCGGATCATTCGGGCACTCAAACAACCCCACCACGTTAAGGTAGCAGTTCACGGGGTTGCAGTTGAAGCCTTACCATGTTTTAGATTACAGTATTGGTATATTTAAAAGCGTGAAATCTCAGGGTTCATGAATATGCAACGCTGCCCCTGTGTCTCACAGAGGCCGGCTGCTGTTGCTAACGCTCTCAATAGCCGAATGCCAACGCTGGAATATTACTACAGAAGTTTGTTTTTCTGCATGAAACCAGTGAACTTTTCCGTGCAACTGATGATGCCCTAGCTGTAAGCATGCACGGCGCCCTGCTGACCATTACGTTTCCTGAGCCAACTCGCCTTCACAGCGTGTTTTAAGACAGAAGGATGCAGCGTGGATTTGCATGACTCTACATTGAAAAGAACTGAGCGACGAAAATTGATTTGATTACGAGTTTGCTGAGCAGAAGGCACGCAAAGGTTACTTCAGACAGGTGAGTGAAAGTTTGTTTTTTCGCTGTTTGCCACTGTGTCATCGTGTCTGCTTGGTTTATGATGAGGCCATTGTTGTGCTGTAAGCTAACGTGGTGTGTTCGGTGGATTGGATTTGTTGGCGTTTTGTTTTTGGTAAGCTGGGTGTGCAGGTTAAGGATAATATAACATAGTCATTGTCCATGGCACTAACAATCGTGTGTGCATTCTTCTTTCCCTCTGGTCAAATGTGTGTGTGTTGGTATAATGTTGCTAGTTGTCATTGTGTTGCTAGTTGCTGTAGAGGTATTTATATATTACCTGTTTGCAAACCTTTTTTTTTTTTTTGATGGCACAGTTTTCTTGCTTTTTGCCTTTCCTCCCCTCTGTGTTTTACAGGGGGAGCGGGTATGGCTCATCTAAATGAGCCCTATTGTCACTCGAGCAGCAGAGAGAGGTGAGAACTGCCCACAACTTTAGAAGTCTTTTTCTGCCCTTTGGGCCTTTTTGAGTTGTTAACTTCAAATCGCCACTACGTCTCCAAATATGATCAGATTTCCATGTGTTGCACATTGTTGGAAAGCTTGGAGACTAAACTTTAACAATCTGTGAAAAGCTCAAAATGCCTGAATGAAGTACTCCAGGTGTTATGTATTATTATTATTATTATTATTATTATTATTAATAAGTCTTATATAGCGCTTTTCAAAGAACACAAAGACGCTTTACAAATGAGACAAACAAACAAAGAAATTACGCCTCACAATAGAGTGCCCCTTTTTATCTGCTTAGAAAATCCAAATGTCTAATTTTGTTTGACTATACTTGGATCGTGTAAAGTCTCATGTAACTGTATTTAAATAAGGGAAAACGTGGAAGAGCTTGGTTGCTTCTAACTTCACCTCCGTTTGGCCACATAGAGGAGCGGAGAAGAGGCTATATGCTAACGCCGTCTGTGCTCTGTTTACGTGATTGAGGGCACATGTAAAGACCAGGCAGGTACTCATCAACTCGTCTAAGTTAAGGTAAGAACATATCTCAGTATTTAAAAACAGTGGCCTATTTCTTTAAGTGGATCTGCAGTCTTGTCCTTTATTCCGTATAGAGGTTATGCGTGTGATAAAATATTGTAGCAACTGCATGGCCGTTTTCATACCATCAAGGCAACAGCATCATATTGAGTTAAGTTTGCTCAATTGGCAATGTTGAAGGTTCTATTCTTATTTCTATCTAAACTGAGCATATCCTCTCTACAGCCCGAGACAGCAGATCCAACTAGGGATGTACCGATCCGCTTTTTTGAGCTCCTGATCCGATTCGATATTTTGACACTTCATCAGGCCGATACCAATCCGATACAGTCTTTTTGTATTATATTTTATAAATATATATAATTATATATGGATATATCAGTAGTTTTAGCTTTTTTTTTTATAAACATGTAAGAGGTTTTGGCTTTAGCTTTGAATTTTAAATTAGAACGTTTTCAGAAGCAGGTGTTAGCGGCAGGTTAACGATAGTTAACGATAAATTAATTTATATCCTGTGTGATGTGGATGTTGTTCTTTTATGATTATATTGTTATGTTATTTATTTTGGCAGCCATCTGAATTCTGTTTTGAAATGTGTCTTGTAAGCCCATGAGGGCTGGGCACTTACTTATGTGCAAGACACAATAATAAGAATAAATCAAATCAAATGAAGCAAATCAGTATCCTAACTTAGCGATAGCATGAAGGCCGTGAATCTGTGGTCCTGGATCTGCAGCGGCTCCAGTCTGCAGGTTCACCACTGAGCTGCGATAAACCCATAGACATATTATTAATAGACCGCCAATACTCACTCCTCCCCGTTTACCATAATGACCACGTTCGAGGGGGAAATCATGGCGGATTTACAGACTCCTCCTCCCCAGCTCCGACGAAGCATGTTCCTAATAAGGGCATAAGGGCGGGATCTTCACTGTAGACTCGGCCCTTGCGTGACGTGTAGCTCGCGCAGCTCCAATGCTAACAGTGCGACCCTCATTAAGTACGAGATTTCTAAAATTGATCCTACCATAACCAGCCCGGTGCCTGTGATTGTGTCTAACCCAGCGTAATCACAGGAGGAATATCGAGCTGTAGACAGTTCCAAACAATTAGGCACCGGGCTCTAAAGTTGTTTTTAATGTGTCTGAAGCATGCATTCCAATGGGGGTCTAGCGGCTATATGGCGGTACAACAGCAATGGCGGAACAATGTCTCCAGTGTCGCCGTCGCAAAGCAGAGCAGCCAGCGGCCATTGGATAAACCTCGAAGCGGTGCGGTAAACCTACAGGCTGGGGCCGCTGCAGATCCATGACACGGCCGTCTTGTATCGGACCTGTCCAGTCTTCAAATCCGATCCAATCCGATACTCTCAAAATGCCCGGATCGGCTACCGATACCGATATTGAATATCGGATCGGTATATTCCTAGATCTAACCAGGGGGAGGGCGTCACCTTTATGGCTCATGTATCACAATTTTAACTAACAACAATTTGGAACAGAAAACATTAACAGGAAGAAGGAATACACAACATAATAGTTTAGAATTTCATCCTACAATGTGACACCATTCTACTTACGTTGTGGAAGTGATAGCAAGGTTTTTTGTTTTGCCACCGCAGTCTGTTCTGTGTAGACCTGTTGAGAAGGTGCTTCCTCATATTGTTCATAGTTAAGATGTTCTTCTGAGTTCTCCAACATCTGACAGATTCTTGTCAACAGCTCTTCACGTTTAAAGGCCTTCAAGTTTGCATCATTGTCAGTGTTGTTCATCCAAAGATAATTGTACCTGCATTTCCTGATAATGTCCTTTATATTTGGGTCATTCATGTATTTCTCCATGAACCCTGGTGTTTCTGCTCGTGGTGTGGAGATCAGCACCAGTGAATGGTTGTAGGCCTGCTCACTGAAGCTCTCCAGGACTGACTGTAGTCTGCTTTGGTGTTGCTCAGTGAAGTCTTCAGGCTGTAGAACCAGCAGGAACACATGAGGACCAGGGGCAGAGTTGTCTGCTATCTCTTTTAAGAACTCTGCCAGTCTGTCTGCAGTGAGATCTGCCTGTAGCAAGTCTGGAGTGTTAATGACAGATATTTTCTTCTCTTGGAGTGGTCCACCTATTTTTAGAGATGATTTACAATTTGTGTTTAAATCAAATGCGTCATTTTCAAGGAGCAGGTTTCCAACAGCGCTTCTCTGCTTCCAGGTGCTCCCCAGGAGAACCACCCTCAGCTCAGACACTGCAATGATAAAACAGTAAATACATAATCATTAAAGGATCTGTATCATGCTATTTTAGCCATTCCAAAGTAAAGTATAGGCATATATATGATATATTGTAGCTCTATCACTATGGAGTACTCATTTTTGAGAGAAATATAAGTATTTTTGGGGGTATTTTCCCTACCCAGAAGACAAGACGCTTCGATTCAGTTAACTCCGCCCCTCTCTCAGCTCATTCCACATTTGCAGTATTATAAATATAAACATTGCTGTAAAAAGTGAAGTTACTTCACATAATGCAGTTATAAGGAGTTGACATGTGCAAAGCAGTTTCATAAATGGCTAACACACATGCTAACACACACGCTAACACACACGCTAACATGCGTTTTGATTAATTCACCGCTCAGTCTGGCTTCCCCATGAGATCGCGTTGGTTATAAAAGTTAATCCACTTTGATTCTGGCCAAGGTTCACCAAGCATCCATCAGGTTGGTTGATAAAGTCGCTGAATCCCAGAAAGAAATTCCAACTTCTGGCGAGTGCACTCTTCTTTAGGAAGGTTGAATAGTCCTGTTCCTCTCGTAGCCAAACGCGCATCCGTGGCATTATCGTTCGGTAAGCAGTTGATTGGTCGCTTGCAATGGTAAGGAGCATTTTTCAAAAAATGTGTCGTACCAAAGAGCATAAACAAATGTGAATGTGGTTGAGTCAGTAAATCTTTAAGTGGCAAAAGCTTCATGTGAAACAAAAGATAGATGTAGTTTGTGTTTCATGTACTTTACACATGGAAATACTAGGATTTTTACATCATTTCATGTTTTGTTTTCAACATTTATGTCACTACCTTATCATAAATCAGACTTTTACGCTCAGTTTTTATTCTTACTTGAGTCATTATTTTGCTCACTACTTTTACTTTGAAAATTATTTCAAAGTAGTTTACTTGAGTAAATATTTTAGTTACTCGACCCACCTACTGTAGACGTGCGTGGACTGCTACCTTCAAATCACTTTATACTTTTGTAGTTTACTACAGTCGCTACTATGAGTATGATGTATAACTCTACAATTGCAGAAAAAGTCATTGACTTTATTGACAGTTCGCGAATGTCTACTATACAATCAGCTACCATTCAATCAGACAATGGCTCACAGTTCAAATCTGAATTGTTCAGAGAATACCGTAAAAACAATTAAATCAAACATGTGAGAACAACTCCAAAATGGACTGAAGCCAATGAAGAGGCTCGGCAAACACATCACAGGACTGCACAAGCTGAAAGACTTGACTGGAAACGAGACATGAGGAAATACGTCACTGTTTATCGTAGTATTGAACATCGAATCAGAGACAAACGTCCAGCAGAACTGTTATCTCAGAAAATGAGAGCAAAGTTATCAGACATCTGTGAGTCAAAAACTTCTGCTTTGAATGTCCATGACAGAGATGCTGAACAAACTAGAAAGGCAAAAATACGCTGATGAATTAGCTCCGTATTCAAAAGTGGACATAGGAGACACAGTACTGTTCAACAAGACAAAGTGGACAAGTTTACTACACCATTTAATGCAACACCACACAAAGTTGTGAACAAAACTGGAAAGTAAAAATATGAGACGCGTGAGATCGAAGAAGAACATTATGGACAAGGCACAATAACTGAAAGGGAGGGAAGTGAAGTACTGTAAATAAAAAGGCACTTGACATTTACACTCCAACACCACAAGAGGGCACTCAGGGTCCAGAAAAACAAATGACAACCAGACTCCAGAGGGCTAGAAAGACACCAGAGGTTTCGAGAGAGGTTTCATGTTTTTTGTGAGATAGGAAAATATGTGATAAAAACAAGTAAAAAGGTCTTGGTTATAAAATTAAATGTTCATGTGTTGTGAGGAAGTTATACAAAGTACATTATTAGAAAGTAAGACCGGATGATGATGGAACTATAAACAACAACAACAAAAATGTATGTAAGGGGAAACTTTAATGTCATATACTGATATTAGATTGCGTCCCCATCATGATGACTTTTGAGCTGGAGATTTTGATTCAAGATGAGTCTCAGAGAGCGGCATGTTGGTGGTCCATATTTGTTAATAAAGCACCCAAACAAATACTCTGTCCTGATTCAATTCAGAGTACATTGCCTATTTAAGTACTATGGTTAGCACACAAGTGATTTGAAGGAGTCGATATAATATTGAGAATTGTTTCATCCGTACTGAATACTGGGGCAGGATACTGCTCCTGGTAGCAGTTAGTCCAGAAATGACCAGTTACAGTATATTAAAAAAAAAAGACCACAGTACAATTCTGCATCTTTGACTATAATAGAATTGAATGGATGGATCTGGACTAACCTCATCCTGATTTTTCTATCTGTGTGCACATGAAGATCAGAGCTCCAGCTCCAGTTCATGGGCCTGAGACAAGACTTAAATGCAGGCTGACCGGGCTGACTGTTGTCGACCCTAAGCTGTGGAACACTGTGTCCCTTCACATCCGAACAGTCCCCATAGTGGAGTGTTTTAAAGCTGGGGTACCTGATTTTTCTGGTTCAAAATGTGAATTTTCAAGCTGTGCACTATCCCTCCTGCACATCCGAATTGTTCAAGCAAATTGATTATTTGCATGTTTCACGCTCATGTACAGCTTTGAGCGGTGCTAAAGTGAAGCAGGGGGAACACTTCCAAAATAAATTGTTCTAATTTAGATTATTGCTCATTAAAGATTCAGATGAAAACATTCTAACAAGGTCTGTTTTTTGCTGTGTTTACAACTTATTCTGATGTGATAAAATAAATGTATTCTACAACAACAAAATGTACCCCAGCTTTAAGGCCTTCAACACAGCATAATAGTTCCGATCCTGTCTTTTTATTTTTATTTTAGCTAGAAATGAACAATAATATTGGTCACCAATAATAATCAGCAGATATTTGAGCCGCAGACAACAGGTGACACGTGATGAGTAGGACAATGAAAGTCTTGAAGAACTCATTCACATTATGTCGGGCGGCACGGTGGCACAGTGGTTAGTGCTCGTGCTTCACAGCTAGAAGGTCCCTGGTTCAATTCCCACCTGGACGGGGCCTTTCTGTGTGGAGTTTGCATGTTCTCCCCGTGTCTGCGTAGGTTTCCTCCGGGTACTCCGGTTTCCCCTACCACTAAAAACATGTACAATAGGCCAGGATGAATGAGAGTGTGTTTGAGAGTGCACATGGGGGACGACAGATGCAAATTAGCCCAAGGCTACAATCCGGTGTGGCTTGTTTACATGCATGTGAACCATGTATGTTCATTAACATGCACTGTCCTGACCAAATAAACCAATAAAAAATGTCATGAGCTGCAAGAGGGGGTAGTGTTATGTTTGATCATTGATGCATGTTTGTGTTTTTACTTGTTTTAATGCATGATTTTAGTTATTTATTAGCACTTCCCCCTACTTGACTGGCTGACTGCGACCAATCCACTGCTTGTGCCAATCACGCACACCTGGACGCTGGCGGGGAGAATAAATAAAGAAGGGGAGTAAACAGGAGACAAGAGAGAGGGACCACGCCCGGTGCTGAACACATGGCCACAAGTGTATCTGTCTGCGGCCTGCAAGACAGAGGCGTGTCGTGAAGTGACATCGCGTAACCCCACACCACAAAGGAGCCGAGCAATGCACGCTCCACGACACCAAGGCTTATGCTGAACTGAGCTTTAGACACTAAAATAACAAACATTTATGCAAAGTCGAGCAATATAGGGGTCTAAAAATATATTTTCAAAAAGTTTTTTCAAAACTGATGGCATGCATATTTTTGAGTCGATAATTTTGAGTTTAAACAAGTTATGTTTGTTAAATAACATTTAAAAGTATTTAAATGTATTTTTTTATATATTTGTAGCTTCTCTGTATAACAAAATGTCAGGTGAAGCAACCAAGTTTTTCTAAAATTTAAATAGTTTCCAAAAAATTGTACAATGTCAAATCTTTGCCAAGTTTATCTTAGACAGTCTTTCTCCTCTGAACATTTCAGCATTTGTTAGCATGGGTAAACATTTACTTTTAAAACAAATTAAGACTTTTATAATAAAATAATATTTTCCAATATTTACATCGGTTGTACCACCTGACACAGAAAGTGTGAGTCAGAAATAAGCTATTTTATCTCAATTCTTAAAAGAGATGTTCAAACCTTTTCACTCAGCCATAAAGATGACTTGTTCTTCTGGCTGATGTCATATCCTGTTTGCTGTTACTATTCTTTATTTAAAAAATAAAAGCCCTGTTCTTACGGTTGTGCAACCCTGATATTTTAAGATTACAAATTGTCAGACAAAACTTTTTTAGTGATCTCAAAATCTTTAAAACTATTAATATTCACAAATGAGGCTTATTTGAAAGATATTTAACATACAATTATGCCATGAGGTTTTATTTTTAAATTGTTACCCTGAAAATACAATTTTCAGAAGCTTTATTAGTCTAATCATTTGCTCAGACGGTTGCACCATCTGACATTTTAGGGGTTTGAGGTGTGAAAACATAAAGAAATATTTATTATTGAAATGTCATGAAAATGTGTTTAAACTAAATAGGTTTTGTAGAATAAAGTGATACATGTAATGAAAAGATCAAATTATTTTTAAAATAAATATCACTCGGACATGACAGACGCTAGTTACACAAAATCAAAAATGTAAATTTTCTAAGCGGATAAAAAGGGTGTAATAATGAGAGGCGTAATAACACCTGGAGTACTACTCCAGGTATGACTGACTATACTTTGATCATGTAACGTTTCATGTAACCTTATTTAAATAGGGAAAACTTGGTAGCTTCTAACTTCACCCCAGTTTGGGGCTATACCTTTTGCTGGGTATAGCCCCAAACTGGGGGCTACATGCTACATGCTACACGCACAAAGAACAGACAGGTGCACATCAACTCGTCTAAGCTAAGGTAAGAACAGATCTCAGTATAGAAAAACAGTGGCCTGTTCCTTTAAGCTTCAAGACAAATGGAGACCTAAACTAAAAAAATAAATTAAAAAAATCTAATAATTTTGATCTACCCCAGGGATGGGCAATTGATTTTTAAAAAGGGCCAGATGAGTTCCCTGAGTTGAGTTAGAATCCAGACCAACAATAACTTGAACTTAATTCTGCTCAGCTTTCTCCTATTGCAAAATGCACTAAAATTACTAATCGTAAATTTTGTAAAAAAAAAAAAAAATAAATAAAAAAGTTTTTAAAAAGTTAAGTGATTGTAAAGTTACCAAAGGGTCATAAGATCGCTCTTCACTCTTTGTCATTCAATTTCATTATTTTGTAAATATTATTAAATAAATAAATAAATAAAATTAACAAAGCCATCTGAGCCAATTCTGGCAGGGGATGGTCATAGTGCCTAAACACAATTCAGCGTGGAAAATGCCCCCCAAAAATTATACAAAGTATGGAAAGAGTCGAGGGCCAGACAAAATTGCTTGGGGGACCAGTCGCACTTTGCCCACCTCTGACCTACTGTACACCGTTTTAGATGTTTGAGTCAATACATTTTGGGCAGAACTGTGAACTCTTAGATTGATTTCTTTTCACACAATCAGGTGCAAATACATTCATATAAGTAATCAGTATCGATTATCTGGAAAAGATTGAAGTTATCAGTGTGGGTTCAGATTTCCATTATTGTGCATCCCTATTTTGATCCATTGCAGGGTTTTTGCCATCTATTTCCTTTTTTATTTTTGTTTTTAGCATATCCTCTTTTATTTGGTTGTACAGTTTTTTGTTTGTTTTTGTTTTTGTTTTTTTAAGAACACCAGTTAATGGTAAAAGGCATAGGCGTAATTTACGGGGGGGATAGAGGGCTTACATCCCTCCCAATATTCAAAGCTAATCAATTTAACTCCCCAAATATTGCCCCCAATGAATGAAAAAATCAGTAGGCTAAAGGTATAAATGTGTTTTCTTCTTTGACATTGATTTCATATTTTAAAATAATCTTTAAAATAAAAGTGTTTTGTCGTGTGTCAGAGAAACAGCACTTCAGAGCACACTGCGCCCACAGTGTGCACCGGCGTCAGTGTCAGCTACAGCCTGCGCACCTCAAAGTAAAAGACCAGAGATGTGGAGCAGGGCAGTGTGTGGCTGAGTGTCCATTGAAGGCAGGACGGGGAGTTATCCGTGCGATAGAAGCGAGTGACCCCTAAATATTCAAGCGATAAACGGCCCGTGTTTGATGCGATTTTTCTGCTTCCATAACAATGTGAATGCACCATAACCCATGCATTAGACTCAGTACACTACATTGGATCGATATAATATATCGATCCAATGTAGTGTACTGAGTCAGGGCTCTGAGGCCTGGGGAAACATATATTATTATATGTTTCCCCAGGCCTCACAGCCCTGCTACTGTAGGGCCTTTAATTATTAACTCGCACCTGTGTTTGAACTGTGATAATAGTAGAGTGTGTTGCCTCGCCTTGATACATGTGTGAATATGACATAATAAAGTCAATCATTACTCACTGTCAGGTGGTAGAAGTTCATAGCTCTCAGAGCGTTTCAGATCTGCAGATACAGAAATGCTGCAAAAATCACTTGAAACTCAATAATATGATTGGACACAGTTGGTCTCAAAAATCCAATGGGTCATAATCAGAAAAAATATAAAACTAAGTTATAACAGTGGTTAATATGGTTAAACTTTGGACAAAATCTTATGGCAATGAACTCAATTCAGTGTGAATGTATTATTGTGAAGTGGAAACAGGTGAGCAACAAAATAAATATTTAGATGAATACTGTTTGACATGAGTCTCAGGTCTTATGCTCCATTTGTGCACTCAAAAATCTTTTATGGTGTGAGCTTATTGGTTGTAAAAGTTGTCTTATCTTGTTTTTGTTCTGCACTTTGGTCAACTGTGGTTGTTATAAATAAACAGAAATGAGCACAGCATTTTCTCCACGTTAAGTTTTCCTTCTACTTGAGTCAAATCATTTTAAAATAACGTTACTCTTAGTTTAGGAAACATTTTGTATACTCTACCCACCTCTAGGACGGACTTCAGCCATCTTAATTTGATCAGAAGCTGAGTCATTCAGCCAGAGCAAATGTGAAGAATGCAGTCATATCAGAGGTGCATTTACGGTCACCTGTAAATGCACAAAACGTGGATTAATTTTAGATCTGGACTTAAACATGAGGCTAATAGCGAGCATTTTGAAATGTGCAATAATTTAAAAATGGACCATTAAATTAACACAGGTCTCGTTTGTTCCCTGACAAAGGCGTTTACTCCTTCATGAGAGATAAGACGATATTTTTCAACATCCGAACAAATGCAAGTTTGCTACGATGTATTATGAACACAGAAAAACAAAGTTTAAGCCTCCTTATGTGACTAACAAACAAATCATAATAATTGTTATATCATTGTTAAATTAAAACCAGAACCAACTGCGTACATTCATTTCCCATCATTTGTTAAAACACATACATTTTGCATTTCTCAAAACATAGGTCCATAGTTAGTAGAGCTTTTGACAGATTATGTTAGAATAGACAAGACCATACTTACACACACGTCCACCTTGAACATTATCACATCAAAAGTAAACATTAACTTCAGGAAGCTGCTCTTTAACCCTACGTAGATAAAACGTCATACATTTTTTTCAAAAGTAGCCTATCAGACGATACATTTAATTATAGCATTTTACCCACATAGCAAAAGGACATTGTTTCAACATTGAATTAGGGTCAGACAGTTGACTTTGGTTGGGGTTGAAAAGTTAATGTTGATACATTTGTTTTATTACGGGTAACAGATCAATCATTTCCCCTCCTGGAGCCGCCACCTTAACGTGGTGGAGGGGTTTGAGCCTGAATGATCCTGGAGCTCTGTTGTCGGGGGCTTGGTGCCCCTGGTAGGGTCTCCCATGGCAAACAGGTCCTAGGTGACGGGTCAGACAAAGAGCGGTTCAGAAGCCCCTTATGAGAGACCAACAGGCCCGGTTAGAACCATGAGGCCGTCCTTCTGTGGACCCACCACCTGCAGGAGGAGCCATAGGGGCTGGTGCAGCTCCAACAGCTGCCCCCACGACCCGGCAACGGACAAGTGGAAGAAAATGGATGGATGGATCAATCATTTAAAAAATAACGCTGAATCAACACTGAATCACTTGCCTTGTGTATGAACTGTTCTATACAAATAATACATTTGCCATTGTCCTCAACTTTAATGGGTGAATCATTACTGTCATATAAATGTGCTAACTTGGTTCAGAAAAGAGCAAACATGAGCAGTAAGACTGTGGCCCTAGCAGAGATTCTAACATGGCAAAAATAAATTAATAAAGGATTGCTCCAATTATTTTATTATACTGTACTCCATCAATCATGATTACTACACACTACCAACTATTTATTGTAGGTGCAGCTGCTGAGAAAATCTCCCAGAAACCAAAGAAATTGTCAAAAGGTTGCATCTGCTCGACCTCCCATTTTCATCTGTGATGCCGTGCGCCAGTGTTTGTCAATGGAACTAAACACAAACTATTTTCAAAGATTAAAAGAATATTGGTAACACTTTATAATAACTACACCTTATTTAGACTTAATAAATGCTGAATTAACACTTAATTCATCATGAACAATTAATTAATTAAGTGTGACTAACACTTAGTAACTACTTAACTATTACACTAATTAATGCTTAACTCATAATTAATGGGTCTTCACATACTTCACTTATTCATTATTATTTAATAATTAAATAATTATGAAGTAACCATTTATAACTACATAATAGATGACTTATTACACCATGATTAAACCACGATTAATAAGTGTATAAATGATTCTAAACTAATACTGCAGTGCATGAGTTTTCCAGTCAGTTACTAACAGTTAAGAGTATTTGTGAGCTTTTCTAAAGTGTACACTGTTTAGGCTTTATTACATATTAAAGTATACTGTCTTGTCCCACATCAATCAGAAGCAAGAAAAGACACAAGGATGACTAACATTTTCGCATTGACGATGTGATAATGTTGTGGTTGATTGTGCCAGGAACCATAAACTAAATACACTTTTCCCTATGGCACTAGCCCAGCACTTGTTAAGAGGTCATGGCTTATGTAAAGTGTTTTGGTGATTTAAGCCAGGTCCTTAAAAACAGACACAGGTGACACAAATTTGGACACACAGCAGCACAGCTCCCAGTATGCAGGTTGTTCATCTCAATGAGGATTAACATAGAATATACAATATTTAATTAAAATGTATATAGGTTTATACAATACAATAAATTCTCTAATGTAATAATTTCGTCATTCACTAATAGGCTAATTTGGATTTACAGTTTTGAAATAAAAAAAAAAATTTTTTTTACAGTACCAGAATTTCTATATTTTTCCTCTAAAACATTTAGCAAACCTTATAAACAGCAACAGGAGACACAAATTAGTGGACACACAGCAGTACAGCTCCTTACAAGGGCAAAGGGAGGAAAAAAAGGGTCAACAGAAAAAGTAATTAAAGTAACTTTAACTTCGTGTCACAGTTTATGATGATACTTTCGTGTTTCTGACATATTTATTTGAGTAACAGAGCTTAAACAAGTGTTAAGTCATAGGGAGACTCGAGGAGCACAACTTACCAGCACGCAGGTTTCTCATCTCAGTGAGGGACAGAGCAGACCGCAGATTGTCTTCTGAGCTGTTTGTGCGTGCGTTTGCATCATTACGCCAGGGCGGTTACGTGACCTAACGTGGCCAAACAGACCCCTCTGGGAACCACCAGGAGACCCCTCCCTGAAGTTCTCAGGGCCCGAGATGTTTCATACGGCTCTAACATGTCAGAGATGTACTTTGGTGCTAAACCATGAAAAGACTTGTACACAAGCAGAGCTGTTTTAAATTCTATTCTCTGAGTGACAGGAAGCCAGTGCAGAGACCGGAGCACTGGACTAATGTGGTCGTATTTCCTGGTTCTTGTCAGGACTCGAGCAGCAGCGTTCTGGATGTTCTGCAGCTCTAACAGCTGGTTTAGAAAGGCCAGTGAGCAGACTGTTACAGTAGTCTAACCTGCTGGAGACAAATGCATGGATGAGTCTCTCTAAGTCTGGTTTTGACACTATTCCTCTGATCTTAATGTTCTTCAGATGGTAAAAAGCTGATGATGTTATTGCTTTGATGTGGCTGTTTAAGTTCAGGTCTGAGTCCATGATTATGTCACAGGTAGCCTACTGTATGTGTTTGAGAGGTGGATGCAACCAATAAAAAAAACAAGAAATAAAAACTATATAAAAAGGTGGTAGTTATTAAAAGAACAGAGTGCAAATAAAGGGCCCATAAAAGATGAAGAGCTAAAACTTAAAAAAAAAAGACTAATGCTGGGTTCAGACCAAACGCCTCCAAAGCATCAGGTTTACATTGAAAATACACAAGGGACGCGCCTCGGGGAGCGTCAGGAGATCCCGCAGTGCGTCCCGCGCCTCCTGTGCAGCGCGTTTTGAAGCTTTTCGTGCGTGGCAAGCTTTTGACGCATGTCCAGCGCCTCCAAAGTGGCCGACGCTAGAGTTGGAATTGTTGAACTTTTTGGAGAAATTCGTGAGCGTCGACCAATCAGGAGCTTTCCCCAACAGTTAAAATTAAGGCGTGCACAGACAGAAAACTTAATACAAATTAAATTACAAAACACACAACAGAAAAAAAGCAAACCATCCCACTGCTGTCCGTGACAATTACTCCTATATTTCTAAGGGGTAATCATATCTGTATAAAACCCGAGCCTTTCAGACAGATAACACTGTGACCATGTTATTTTCCATAACATCCATGTGGCTCTTGCAGATAGATACAGAAGACATCTCTGGAGTCGCTCATAAATGGTCTTGTTCGAAGCAGCCAGAGGGCAAACAATGAAGGGAAAACTACTTTGACACAGGCTGAATTCTGAATATATTTTCTACCAAATAAAGATACAGAGACACAGTGGTTCAGCAGCTCATAATTACTTTAAAAAAACTGTGAATGCTAACCATGATACTAGCATTAGAGTCATGCTACATATGCTAACGCTAGCTACAAGTTCAGGAGATTTTTGCGTCTACTGGACAATTTGCTATGAAAAAAAAACATCAATATGGATCTAATTTCAGCTTGACTTTATTTGTGGGTGATAAATATGTTTATAGTCCACCAGAAAATTGTGATTGCCATAACATACTTCTCTCCCCCTCAGCTAGGACATGTCCTCTCACCCTAGTATGATGTGTTGCTGTCTGTATCTATTGATTTGTGACGTGTCGTTGCAGGTCTTGGCTCCAGCCCAGAGGCAGTTCTCCGTGTGGAGTGGGGGCTCCATCCTGGCCGGACTGCCCGCCGAGGAGAGGTGGATCAGCAAAGCTCAGTACGAAGAGTGCGGCGTCGCCATCATACACCGCAGATGCTCCTGAGCAACTCCACTCATTATAGTTAGCTGAAGTCATAGTTGCACATGTGTATGTTTTGATTTCAGTGTGGCTTTAGGTTGTTGTCAGTGTGTAGAGCATTTGCCTTCCTGCGAGGCAAACCAATCCACAGTGCTGCCGGAAAGGCGTTACTTAGAAACACACTAACACATTACTACTGTATTTCAGATGTAACTATGTTACAATTTTGTCATTTTCTGTAGCAAAAAGATATATTCACATACAGTACCGGTCAAAAGTTTGGAAACACTTTTTTATTTATTGTTTGTTCTTTTATTTCAAGACTATTTACATTGTAGATTCTAACTGGCGTTTAGTTATGAATGAACTCATATGGAATTAGGTTTTAAAGGTGCATTATGCGTAATCTGACGTGCATACATTTGGGATTTCAACACACACTGGAGCGTGGCACTTCAGAGGCTTTTCTCAAACCGTGCAGGCTTTACCAGTGTTGGGAGTAATGAGTTATTTAGTAACTATGTTATTATTGCGATAACGAGCATGTTAACTAGTTAGTTTGTCAAAATCATTTATCGTTTATCGTTACTGTGATTTCAATAGGTTACTCATTAATATGCCCGCCTGCAAGGTCAGCACATACTACACCACTTTTATGCCCGATTTTGCTCTAATTCTCAGTCGTGCCGAGTCTTCCCGACTCGTGTTTAGTCGAAGGCAGTTTCAGAGAGTTGTGTCGTGTAGTGTGGGGGGTCACGACTGGACTCGAGTTCAAATCGTGTAGTGTGGGCAGCAGTCAGACGCAACTGGACTACAGTCGCAGGAAATCAAACATGTTTGATTTTTAAGCCTGATTTTGGACGCACAAGAGAAACGTGGGTGATTTTACCGTCCCCAATGTGAATGCACAGAAAGCAGCGACCAATGACAGAGTGAAATAAAGACAGAAAAACACCGCCGCGCCTCCTTTTTCATGTCTCTTTCAAAACAGCGGCACAAACAACTCATTTCATGGCCACAGCCCCGCACGAAACAGCACAACTTTATATCACCAAACGTTCACGAGAACCACCTTTCAAGCTACATTTCAACTGCGAACAGAGTTTAGTTTGGAGACGAACTGTTCAGCTTCACCTCGCCGCTAGCGGCTAGCCTCTCTCCACTCTCTCCTCCGCCTCCTCCATCTCGGGGCTGAGGCCCGTCTCCTTTTCTTATTAAATCCAATACATCTCGCTTCTTTGTGTCGCTGACTTTTATCTTCATTTGACAGAACTATAGACAAGTTGAAGGCTTTGTAGTTTTTACTGGGTTTCTGAGCAGATGTGCTGAAACTTTGGTCATGGTTCATTTTCTCACAACAATCAGGAATAGATTAATTTGACATTATAGACCATATTATGAATATTCATTACAGGAATCTATTTTATATTCATCTATTTAGCCTATTTAAGAAACAACTGACCCCTCCTGGAGCCTCCACCTTAACGTGGTGGAGGGGTTTGAGCTGAATGATCCTGGAGCTCTGTTGTCGGGGGCTTGGTGCCCCTGGTAGGGTCTCCCATGGCAAACAGGTCCTAGTTGACGGGTCAGACAAAGAGCGGTTCAGAAGCTGAGAGACCAACAGGCCCGGTTAGAACCATGAGGCCGTCCTTCTGTGGACCCACCACCTGCAGGAGGAGCCATAGGGGCTGGTGCAGCTCCAACAGCTGCCCCCACGACCCGGCAATGGACAAGTGGAAGAAGATGGATGGATGGAAGAAACAACTGTAACATTTATGAATAGCCCAAAAGAAACAAGTAGTGTAGTGTTTACAGATAGAAAAGGATCCCTGTTGTAGGTTCTATGGGGATGAGGAGGAGGACCTGATGCATTTGTTTTATTTTTGTCCACATGTGGCTAAGTTTTGGGTCAGTGTACAGTTATGGTTAAGGTCTATGGATATTGCTTTGCGAATCACACCTCAGAATATCGTGTTATGTGTTTTTGAGGGTAAATGCACAGACCTTTTGAATATGATTATTCTGATGGGTAAAATCTTTATTTTTAAAGCTAAAACTTGATCAAATTTATGTATAAAACACTTCAAGAATAGAGTTTATCATCAGTATATTCTAGAAACAATTATAGCAACAAATAACGAAGATATAAATATTAGATGTACTTGCTATGCCATTTGTTATGTCATAAATGTTTTGCCAATTATATTGCATTTTGTTTATGGATTTTCGATTGGTATTAGTGATTTTATTTATTTTTCATTTTTGTATGTTATTATTTTCGTTTGCTTTGTGCTTCCTTTCTGTTTATAGTTTGTGTTCCTGTCCAAACACTATGAATGTGTGGATGATTGTGGTTGTGATTGTGGTATGAATGCAAGGGGGAGTGGCTGGGGTGGGTGGGGGTTTGAAGTTTGTTATTTATTTGAAGTCTGCCTACTGGGTGCTAATGCAGCAGGTGATGTTGTTGGTGCAGAAAACCGCCGCTGAATGTATGTTTGTGAAGTCGCTCATTTGTCCAGGAAGTATTCATCGTACCTACTCAAGCTTCACTATGCTGCCGAATGCAACTAACAAAGTAACTGGTAAGCTTGACGTAATTACTTTTCAAATCAAGTAATTAGTAAAGTTACTTTTTAAAGGAGTAATTAGATTTGTGTGAACATACAGAGATAAGGTGTGAATCCTTTTGATTATATGCAACTGACCCAAGGCTGGGCTCGGCCATCTTTAAGCTCAGATGCTGCAGGTGAATAGGGAGATGATAAAGTGATAGTCAGGAAGTCTAAATGTACAAATATTTTATAAAATGTGCAAAATCAACCACCTGGTCTTGCATTTTGATGTAAAATAAGTTATAATGTATATACGTAGCCTACATTATTTTTTGTAAAGACCCTCCTTCCTGGATCAGAGTCTAGTATCCTCTCGCGTTGACCAATGAGACAAGCTTTTCCTGTCAACTGGCCTGTCAGGTCCAATCAGGAGCATTAGCACTTTTATTTGCCCACAACTTAATATTGTTCATGTTCTAGAATTCTATTTCAGTTGGAGCAGGTGCCAATACATATGTACGGGAGAAAAACAGTTTTTGAAGTGACTGAATTCACACACGTTTTTGAATATTGTCTATATGAGGAAATAATTAGACCTTTGTGACAGTTTTTGGAATTACAGAGAAATTAGCGACAAACTAAGACTAGAAATCTGCAAAAATTTTAAAGAACGTTTCTTGGACCCAGTGCAGCACTCCCGACCACCTTCCTTTCACTAGAAATCTGCATTTTGACAGTTACCATAGTTACCACCATGGAATTTTCAGTTGCCCTCCACCTCAATTTCAAATGCACTCGGTTAAGGCGGAGGTTAAGATGGGCTCTTTAGAATGTTGTAGCATCAGGTGAATGCAACCTAGTCAGGTGAACGCTCTTTCAAGTGGAAAAAATACCAGTGTCCCAGAATGCAGCATTGTGCCGACGATCGTGCAGCCGCTGGTGAAAGGTCAGTGACAAGCAGAAACAGAACTATTTTTTCAATGAAATTGTGAATGACAGTTTTAATTACTCAACTATGTTACCTGAAAAAAAGTCACACACTCGGCATTTAGCAGAAAAATCACCACCCTGTGACACTCCAACCCGTTATCAATTTGAATATAAAGAACTACAGACTGGACTAGCGGAGAGGAGAATTCCAACATTGTATCATGGAATGACTGTTTAGTTCTTTCGATAATCATGCTCACAATAGCCCAAATCGACTCAAAATCAGCGTAAACTCTCAGTTCAAGCAATTGGGTCACATTTAATTATTTGACGAGTTTTCGCCAAAATCGGCGTCAAATACTTCCACCATTTTTATTAAACTTTCATCATTTTAGTTCTTCTTCCACCACTGAGCAGATCCCCACGCACAATCATAAAGAAAAGAGGAAACCTTGTGCATGTGTGGTGTCTTTATTTGACTGTTGTGTCAGTGTTTATCAGTGAAAGTCTAGATTTGATGTGCACTATGGTGTCTCCTGTGATTTCTGTCAGATTATACAATGTTTGTCTTTTAACCTCTTAACCCCCGCCTTAAACGAGCACATTGTCTCCAGTTCAGCTTCACCCGAATCTAAAAGCTTCCAACGGCCTATAGGCCAGTGCCTCATTTGAACTAAGACCCACACAACTGATAAAAACTGATCTTTTTACTTGCCAAGTTGCTTGTTTTTGTTGCTTTTTCATCACTTTTGCTATCGTATTTTTGTCTTTTTTGTGTGTGTTTTCATCTTCATTGTCATCTCATTTTTGACGCTTTTTTCAACAGGTTTATAAGCTAAACTGGAGAAAACTTGCTCAGTTTTGGCAGGGGATAACAGTTAAAGTTAAACAAAGTTAACTCAGTTATAATGTCTGTCCGCACTGAAGAGACCGGAAGAAGAGTGTAAAGCAAAACAGTATGACTTTATTGTAGTAATTCACACGTTTTTGGCGTTGGCAATGTAAATGACGGTAATCACTAATATTCTCCTTCTGTGAGTAGCTGTTGATTTTGTACATAGTCACACATTTTTTAATTTTTTTTTTGTGAAAATCATGGCATAATTATTAAGAAAAAAAAACAATATCAGTCCTCTCTCTACTCCTATACTACTGCGAAAAACAAAACTGAAGTGATGATAGTTTTACATTTAGCCAGAATAATAAGAAAACTAAAGCTTAGAGAAACAAGAATAAATGAAGATTATGTACAGAATGAATATGGTGAAGTACATCCTCAATTAGAACCCAAAACATGGATTACATAACACATACAACTATTAGGCACTGCAACACAGTCTCAAGGTGCTGGGTGTGGACAGGTGACACTTTGGATCTGACACACTGGTATTCATGAGAGACTTTTAGCTTGATTGAGTTCATTTTGTCTTCTAGTCCTCTGACTGTTAAGACTTGTATTTCAGAACAGAGAGAGAGGTGTGGTGTATCTTGGACGAGTGTGCAAATATCCCCACCAGTCTTCTTCAATACAAAGTTACGCCCTTGGTTTGCAGTTCAATGTCCATGATGTTGAAATGAAATACATTTACTCTGAATTGCAAAGTGCCAAACTGAGGCCCCTTCAGTGCAGGAATGTGCGCTAATGCAACCTCTGCAGTCTGTGTCACTTTATCAATCACCTACAATATGACTGTAAACTGTGCACTGCCAACCTTCTGTGATTGCACCTTTTCCTGACTATTTGCACCTCCTCAGTGTTCCTAATAGCTGTTGTGAATTTCTCCATTGTAAGATCAATAAAGTCCTATCTTATCTTAGCTACCACCAAAGCCCTTATGGGTATGACCAGGAGCAAGTCTAGTACTCTTATTTTATGATTTTTAGATTGAATTCATTCATTAATACATTTGCCCCATCAGTGATAGATATTTCACCGCTAAATAAAAGCACCAAGCTGAGAGCACTGAGCTCAGAGAGAATTGGCTTGGGGAACTCTGCTGTGGGAAAGTTAAGATTTTCATATATTTTTGAATGTATTTAGCCATGGTAAAACCATTGTAGATAGAGTTCACCATGACACGCTTTTATTTCCTCGCACCTGGACTACTGTAACACCCTTTTAACCAGTATCCCTCAAAATGCACTTTATCCCCTACAGCGCGTCCAGAACTCTTTACATTTTAACAGGAACCAAAAAGCGTAAACACATTACTCCTATTTTAGCTCTGTTGCAATGGCTTCCTGTCAATTTTATGATTGATTTCAAAATCTTCTTGTTTGTTTTGAAAGCCTTGACTGGCCCCACAATATATTTTATGTGTTTATTTGGTCAGGACAGTGCATGTTAATGAACATACATGCATGTAAACAAGCCACACCAGATTGTAGCCTTGGGCTAATTTGTGTCCGTCGTCCCCCATGCGCACTCTCAAACACGTCTAAATGGCCCCCACAGGGGAGTGTTTTAAGCCTTGTCTTAAAACACACTTTTCGAGCTTTTAACACCGCATGGTTTGTGTGGTCCTCTGTGTCTTTTATCGTTTTGTTGTTTTTTTAAATGTATTTTTGTTTATTTTGTTATTTTTATGTCTACTATATTTATCTGATTTTATTTCATTTTTTCACTGCTATTTTATTATCATTTTATTGTTGCTTTTATATCTTGTGGGAATGCTATGTGCAGCATCTTGTAAAAAGTCTTGATTTGTGCTGCATAAATAAATTGGATTTGGATTTAAAACATGTGGTTTTAACTACACATCAGTGTTAATTTTGACAACATATTTTTATTTAGTTTTAGTCTTAGTCTTTTGACGAAAATGTAATTTAATTTTAGTCGAGATTTAGTCAAAAAAATATCTTCAATTTTAGTCTAGTTTTTGTCGACTAAAATTGCAAGTCAATTTAGTCGACTTTGCATTTATAATATTCATTATAATCATATTTAATCAGGTCCTCTGCTTCATGGAGCTGCTCCCACATGAACAAAGCTCAGAGCTGCTCCTTTGGCAGAGGATTTACATGATATGAGGCTCTTTCAATAGAAGTTTGGATGATTTTAGTCTCTCCTTTTTATTTTTATTTAGTCTTATTTTAGTCGACTATAATATCTGGACCTTTTAGTCATAGTTTTAGTCTCATGAAAAACGTTTAATTTAGTTTTAGTCCAATTTTAGTCGTCAGAAATATCACTTTGACTAAAATTTAGACTAAATATTTTAGTCGACGAAATTAATACTGCTACACACTTTGCACAGCAGGATAAGTACTTTATCATCATTTCACAGAACTATGCACCAACGTGATTTTGCTTCATCTCTAAATATTTCCTCCATGACCTTATTCAAATCTTTCTGTTGAGTTTCTTTCAGTTTTTCTTTTTCCTGCTCATCTGTCACAGCACTCATTTGTTCCTTGTGTTTTGTCAACATTTCATTAATCCTTTTTACATTGTCACTTTTTTTAAATATACATTTCACTAAATCATTTCTTTCTTTCTGATATTCCTTCATCTTTTCTTTCTCTTTATTTGAAAATCATTTTCTAATTCAGCTTTTGCTCTTGCCTCTTCTTCCATTTTCTTCTCCATCACTTTATTCTTTTCTGGAAATCCTCCTCTTTTTTTGTCTGATTTGCTCTTCTAGTTTTGCTTTTCATTAGCTTGTTCGTATTGCTTTTGAAGCTCTTTCTGTTCCTCTTCCCATTGCTTCTTTTCATCTTTTTGTTTTTTCAACGATTTTTTCCTTTCCTCTTCCCAGCGCTCCCTCTCCTGTTCCATCTGTCTCCTGCTCTCCTGGAGCTTTGTTTCAAACATTTCTTTTGACTTTTGTTCTGATTTGATTTTTTCCTCCAGAGCTTTCCTTTTCTGTTCCCATTCCTGATGTTGTTGTTCTTCTTGGTCTTTCCTCTTCCTGTCCTCTTCTTCTCTCTTTTCCTCTTCTCTCTGTCGCTGCTGCTGCTCCTCTTTGATCTGCTTCTCTTTTTCTTTTAGCTCTCTCTCTATCTGTTCTTTTTCTGCAGCTAATCGATTCTTTTCCTCTTGTATTTGAGCCTCTTTTTGTCGTCTCTCTTCATTTTCAGCCTGTCGTTTGTCCCACCGTTCTTTCTTTCTTTTTCCCACGTCTCCCTCTCCTGTTCCATCTGTCTCCTGCTCTCCTGGAGCTTCATTTCTGATGTTTCTTTTGACTGTTCTCCTGATTTGATTTTTTCCTCCAGAGCTTTCTTTTTCCGTTCCCATTCCAGACGTTGATGATCTTCTTGTTCCTTCCTCTTCCTGTCTTCTTCTTCTCTCTTTTCTTGTTCTCTTTTGCGCTGCTCTTGCTCCTCTTTGATCATCTCTTCCTTTGCTTTTAATTCTTTCTCTTTCAGTAGTTTTTCTCTTTCAATTTGTCTCATTTCTTCTTGTCGTTTTTCTTCTAGTTGTCGTCTCTCTTCATCCTCTTCATTTCGTTTTTTCCACAGTTTTGTCTTTTCTTGTTCCCAGAGCTCTCTGTCCTGTTCCATCTGTCTCCTGCTCTCCTGGAGCTTTGTTTCAAACATTTCTTTTGACTTTTGTTCTGATTTGATTTTTTCTTCCAGGGCTCTTGTTTTTTGTTCCCATTCCTGATGCCGTTTTTCTTCTCGTTCTTTCCTCTTCCTGTCATTTTCTTCTCTCTTTTCTTGTTCTCTCTTCCGTTGTTCTTTCTCCTTTTTCATCTTTTCTTCTTTTTCTTTCAAGTCTATCGCTCTCTGCTTTCTCTCTTTTTCAAATTCTTCTTTTTGTTTGTCCATATCCTGTTGATGTTTTCTCTCCATCTCCTCCTTTTGTTTTTTCATCTCTTCTTCCTTCACCTGCAGCAGTCTCTCCATCTCTTTCTGAATGGCCGCCTCAGCCCTTTGGAGCATGTCGTTGGTGTAGTAGCTTCCTCCGTTCTCCCTCACCATGTCGTCGATCTTCTCCATCAGCTCTTTCACCTGAGTGCGGTTCTCTTTATCATAATTATTAAAGACATGACACCGGTTTCCACAGTCAGAGAGCAACTTCTTGAAGGAACTGTCACATCTTTCTATGTAATCTTGAATTGACGTCTTATGTTTGTCCAACTGATCTCCATGAGTGAAAAGGATTATTGTGAATTTTTCTGCCCCTTTGCCAAACCACTTTTTGATTAATGTCAGTGTCTCTTTCTCTTCCTTTGTGAACCGCCCGATTTGTAACACCAGCAGAAAGACGTGAGGTCCAGGAGCTAAAAGACTGACACATTTTAACATTTCCTCATTCACGTCATCCTGTGACAGATTGGTATCAAACAGACCCGGAGTGTCAACAACAGCAACATGACGTCCATCTATAGTATTCTTCACCTTCTGGCAAATTTGTGTCACTGATGTTTGACCTAATATGGCTTTAAACTCTTTTCTTCCCAGGATGGTGTTTCCTGATGAACTCTTTCCACTGCCGGTTTTTCCAATCAGTGCAATCCTCAGACAATCAGAACTCAGGCCATCAGCATCTAGAAAACAATAGACAGCAATTTAAAAAAAAGTCTGAGTTTTAGAATCTAAAAGCATTATTATCAGCAGCTGTCATACTTACGTCTCACACTATGTTTTTCCTTGTGCAGAGCGGAGATTATTTCAATCTGACCTTTTACCAGTGTCTCTATCATGTAGCTCGGAGGTTTGTTCTTGGCCCTTAAAGCCTCTACATAAGCTAGCAGCTCAGAGACCTGCTGCTGCCCCCTGGTGTGCAATAATTGATATCCTCCTCCAAAGCCTTGACAAAACGTCTGGACGTCTTCTTCAATAACCACAGCTGGAGCAGAGGGGTCTGAGTCCACAGTGAACAGAATCATAGTGAAGGGATTGACTGCAGAGCTGAATGTGTCCTGGATGGTCTTTAGCTCTGCCTTGTCTTGGTCGGTGAGGGGACCCACCGGTAGAACCAGGATGAAGGCATGGACGCCCTCAGGACCACAGAGGGAGATGGAGCTGAGGCACTGCTGCATCACTGCCTCCAGAGGTTTTCCAGACAGAGCCGGCAGCTCCACCAGAGACACCCAGCGCCCACACACCTCTCCCTGGTGTTTGACACACTGCCCTGGGCTGGGAGCTGCAGCCTGACTTAAAATGGACTCAACTACTGAGCTCTTCTCTGCTCCTCTGCTCCCACACAGGACCAGGTTCAGAGATGGTGGTATATTAATATGTTCAATACCTGTTTTCTTTGTGATTGTAAGGTAAGATCCATTGTTTTGTTTAACAATACTTTCAATTCCCTCCATTAATAGCTGCCGGTTTTCTTCAAACAAGTTGTAAAATCTTCCATTACAATCATTAAGGACATCAGCACAGCTGTGCGCCTTCTCATCATGAGTTATAACAACCATGGCATGTTTAAAGGCATCTGGACCAAACAGACTCAGGATCAGGTGGAGAGTTTCTCTGTCCTTCTCTGTGAAATCTGAAGGTTTCACCAACAGCAGCAAGACATTGGGTCCTGGAGGACACAGAGACACACATCTCCTTATTTCTTCAATCACAGCCTCGAAATGCAGTTTGAACAGGTCTGGTGTCCTCACGACTGTCACGTCCTTTCCCCTCCACTTGCCAACGGCTGCCACACACCGTTTTATATTTTGTGAGTGAGTGTCTTGATCTTCAGTTATGAGGTTACTTCCCTTTGTTTTTTTGTCTCCACTTTTTCCAAAAAGAACAATTCTTAAAAAAGAGGCTGTGAAAAATATAAAATTATTAGATTAAAACTACATTTCCACTATTAAATACTTTATACTATCAAAGCTAATTTACAGTATTAGAGGAAAAAGTGGTTTATCTCACCCTGAGAAATATTTTCTTTTTTACTCTTGGGGATGCTGACATTTCCAAAGACAGTTCTTCCAGGGACACCTGCCAAACATACAGTATTACAATTAACTTAAAACCGGAATAATTTTTTCTGATTGCGTATTTGTTTGTGCTGTCAAGACCGGATTCTCAGTCAAACATGCAGTTGAAACATGCATTTGTGACCCATCACAGAAACCAGGAACAGATCTCGGTTTTGGGGCATTTTGAGATTCAGAAAGTGTAGTCTCCAAGCTTTCCAATGATTTGTAATGATTTGTAACACATGGAAATCTGATAATATTTGGAGAGCTTGGGAACATTTGAAGCTAAGATCTCAGGATATTGCTAAGCAGAGAAAAGGCTTCTTAAAGTTTGGGCAGTTTTCACCTCTCTGCTGCGGGGAGTGACAATAGGGCTCATTTACAACATGACAACGTTATATTATCCTTAACCTGCACACACAGTTTATGACCAAAAACAAAACGCAAACAAATCCAACTGAACACACCACGTTAGCTTACAGCACAACAATAGCCTCAACAAAAAGCAATGGATGGCACACTCATTCACTATTGTGGTAAAATCCAGTTTCCTCACTCAGTTATTTTCAATGTAGTTATGCAAATCCACCCTACATCCTTCTGTCTTAAAACACGCTCTGAAGGCAAGGAGTTTGCTCGGGAAATGGTCAGCAGGGCACTGTGCATGCTTACAGCTAGGGCATCATGGAGAAGTTCTTGACTCTACTCTCACGTTCAAAAGTCACGTCACAAAAATTAGTAAAACTATTAAATTCAGTCTTCATAACTTCAGATATATTCGCTCATCAATGACACTTCAGGCAGCTAGAACGTGCATGCTATGGTGTTCTTAAAAGCTTTAAAGGTTTTTGCTAGAAAACCTGTTTCGTACCACCACTGCCGCATTCTTGAGAAGTACAACCTTCTAAACTTCGAAAATTGTAAATACTTTACATTTGCTTGTATGGTCTACAAAATACTCAATGGACTTGTACCACCGCCATTAAGGGAATTTGTAAAATTGAAATCCTCTTCTGGCAGAGTCGAAAATTGATTTGATTACGAGTTTGCTGAGCAGAAGGCACGCAAAGGTTACTTCAGACAGGTGAGTGAAAGTTTGTTTTTTCGCTGTTTGCCACTGTGTCATCGTGTCTGCTTGGTTTATGATGAGGCCATTGTTGTGCTGTAAGCTAACGTGGTGTGTTCAGTTGGATTTGTTTGCGTTTTGTTTTTGGTCGTAAGCTGGGTGTGCAGGTTAAGGATAATATAGTCATTGTCCATTGCACTAACAATCGTGTGTGCGTTCTTCTTTCCCTCTGGTCAAATGTGTGTGTGTTGGTATAATGTTGTTAGTTGTCATTGTGTTGCTAGTTGCTGTGGAGGTAGGCTCTATGGGAAGTGGATTTATGCAAGAGACATTTATTTATATATTACCTGTTTGCAAACCTTTTTTTTTTTTTTTTGATGGCACAGTTTTCTTGCTTTTTGCCTTTCCTCCCCTCTGTGTTTTACAGGGGGAGCGGGTATGGCTTATCTAAATGAGCCCTATTGTCACTCGAGCAGCAGAGAGAGGTGAGAACTGCCCAAAACTTTAGAAGTCTTTTTCTGCCCTTTGGGCCTTTTTGAGTTGTTAACTTCAAATCGCCACTACGTCTCCAAATATGATCAGATTTCCATGTGTTGCACATTGTTGGAAAGCTTGGAGACTAAACTTTAACAATCTGTGAAAAGCTCAAAATGCCTGAATGAAGTACTCCAGGTGTTATGTATTATTATTATTATTATTATTATTATTAATAAGTCTTATATAGCGCTTTTCAAAGAACACAAAGACGCTTTACAAATGAGACAAACAAACAAAGAAATTACGCCTCACAATAGAGTGCCCCTTTTTATCTGCTTAGAAAATCCAAATGTCTAATTTTGTTTGACTATACTTGGATCGTGTAAAGTCTCATGTAACTGTATTTAAATAAGGGAAAACGTGGAAGAGCTTGGTTGCTTCTAACTTCACCTCCGTTTGGCCACATAGAGGAGCGGAGAAGAGGCTATATGCTAACGCCGTCTGTGCTCTGTTTACGTGATTGAGGGCACATGTAAAGACCAGGCAGGTACTCATCAACTCGTCTAAGTTAAGGTAAGAACATATCTCAGTATTTAAAAACAGTGGCCTATTTCTTTAAGTGGATCTGCAGTCTTGTCCTTTATTCCTTATAGAGGTTATGCGTGTGATAAAATATTGTAGCAACTGCATGGCCGTTTTCATACCATCAAGGCAACAGCATCATATTGAGTTAAGTTTGCTCAATTGGCAATGTTGAAGGTTCTATTCTTATTTCTATCTAAACTGCGCATATCCTCTCTACAGCCCGAGACAGCAGATCCAACTAGGGATGTACCGATCCGCTTTTTTGAGCTCCTGATCCGATTCGATATTTTGACACTTCATCGGGCCGATACCAATCCGATACAGTCTTTTTGTATTATTATATTTTTATAAATATATATAATTATTTATGGATATATCAGTAGTTTAGCAGTTTTTTTTATAAACATGTAAGAGGTTTTGGCTTTAGCTTTGAATTTTAAATTAGAACGTTTTTCAGAAGCAGGTGTTAGCGGCAGGTTAACGATAGTTAACGATAAATTAATTTATATCCTGTGTGATGTGGATGTTGTTCTTTTATGATTATATTGTTATGTTATTTATTTTGGCAGCCATCTGAATTCTGTTTTGAAATGTGTCTTGTAAGCCCATGAGGGCTGGGCACTTACTTATGTGCAAGACACAATAATAAGAATAAATCAAATCAAATGAAGCAAATCAGTATCCTAACTTAGCGATAGCATGAAGGCCGTGAATCTGTGGTCCTGGATCTGCAGCGGCTCCAGTCTGCAGGTTTACCACTGAGCTGCGATAAACCCATAGACATATTATTAATAGACCGTCATTCCTCACTCCTCCCCGTTTACCACAATGACCACGTTCGAGGGGGAAATCATGGCGGATTTACAGGCTCCTCCTCCCCAGCTCTGATGAAGCATGTTCCTAATAAGGGCATAAGGGCGGGATCTTCACTGTAGACTCGGCCCTTGCGTGACGTGTAGCTCGCGCAGCTCCAATGCTAACAGTCCGACCCTCATTAAGTAGGTGATTTCTAAAATGTATCCTACCATAACCAGCCCGGTGCCTGTGATTGTGTCTAATCCAGCGTAATCACAGGAGGAATATCTAGCTGTAGACAGTTCCAAAAAATTAGGCACCGGGCTCTAAAGTTCTTTTTAATGTGTCTAAAGTGTAATGCATTCCAATGGGGGTCTAGCGGCTATATGGCGGTACAACAGCAATGGCGGAGCAATGTCTCCAGTGTCGCCGTCGCAAAGCAGAGCAGCCAGCGGCCATTGGATAAACCTTGAAGCGCTGCGGTAAACCTACAGGCTGGGGCCGCTGCAGATCCATGACACGGCCGTCTTGTATCGGACCCGTCCAGTCATCAAATCCGATCCAATCCGATACTCTCAAAATGCCCGGATCGGCTACCGATACCGATATTGGATATCGGATCGGTATATCCCTAGATCCAACCAGGGGGAAGGGCATCACCTTTATGGCTCATGTATCACAATTTTAACTAACAACAATTTGGAACAGAAAACATTAACAGGAAGAAGGAATACACAACATAATAGTTTAGAATTTCATCCTACAATGTGACACCACTCTACTTACGTTGTGGAAGTGATAGAAAGGTTTTTGTTTTGCCACCGCAGTCTGTTCTGTGTAGACCTGTTGAGAATGTGCTTCCTCATATTGTTCATAGTTAAGATGTTCTTCTGAGTTCTCCAACATCTGACAGATTCTTGTCAACAGCTCTTCACGTTTAAAGGCCTTCAAGTTTGCATCATTGTCAGTGTTGTTCATCCAAAGATAATTGTACCTGCATTTCCTGATAATGTCCTTTATATTTGGGTCATTCATGTATTTCTCCATGAACCCTGGTGTTTCTGCTCGTGGTGTGGAGATCAGCACCAGTGAATGGTTGAAGGCCTGCTCACTGAATCTCTCCAGGATTGACTGTAGTCTGGTCTTGTGTTGCTCAGTGAAGTCTTCAGGCTGTAGGACCAGCAGGAACACATGAGGACCAGGGGCAGAGTTGTCTGCTATCTCTTTTAAGAACTCTGCCAGTCTGTCTGCAGTGAGATCTGCCTGCAGCAAGTCTGGAGTGTTAATGACAGATATTTTCTTCTTTTGGAGTGGTAAATCAAATGCTTCATTTTCGAGGAGCAGGTTTCCAACAGCGCTTCTCTGCTTCCAGGTGCTCCCCAGGAGAACCACCCTCAGCTCAGACACTGCAATGATAAAACAGTAAATACATAATCATTAAGACTGTGATGAATGTGTGACATGGTGAATACCAGGGATGCAGTTATGGTATTTTGTATATTAAATAGTTATGTAAAAAACACTGAAGAAAGTTAGAGTCTGAATCAAGTGGTAATTTATTGATTCATTTTGATGAAGGACACCATTTTGATTCGTTTCAATACATTAAATGTGCTGAACAAGCTCTATCCCCTTGAAGCAGCAGAGACATGCCCCTCTACTGCACTTGGCAGGGCAGGATGTGCAGGACATCAGTCTACTTTACCGTGGATGGAGAAGCAAAAGACTACGCGGCGGCAATGACTGGACACACCACATTTTTTGTTCTCCAAGTAAATGTAGCATATGCGAACCAAACTTTCCACAGAAAGAACATGGTGAGACTGTGAAACTATTTTGTACACGCTTGAGACAAGCTGCAAAAGACTTTCGCGCTGATGAGGGTCGCACTGTGCAATCTTAAGTTCAAGACTAACACAGTAAGTGGGTTGAACTGGGTCTGTACATGGGCAAGACAAACACCGATGGCGAATGGTTATGTACAACAGTGGTCCCTCCCTGAGTTTTTCCCTCCTACAGACTGTAAGACTTTAATATTTTAACGTGGAACAGGGTGGCGAGGGGGTGGGTGCACTTGCTGGGGTTTTGATCTTAATTTCTGCGGTGTGCAGAGACCGTGTACTTTAATACCAGCACCACAGCACAGCGAGATCATCGGTTTTCTCTTTCTCTCTAACTCGGACAGTGTTTGAGTCACAGTGCAGACATGCAAACACATACATAGTGAAAAAGGTGACAGTTCACGGGACCGCGGCGGAATGTGCGGTTTGCGGTAATGCATATGAATGACAACTATATTGATTGAACACTGAATTTCTTAGGCTTTCATTTAGTTTAGAACTGTAGTTCTACTAATGGCTTCAGTTTCATCAGAAAGTGGGCAGAGAGAGCAGTGTTTCCCACAGATTTCAAGGAGACTGCGGTGAGAGAGAGCACCCCAATGGGGGGTCTGGAGGCCCTCCCCCGGGAGATTATTATTATTTTTAGATGCGTTTTCCTGCATTCTGGTGCATTTTAATGGATTTGTCCAGGTTTGGTCCTGCTCGCTGCTCTTTTGTTTTAAAGGTCCTATATCATGCAAAATCGACTTTTTTGAGTTTTTAGCCATGTTGTTTTGCTATTTCCTTATCAAAAACACCCCAGAGCGGTTTTTGGCTTCATTCACGCAGTTCTCAGTAATCCTCCTGAATCCTGCTCTCTGAGCAGCTGTTCCGCCCTCTCCTGGTAAACCACTGAGCTGTTCAGTTGTGTCGTCACAGCGGAACGGAAGTGCTCTACGTCTGTAATGTAATGCCTTACGGCCTGATTTGTATTTATAAAACCGCTTTTAATTTTTATTTTTTTTTTGAAAAAAAAAAGAAAAAAAAAAAAAAGAAAAAAAGCATCTCTCCGACGCGTCTGTGCTGTTCCGCGACGCTAATCAAGCGCACCCACGGCTGGAGGAGCCATGGATCCGAGCATAAGTGTTGTTTGTGAAGACCGAGCTCTTTCTAACCTACTCTGGACACCGCCTGCTCTTTTTCTTACTGAACGATAATGCCACGGATGCGCGTTTGGCTACGAGAGGAACAGGACTATTCAACCTTCCTAAAGAAGAGTGCACTCGCCAGAAGTTGGAATTTCTTTCCGGGATTCAGCTAGCTACTATATCAACCAACCTGATGGATGCTTGGTAAACCCATGGATGTATTATGGGTAAACCTTGGCCAGAATCAAAGTGGATTAACTTTTATAACCAACGCGATCCCATGGGGAGTCCAGACTGAGCGGTGAGTCAATCAAAACGCATGTTAGCATGTGTGTTAGCGTGTGTGTTAGCCATTTATGAAACTGTGTTGCACATGTCAACCCCTTATAACTGCATTATGTGAAGTAACTTCACTTTTTGCAGCAATATTTATATTTATAATACTGCAAATGTGGAATGAGGGGAGAGAGGAGCGGAGTTAACTGAATCGAAGCGTCTCGTCTTCCGGGTAGGGAAAATACCCCCCCAAAATACTTATACTTCTCTCAAAAATGAGTACTCCATAGTGATAGAGGTACAATATATCATATATATGCCTATACTTTACTTTGGAATGGCTAAAATAGCATGATACAGATCCTTTAAACAATGGAGAAACAGCCGTGCTATTTGCGCGCTTAACGATCGTGCGTGCAGATTTAATGACATAATTAGTGTCTTCTCGGTTTTAAATCTTTACCGAGCCATATTTCAATCATTCTGCAGCCGATTCTGAAAGTATAAAACGTGTTAAGGAGCTCAGAGGCTGCAGTTTCTCGTTCTGTTCAGCTGGGTTAGTGCATAGCGTGAGGGAGAGAGAGACAGCGCAGACACAGCTGCAGGACTGAGGGGAGTCATGGGTCGGGTCCAAAGTTTGGATCCAAGTTTCAGGTTCGGACAGGTTGGTGCGTGGGTCCAGAACCAGACTGAGGTCCGCCATTTCGTGACCTCTGGTTTAGTTCATTATAGCAACAGCTGCATTAGCAGCGCAGAGGTTTAGGCTACTATGCAAATTAGCCATGTGGTCTTTTCGTTTTCGTAGCGAAAACAAAACTACGTTAAGAGGCCTTCATTTTTTGTTATAATAATACTTAAACAGTGAGACATTGTTCATCGAGAGCGAGACTGTGGCGGATAAAAATAGAGTATGGCGGGGCGCCACAAACTAATGCATGTAGGCGTAACTTTGTTGTGCAGACTGATGCATTAGCACGCTGCCGCTAGCTACTAAGGAAAAGCAGTAAAAGTTCACATGTCGTAAAATACAGCGGTATAACTTTCACCTCAGCGTCTGTGCGATGTCTCATACTGTTCTACTTCAATGGTGTGCTTGCCCTTAGGCTGCGCTATTGCATAGTCTCTCGGAAGCACCGCTTCCCGCCCTGAGAGGATCAAAGAACTGACCGCTCCAATCATCCTTGGGGGTCCATACCCCTGTGCCCTATAAAAGGGGGACTCTCCCTTCAATCGTCTCCTTTTTCTCTCAGCTTACTCTGAGATCTGGATCTGAACAAGAAGATTAGAAGAATGACTCACCGCACTCCAGCGCTTGAGACCCCGTCGCCCTCCGGCGTCAAGCAACGGGTGTGCGGTTCCTGCGCGGCGCCGCTCCTCGCTCAGGATCGGCACGTTAGCTGTTTCGTGTGCCTGGGCCGGCGCCACTCCGCGGACGACTGCGCTGCCTGCCTCGCGCTCCCCCGGGAGGAGCGCGAGCGGCGTCGCGCCTTTCTGGCTCCTGCCTCCCCGGAGCTATCCGATCAGGACTCGGATGCTTCGAGTGACTCCCTGGCTCCAGTTCCCCCCGTGCGGGAGCGGAGCCCGACTCCTGCTTCCCCGATGCAGGAGAGGAGCCCACCGCCTTCGCCCGTTCCTAGAAGGGATTGGGCTGCTGGTGATGAAAACGATGAGCAACGCCTGTTCGATGAAGATGCTCTCTCCATCTTCAGTGAGGAGGTGCAGCCCCGTGAGCGCTATCCCACGGATCGCCTCCCCGGCCTCATCGCTTCTGCTGCGGCCCGAATGGAGCTGACGATGCCTCCTCAACCTCCAGCCCCAGCGTCGGACCTGTTCCGCGACCTGTTTGGGAACGCCCGCGACAGGCAGCACCCAGTGGTGGTAGCCCCTCGCGTGGATTCGCTCCTCCACTACGCTAGGCGTGACTGGGAACATCCCTACTCCGCTCGTACACCGGCCCTCGCGTACGGTGTGTACGCTACGGTGGAGGGCTGGAGTCAGCCAAGGGGCGTCCCCGCCATCGAGGACGGGATAAGAATGTCCCTGCTCCCGTCCTCTTCTCTCTGGCCCGGCGGTAGAGTGGACCTTCCCTCGGAGCGGGATAGGTTCACCGCTTCCATCCTTAACCGCTGTTATGCTAACGCTGCACAGGTCGTGGCGTTAGCAAACAATATGGCCTTGCTCACCGCCTCTCTGGACAAACTGGTCCGCGGCCGTGACCAGCTTTCTCATGATGAGCGACCTTCGCTCGCATGTCGCAAGCCCTTGCCCTCGACGGTGGTCGGACCATGTGCGCTGCGCAGGTCGGCTGCCGCCATCTTTGGCTGGGGTTGTCCACGCTAAAGGAAGCTGACAAACGCAGTCTGCTGAGCCTGCCACTCGACCAGTCCTCCCTCTTTGGACCTGGCATTCAGGCTATGGTGGATCGCCTGGAGACCGCCGCCAAAGCTTCAGCGCAGCTGGCCCGGCATTTTCGCCCTCAGCGCGAACAAGGCTCCTCACGACGGCGCTTGGATCGTGGTAGACGAGGCAAATCTCCTCCTCGCCGTGGCCCCGCGTCCTCTTCGCGTGCAGCTCCTCGACGCCCCCAGGGTCCGGATCGTCAGCGCAGCGATGATCCCAGCCCGAGACGTGACCGCCGTCCAGCTCCGGGCTCCAGGGGAGGAGCAGGAAGAGGGGGGGTCAAAAATGTGAATAAAGGCCGCTCGGCCCGTTACTCCACTAAAGAGCCTGCTTCGTATTCCTTTCATGCTGAAAGCATTACGAGTTTGCCTGTTGCCACTCGGAAAGTGGTTAAAGTCAGCGAGGCTCAGGAGGCTTCGCTGAACTCTCGTTGCCGCTCCACTCTGCTGCCTGTCAAGGCCGGGCGCGAAACACGCTCTGACTCTTGCACTCGAGCGCGTGCACGAGTCATTCCCCGTGACATTTCTGCTGTGTCTACAGCGAGTGCACTGTCTTACATGAGTCAATGTAAGCTTAAGGCTGCTATGACGACGAGGTCCAGGCCTAATGTGCTGTTCCTCGACGGTGATTGGTCGACTGTCTCTAAGACAGCGCGTGCACGAGCCATTCCCCGTGACACTGCTACTGTGTCTACAGCAGCTTACAGGAGTCAATGTAAGCTTAATGCTTCTGTGACGGCGAGGTCCAGGCCTAATGTGCTGTTCCTCGACGGTGATTGGTCGACTGTCTCTAAGACAACGGACGTGGGGGAGAAAGGTGGCTCGAGCAGGAGCAGGCCTGTGATTGGCTCTGCTGCCGCTGCTCAGTGCCCTGGTCCGCGCTCTAACTCTCTGCCACTGAGGTGTGGGAGAGAGAAGCGGCGTTATGACAGTTTGTCAAGCACTTCATTGCCCCATGCTTTTGCAGCTCGTCAGTCTGTTTTTCTAAAAGCCTCGGAGCAACGGTGTAAGTCAGTAGGTAGAACCTCTTCCCTTACACTCCCCCCACATTCTCAATCGCCCCCGCTGGGAATCCCCACCAAGCGGCGTAGATCTGAGCTCACTCCTCTCTCGACCGATGAGTCTGCTCTCTCCCGGGAGCGTCAGCCCTTTCCAGCAGGGCCCCCCACGCCGCGGCGCACTGCCGAGAGCGGAGCCGGTGGGCGGGCCCGTTTCCCTGCTCTTATAATAATAATAATAATGCATTTTATTTGTAACGCACTTTACATTTGTACACAAATCTCAAAGTGCTACAGAGAGATACAATAAAACAGATACAAAGAACAATCAAAATGAAGTAAAAAATGAGTAAAAAGGCTAAAAACATTGCTTAAATAAGTGAGTTTATGTTTCTTAATGTAAATGTTTCTTAAAACAATCCACAGACTGTGGCGCCCTGAGGTGGTCAGGCAGGGTGTTCCAGAGCCTGGGAGCTGACGACTGAAAAGCCCTGTCTCCCATGGTTTTCAGTGTAGACCTAGGGCAGTGGAGGCGGTGGGTGTTGGAGCTTCGGAGGGAAGCTCCAACAGACCCCTGACAGAGTTTTACCAAATCTGGAAAAACGCAGGGCTTCTCGGAGCTCCTTGGTTGGACAGGATGCTCAGAAGGGGTTACGCCCTACAATTCTCCCGGAGACCTCCAGGCTTTCACGGTATCCTCAAGACGAGGTTACGCAACTCAGCCGAGAGCGCCGCGCTCACAAGAGAAGTGGTTTCTCTGCTACAGCGCGGCGCCATAGCAGAGGTAGACCCAATCAGAGCGAGGACGGGGTTTTACTCTCCGTATTTCCTCGTTCCCAAAAAGAGCGGCGGTGTGCGGCCCATTCTGGACCTGCGGGTTCTCAATCACTGCATTGTGAAGAGGCCTTTCCGCATGCTCACGGTGCAGCAGCTGCTGCAATGCGTCAGACCCGGAGATTGGATGACTTCAGTGGATCTCATGGACGCATACTTCCACATCCCCATTGCCCCAGCGCACAGGAAGTTTCTCCGGTTCGCAGTCGGGGACAAATGCTACGAGTATTGCCGCCTCCCATTTGGCTACTCCCTGGCTCCACGCACCTTCTCCAAGTGTGTGGAGGCAGCGCTGGAACCGCTTCGCCGTCGAGGTCTCAGAATCCTGACTTATATCGACGATTGGCTTATTCTGGCCTCCTCCCCACAGGAGGCCGAAGCCCATACGGCCGCGGTGCTGAGGCACATTTCTCTGCTGGGCTGGTCGTCAATCAGGAGAAAAGTCGACTGTCTCCGACCCAAGATTTGGCTTATCTGGGTCTGCGCTTGGACTCCAGGGACATGAGGGCCTCCCTCTCCCTGGAAAGGCAGTCAGTGATTCTGGATCTGGGACAGCGGGTGTTGGAGGGCCCGCGGATTGCACCGCGGCAAATCCGCTCCCTGCTCGGCATGATGGTGTCAGCCCACCCAGTGGTTCGACTGGGGCTGCTGCACATGAGAGGTCTCCAACGCTGGTTTTCACGCCTCGAGTCCCGCAGAGGGACGGACGTGATGTTGGCGCGGTTGTCCCCCGCAGCAAGGTCCGACGTAGAATTCTGGTTGGACCTGGGGCGCCTCCGTCAGGGGGTCCAAATGGGCTACGTGCTCCATTACACAGAGGTGTTCACGGACGCCTCCCTGACCGGCTGGGGCGGGGTAATGGGCCATCTCACGGCGAGCGGTGTTTGGCCCCCGTCTCCGAGACACATCAACCTCCTAGAGATGGAAGCGGTGCAGAAAGTCCTCCTACACTTTGCCGCTCATCTGTGGGGTCACCACGTCTTGGTTCGGTTGGACAACACCACAGTGGTGGCATACCTGAACAGGCAGGGGGGACCAGGTCACCCGCCCTGCACAAGCTGGCAGCGGAGGTGCTCAACTGGGCGAGCACTCACCTAGCCTCTCTGAAAGCGCGCCACATTCCCGGAGCCCGCAACGTCGGCGCGGACAGAATGTCCAGGGGGGCGCCTTACGGGACGAATGGGGCCTGGCGCCCGAGGTCGCGGCGGAGGTGTGGCTCCGGTTCGGCAGACCAGTGGTCGACCTTTTCGCCAATGCAGAGAACGCACAGTGCCCACTTTGGTTCTCGCTCAGGTCAACAGACGGGCCTCCTCTCGGCGTGGATGCCATGGCTCATCGACCATGGCCGCCCGGCCTGCTTTACGCGTTTCCTCCCCTGCGCCTCATTGCGCCTCTGCTCCACAGAGTGAAGTCAGAGGGCGCATTCATCCTGCTCATAGCCCCAGACAGTCACAATTCAGGGTGCTCGGGCCTCGTCTACAACCAGAGCGTACAGGGTCCGTTGGCGCCTTTTCTCTGACTGGTGTTCGGAGAGGAACCTAGACCCTATATCCTGTTCTATACAGGACATACTCAATTTTCTCCAGGGGTTATTGGAGAAAGGGAGGGCCGCTGCGACCCTAGGGGTTTTTGCGGCGGCCATCGTTACCGGGCACGTGGGGTTCGGAGTCCACACTGCTCGCAGTCATCCTTTGGTGAAGCGGTTCCTCCAGGGCGTTCGTAGGCTTAGACCGCCCGTGCGCCGCCCGGTCCCAAACTGGGACCTTCAGATTGTACTGGAGGGCCTTTCGGGGCCCCCATTTGAACCCATTTGCCAGGCAGGGATGGATTGTCTGTCTTACAAGACTGCGATCCTTTTAGCCCTTACGTCGGCTAAGAGGATGGGTGATCTCTGTGCACTCTCTGTGCACCCCTCCTGCATGTCCCTCCCCATGGGGGTTGATGGGCTGATGGAACTCTGGCCCAACCCGGCCTTTCAGCCGAAGGTCATTACATCCGCCTTCAGGTCGAGGGTGATCAGAATTAGACCCTTCTTCCCCCCTCCGCATGCGTCGGTGGGGGATGAACGACGACACCGCCTTTGCCCGATCAGGGCGGTACGTCACTATCTTGAGCGGACTACCAACTTCAGACGCTCCGATCAGTTGTTCGTGGGCTTTGGGGTAAGAAACAAGGGTGCCCCATTGTCCTCTCAACGTTTGGCCCACTGGATATGCCTTGCCATCCGCACTGCATATGAGGCACAAGGACTCCCTCCGCCGGCAGTGGTCAGGGCTCACTCCACACGTGGAGTGGCGGCTTCTACAGCACTACTCCGGGGCGCTTCGATTGAGGAGGTCTGCATGGCAGCCTCTTGGTCGTCCTCTTCAACGTTTGTGCAGTCTTATCTGCAGGACGTTGCTGCGGGTTCAGTTGCCCACGTTGTTTTGGGTGGTGGACGGTCGTGAATCCCCCCCCCCCCCGAGCCCAGGGTGGGTCCGGGAAGGGATGACCTGATTTGGTTCGGTTCGGTGCTTCAGGCGCTCTTGGGAGAGGTGGCCTGGCCGAACTGGATATGCACTCTTATTCTTCGGGTGACCGGCACTCTTGGGAGAGGTGGCTTGGGCACCCTCGTTATCAGGGGTGGAGTCTGCACTAGCGCTCTTGGGAGAGGCGGCTAGTGCGGACGTTCCCCATTTGTTTTTTCTGGGTGAGAACCGCTGGCGTTGTTAACGGCTATTGGTTGCCCCTCACCCTGCCCGTGGGCCCCTGCTACCTAGGGAGCGTTTAGCCGCTCCTTGGGACGCATGGCGTTGCCCCGGGCCCGCTCCAATCATGCGAGTCCATGCCTGCTGGGAGTACATTGGTCGGCCACGGCTGCGCGTTGCTTTATGCAATAGCGCAGCCTAAGGGCAAGCACACCATTGAAGTAGAAATCTAAGTTACCTATGTAACTATAGTTCTACGAAAGGTGTGCGCCGCCCTTAGCTACGGGCCCAGCAGGCACGACCTCTCTTCGATGGCTGAGTTCAAAGGAGACGATTGAAGGGAGAGTCCCCCTTTTATAGGGCACAGGGGTATGGACCCCCAAGGATGATTGGAGCGGTCAGTTCTTTGATCCTCTCAGGGCGGGAAGCGGTGCTTCCGAGAGACTATGCAATAGCGCAGCCTAAGGGCGGCGCACACCTTTCGTAGAACTATAGTTACATAGGTAACTTAGATTTCATCGCCCTCAGTGATGCGTCTGTTGGAGCGGGGTAGGGCTGGGCGATTTGCCTAAAAAGAAAATCTCCGATTTTTTAAAGAAAAATTCGAGTTTCGATTCGATTTTCGATTTTTTTTCTTCAATGCACTTAAAAATGACTGCAGATCAGATATATTGTCAAAAGTGCCACTTTATTGCTGTGATTGTCCTCAAGAGTTAAAATGCGTAAACAATCCCAAAATAAAAAGTAAATGAGCCTCTGGCATTAGGGCAGGGTGATATGACACCTGACAAAATACTTCAAAATCAAAACCTTTTATACAATGGGGTAAATTCATTATACAGCTATTTTATTCGCTTTATTCATCTAAATTCACTTAAATCTCTACCTTCACCTGGAAGAACACAGAAGATAAGATGAAGGTGCAGATAATTGTAGCAATATTATTTCATCTCCATCACAGTAAAATGCTCCTGTAACTTCACCTGCCTCTGTGCAGTTTACTTGTGTTTTATTGTCAGGCTGGGGATAGAGTTGTGGGTATGAAGTTAATTAACGTGTTTGGGGCATGTGCTTCTGCAACATGAGTCAAATTTATTGTAGTTTTCAAAGGATCCACTATACCCCTAGTTCTCGCGTCTGCACGTCTCTCTCCCGATCGGGGCAGGCGCACAGATACACACACACACATACACACACACACACACACACACACACACACACACACACACACACACACACACACACACACACACACACACACACACACACACACACACAGATACACACACGCAGGAGGGACAGAGAGAAGGAGAGAGAGAAGTACGTATGAGTTTGTCCTGAGACTTTACGTGAGCGCTCCAGATGAGAAGGATATTATTAGCCTTAAACCGCGTTTCACCGTGTTGTTGTTAGCGTCAGGCTAAAAGTTAGGAAAGTTAGCTAGCTAGTAAGGCAGTGGTTCAACTTGTCAGAGTTCATCCAAGACGCAAATCCTGAGCCCTTTCTTCGCAAATATGAGCAACTCAAGGGACATACTTCATTCAGATCATTCTGTAATCACTTTACATCGCGCATGTTGTTGTTTTGACGGTGTTACGCGGGGGAGGGGGCATGGCTCACACTGCGCTACGGTAACCCACAAGGACAACGCGAAAAAGTAAAAAAAAACTGTGGAGGAAAAAAAACTCGAGTTTGCAAAATAAAAATCGTTTTTAGCTACAAAATCGATAAATCGATAAAATCGATTTTTTGCCCAGCCCTAGAGCGGGGTTAGCGAGTAGACAGACAGCCGGTGGATGCAGGCAGCTGTTACGCTGCCCAGGTGAAGTGAGCGAGCGAGCGGGGGCAGTGGGGCTCACTCAGCCAGGAGCTGGAGGCTCCTGTGGCCACGGGGAAATGGCATATTTGCCACAGCACCAGTTAACTTTTACAAGCCTCAGCCAGTGCATAGTTTATTTACACGTTACACCAAGATAGTGGTCTCGTTTTGACCAACTCTGCTGTTGAGCCATGCGGAAGACCAGGCCCCGGAGGTGGCTTCATAATGTGAATGTTCAAGTGAATGTTCAAGTTATTGAACTTAGTTCTGATCAGCTTTCTCCTATTGCACATGCAATCAGTTAGTTGATGCAATTGGTTGATGCAACCGAATTGCATCAACTAAGAAAGGAAAGTACATGAAATCAAAAGGAAAAATGAAAGGAGAATAAAACAGACAGACAGTGTTTCATGTGTGGCTATACATCGCGGATGAACATGTCACAAGTGCAATGGTAAGGAGCATTTAAAAAAAAGTCATACCAAAGACCATATACAAAATGTGAATGTGGTTGATCAAGATGATTATGAGTCATTCCACAGCCAGTAAATCTTGGCAAAAGCTTAATGTGACACAAAAGATAGATGTAGTTTGTGTTTCATGTACTTTGCACATGAGAAGTGCCTTTGGAAATACTAGGATCTTTACAAAATGTCATGTTTTATTTCTCAACATTTATGTCACTGAATCATAAATCAGACTTTTACGCTCAGTTTTTATTCTTACTTGAGTAATTAATTTGCTCACTACTTTTACTTCTAAAATTATTTCAAAGTAGTTACTCTTACTTGAGTAAATGTTTTAGCTAATCTACCGACCTGCTGTAGACATACTTGGACCGCTACCTTCAAATCATTCAATACTTGTATTAGTAGATTAGTACAGTCGCTACTATGAGTATGATGTATATCTCTACAATTGCAGAAAAAGTCATTGACTTTATTGACTGTATAGTAGACATTGGGGAACTATCAATTACCATTAAATCAGACAATGGCCCACAGTTCAAATCTGAATTGTTCAGAAAATACTGTAAAAACAATTAAATCAAACATGTGAGAACAACTCCAAAATGGACTGAAGCCAATGAAGAAGAAGCTCGCCAAACATCACAGGATTGCACAAGCTGAAAGACTTGACTGGAAACGAGACATGAGGAAATACGTCACTGTTTATCATAGTATTGAACATCGAATCAGAGACAAACGTCCAGCAGAACTGTTATCTCAGAAAATGAGAGCAAAGTTATCAGACATCTGTGAGTTAAAAACTTCTGCTTTGAATGTACATGAGACGCTGAACAAACTAGAAAGGCAAAAATACGCTGATGAATGAGCTCAGTATTCAAAAGTACACATAGAAGACACAGTACTGTTCAACAAGACAAAGTGCACAAGTTTACAACACCATTTAATGCAACACCACACAAAAATATGAGACACTGAAGAAGAACATTATGGACAAGGCACAATACCTGAAAGGGAGGGAAGTGAAGTTAATAGAAAGGTTGACACTTACACTCCAACACCACAAGAGGGCACTAGGGTCCAGAGAAACAAATGACAAATAGACCCCAGAGGGCTAAAAAGACACCAGAGAGGTTTCATGATTTTGTGATGAGATAGGAACATAGTATGTGATAAAAACAGGTAAAAGGTTCTTGGTTATAAAATTAAAATGTTCATGTGTTGTGAGGCACAAGTACACTGTTTGAAAGTAAGACAGGAAGATGATGGAAATATAAACAACAAAAACACAAAAAATGTATGTATTAGTACTTTAACTTTAATGTCATATACTGATATTAGATTACGTCGTCGTGATGACATATGAGCTGGATGTTTTGATTCAAGTTGAGCCTCAGAGAGCGGCATGTTGGCGGTCCACATTTGTTAATAAACCTGCTAAATAAATACGCTGTCCTGATTCAATTCAGAGTGCATTGCCTAATTAAGTACTACTGTATGGTCAGTGTTGGGGAGTAACTAAATATATGTATTTAGAATACTCATTTTGAGTGACTGTATTCTAGTACACACAAATGGCTAAAAATTCCTGGTGAGAAATCGTGGAAGTTTTGGGGAAGCATGAAGATGAATGCCGAAGAGCCTGGCGTTTGCCAAGGCAAAGAAGCGGGTGATGAAAAAAAAAAGTGGTCAGGCTTGTGGACAGCAAGGGATACCCTTCATCAAACACAGGGAAACATCAACCAACATGACTATACCAAGTGAAACGGGGGTAAGCTTTTAACGTTAACGTTATCTCATGGCTAATATACCAGCAGGAGATGTGTGAAAAATCTGTGCTAAACATGAAGTCAATCTTCAAAATGTTAGCATTACCGTGACTGATACATTTGCTGTAAAAGGGGGCGTGGCAGTTTGGCAGCAACACGTCTGATGGAGTATGAAATGTCAGAGCCCAAACGAACTTTGTTCTTGTTCTTTTTGCCTCAAGAACAAGAACAAAGTTCTTGCGTCTTGTGGAGTATGAATAGGCCTTTAGATTGATTTCTTCTCACGTAATAAGGTGTAAATACATACATATTGGTAATCAGTATTGATTATCTGGAAATTATAAGTTATCAGCGTGGGTTCAGATTTTATTGTGCATCAGATTTTTTTGATCCATTGTTTTTTTTCCCCATCCATATAATTTTATGTATTTATTTTTATTATTAATTCCTTGGCATCATGGTGGTAAATGGTAAATGGTCTCAACTTATATAGCGCTTTTCCACCTACGTTAGGCACTCAAAGCGCTTTACAGCAAGGATCCACTCACCCATTCACTCTCTCATTCATACACCAGTGTACGCAGACACTGGAGGCAAGGAGGGTGAAGTGTCTTGCCCAAGGACACAACGACAGTGTGCATTTGCGGGAGCTGGGATTCAAACCATGACCTTCCGATCACGAGACAACCCGCTCTACCACCTGCGCCACCGTTGCCCCACGTGGTGACGTGTAAACAAGAAGCAACCTCCCTCTCTCTTGGATCAGCAGTTTATTTTATTTTTTTGCCTTTTTCTGCGAGCTGCATTTGTGGTTTCGTGGATTTTTTTTTTACCGCAAAGAGTCCATAATGGTCCTGAAGAAAGCAGCTTTTTAAAAGTAAACAAACAGCAGCTTATGAGCTAAAGACATTTGAGACAAATGTCTTCTTCTGAAACACTGAAGAGGCACCGAGAGCCCCCACACCTGCAGCACAGTAGAGGTGTCACAAGTGGAGCTACAGAAAACATGAAAGCGACAAAGGAGGAGGTATCCGGGCAAGACTCAGCTATGCCACACATGCCTTCTGTCCCTACTATTGTTCTGGGTAATGTACGTTCACTGGAGTTTAAAACAGATTATCTGCTTAGCTCTTCCCAGAAGATGGTAAAAGACTGTTGTGGAGAGGTGGGAGCTGTGCAGGAGGAAGCGGAAGAAGGAGGAGGTGGAGCTGACCAGTGCAGGACACCACGCTCTGAAACAGGGACAAACCCAGGAGGCGCTGCACCGTTTCAGAGGATCAGAGGAGACTGAAGGCAGCCTGGTTTCCTGGTGCTACGGTTTCCCCCGACCTGCAGGTTGGCCCAAAACGGCAGCGCGGCCCAAAAGGGCAGCGCGGCTCAGTCACAGCGGCTCATGAATAAAAATGCGATTGGTGACTGGGACACCACTGCATTGATAAATGTATGTAAACCAGATAAAACTCAAAGACTGGGATTATAACACTATGGGACTTATTTAGTGACATGGCTGGATGTCCGGGGCAGCGGTGTCTGAGCTCTCCCTGTGAGACTACAGTAAAAAGCAGTCTTCAGCCCCATCTCATAAGCACTAACAGCCCTCTGATTAGCTCTCTCTGCCCAATACAGCTTTATCGTGTCTGTATTTTCAACGTGAGAACATCCAGCCATGTCACTAAATAAGTCCCATAGTGTTATAATCCCAGTCTTTGAGTTTTATCTGGTTTACATACATTTATCAATGCAGTGGTGTCCCAGTCACCAGTCGCATTTTCCTCTATCAGAATCTGGGTATTTTGGGGAAACATTTGTGTCTTTATAAAGTAGGAGAGGTTGGGGATGTGAGTGCAGTACTGTGGTTCACACACAGACTGAGTGGAGCCCGTAGATCAAATTCCCATCTCGGGTCTCTTCTCATCCTCCCACTCCCTGGCCGCTCTGTGACCGCCACGTTGCGCTCACAAAAGAGCTCTGTCTTCGGATTGGTTAACATGCCGTGAATTGACCAAAAAGTTCAGAATTTTCAACTCGAGCGAGGAGGGCGGCGGAGGCGAAATAGCTGAATCGCTTTCCCGCTTCGCTCCAGATGCGAGTCAAACACCCCTGCCGACCATATCTATGTGAGTACTCAATCAATCTTCACCAAATAAACACCAATTTAAAGTGTGCAAGCAGGAGCACAGCACTGTGGGATGTCTTAAAGAGGGGGTATTATGCTTTTTTCAATCACATAGCACCAGTCTATAGCATACTACAATGATGACGTAACCTTCTGTTGGTCTGTATATGCAGTAAATTAAAATAACTGCCTTGAATAAAATTGCTCTCTCAAAATGGCTGTACTGAACGTCTTGAAATAGGCCTCTGTCTCTTTAAGAAGCTTTCCGACACGCCCCCTTCAGCACACTGCTGTGGCATCTAAACAACACTACTGTGCGGGGAGGGGCCTCTGCTGAGCTGAGGAGCAGTGGTTGGTGGCTTGGCTGGTGACGAAAGGTCCAGAGGCGTCTCCAGGAGGTGGGGGCGTTCCTAGGAGGACTGAGGCATAGCTACACCTAAAATGGCTGCCGTCTAAGTTTTTACTGATTACTCAAAAATATGTGAATGAGCCAAGGCAACACTCCAGGCATGTGTTTAATGAGGGAATGACATAATAACATGATATAAAGCTTGAAAAAGTCAATTTTACATAATACCCCCCTTTAACAGTTAAATGCAGTTAATGTGCATTCTTTCCCCTCAATTACCGGGATCCCCTCTACTTTGAGGTGCGCGGGCTGTAGCTGCACTGACGCTGGTGCGCACTGTGGGCGCAGCGCGCTCTGAAGTGCTGTTTCTCCGACACACAACAAAACACTTTTATTCTAAAGATTAGGTTAAAATATGAAACCAATGTCAAAGAAGAAAACGCATTTATACCTTTATATAGCCTTCTGATTTTTTCATTAATTGGGGACAATATAGGGTTAAATTGAGTAGCTCTGAATATTGAGGGTATTGTAACCCCATATCCCCCCGTAGATTACGCCTATGCATTTTACCATTAACTGGTGTTCTTTAAAAAATACTACCACAAACCTGTACAACCAAATAAAAGAGGATATGCTAAAAACAAAAATAAAAGTAAGTAAGTAAGTGCTGTATTTGTCATTGTACGAGCGTACAATGAAATTGTGTTCAAGTGTTATTCATGAGCCGCTGTGACTGAGCCGCGCTGCCCTTTTGGGCCGCGCTGCCGTTTTGGGCCAACCTGCAGGTCGGGGGAAACCGTAGCACCAGGAAACCAGGCTGCCTTCAGTCTCCTCTGATCCTCTGAAACGGTGCAGCGCCTCCTGGGTTTGTCCCTGTTTCAGAGCGTGGTGTCCTGCACTGGTCAGCTCCACCTCCTCCTTCTTCCGCTTCCTCCTGCACAGCTCCCACCTCTCCACAACAGTCTTTTACCATCTTCTGGGAAGAGCTAAGCAGATAATCTGTTTTAAACTCCAGTGAACGTACATTACCCAGAACAATAGTAGGGACAGAAGGCATGTGTGGCATAGCTGAGTCTTGCCCGGATACCTCCTCCTTTGTCGCTTTCATGTTTTCTGTAGCTCCACTTGTGACACCTCTACTGTGCTGCAGGTGTGGGGGGCTCTCGGTGCCTCTTCAGTGTTTCAGAAGAAGACATTTGTCTCAAATGTCTTTAGCTCATAAGCTGCTGTTTGTTTACTTTTAAAAAGCTGCTTTCTTCAGGACCATTATGGACTCTTTGCGGTAAAAAAAAAAATCCACGAAACCACAAATGCAGCTCGCAGAAAAAGGCAAAAAAATAAAATAAACTGCTGATCCAAGAGAGAGGGAGGTTGCTTCTTGTTTACACGTCACCACGTGGGGCAACGGTGGCGCAGGTGGTAGAGCGGGTTGTCTCGTGATCGGAAGGTCATGGGTTTGAATCCCAGCTCCCGCAAATGCACACTGTCGTTGTGTCCTTGGGCAAGACACTTCACCCTCCTTGCCTCCAGTGTCTGCGTACACTGGTGTATGAATGAGAGAGTGAATGGGTGAGTGGATCCTTGCTGTAAAGCGCTTTGAGTGCCTAACGTAGGTGGAAAAGCGCTATATAAGTTGAGACCATTTACCATTTACCACCATGATGCCAAGGAATTAATAATAAAAATAAATACATAAAAATTATATGGATGGGGAAAAAAAACAATGGATCAAAAAAATCTGATGCACAATAAAATCTGAACCCACGCTGATAACTTATAATTTCCAGATAATCAATACTGATTACCAATATGTATGTATTTACACCTTATTACGTGAGAAGAAATCAATCTAAAGGCCTATTCATACTCCACAAGACGCAAGAACTTTGTTCTTGTTCTTGAGGCAAAAAGAACAAGAACAAAGTTCGTTTGGGCTCTGACATTTCATACTCCATCAGACGTGTTGCTGCCAAACTGCCACGCCCCCTTTTACAGCAAATGTATCAGTCACGGTAATGCTAACATTTTGAAGATTGACTTCATGTTTAGCACAGATTTTTCACACATCTCCTGCTGGTATATTAGCCATGAGATAACGTTAACGTTAAAAGCTTACCCCCGTTTCACTTGGTATAGTCATGTTGGTTGATGTTTCCCTGTGTTTGATGAAGGGTATCCCTTGCTGTCCACAAGCCTGACCACTTTTTTTTTTCATCACCCGCTTCTTTGCCTTGGCAAACGCCAGGCTCTTCGGCATTCATCTTCATGCTTCCCCAAAACTTCCACGATTTCTCACCAGGAATTTTTAGCCATTTGTGTGTACTAGAATACAGTCACTCAAAATGAGTATTCTAAATACATATATTTAGTTACTCCCCAACACTGACCATACAGTAGTACTTAATTAGGCAATGCACTCTGAATTGAATCAGGACAGCGTATTTATTTAGCAGGTTTATTAACAAATGTGGACCGCCAACATGCCGCTCTCTGAGGCTCAACTTGAATCAAAACATCCAGCTCATATGTCATCACGACGACGTAATCTAATATCAGTATATGACATTAAAGTTAAAGTACTAATACATACATTTTTTGTGTTTTTGTTGTTTATATTTCCATCATCTTCCTGTCTTACTTTCAAACAGTGTACTTGTGCCTCACAACACATGAACATTTTAATTTATAACCAAGAACCTTTTACCTGTTTTTATCACATACTATGTTCCTATCTCATCACAAAATCATGAAACCTCTCTGGTGTCTTTTTAGCCCTCTGGGGTCTATTTGTCATTTGTTTCTCTGGACCCTAGTGCCCTCTTGTGGTGTTGGAGTGTAAGTGTCAACCTTTCTATTAACTTCACTTCCCTCCCTTTCAGGTATTGTGCCTTGTCCATAATGTTCTTCTTCAGTGTCTCATATTTTTGTGTGGTGTTGCATTAAATGGTGTTGTAAACTTGTGCACTTTGTCTTGTTGAACAGTACTGTGTCTTCTATGTGTACTTTTGAATACTGAGCTCATTCATCAGCGTATTTTTGCCTTTCTTGTTTGTTCAGCGTCTCATGTACATTCAAAGCAGAAGTTTTTAACTCACAGATGTCTGATAACTTTGCTCTCATTTTCTGAGATAACAGTTCTGCTGGACGTTTGTCTCTGATTCGATGTTCAATACTATGATAAACAGTGACGTATTTCCTCATGTCTCGTTTCCAGTCAAGTCTTTCAGCTTGTGCAATCCTGTGATGTTTGGCGAGGTTCTTCTTCATTGGCTTCAGTCCATTTTGGAGTTGTTCTCACATCCATCCATCCATCCATTTTCTTCCGCTTTATCCGGGGCCGGGTCGCGGAGGCAGCAGTCTCAGCAGAGATGCCCAGACTTCCCGATCCACGCACACCTCCTCCAGCTGTTCTGGGGGACCCCGAGGCGACACCAGGCCAGCTCGGAGACATAGTCCCACCAGCGTGTCCTGGGCCTTCCACGGGGCCTCCTCCCAATAGGACATGCCTGGAGCACCTCCCGAGGGAGGCGACCAGGAGGCATCCGGAACAGATGCCCTAGCCACCTCAGCTGGCTCCTTTCGACGTGAAGGAGCAGCAACTCTACTCCGAGCTCCTCCCGGGTAACTGAGCTCCTCACCCGATCTCCGAGGGTGCGCCCAGCCACCCTGCGAAGGAAACTCATTTCGGCCGCTTGTATTCGCGATCTTGTCCTTTCAGTCATTACCCAAATCTCATGACCATAGGTGATGGTGGGAACGTAGATCGGTCGGTAAATCGAGAGCTTTGCCCCCTGACTCAGCTCCCTCTTCACCAAAACAGTCCGATACAGCGACCGCATCACTGCTGACGCTGCACCGATCCGTCTATCGATCTCACGCTCCATCCGTCCCTCACTCGTGAACAAGACCCCGAGATACTTGAACTCCTCCACTTGAGGTAAGGACTCCCCACCGACCTGAAGCGGGGAAGCCACCTTTTTCCGGTGGAGAACCATGGCCTCAGATTTGGAGGTGCTGATCCTCATCCCGGCCGCTTCACACTCGGCTGCAAACCGCCCCAGTGCGCGCTGGAGGTCCTGATTTGATGAAGCCAACAGAACAACATCATCTGCAAACAGCAGAGATGAGATCCTGAGGTTCCCAAACCGGACACCCTCCGGCCCCTGGCTGCACCTAGAAATTCTGTCCATAAAGGTAATGAACAGAACCGGTGACATAGGGCAGCCCTGGCGGAGACCAACACGCACCGGAAACAAGTCTGACTTACTGCCGGCAATGCGAACCAAGCTCCTGCTACGGTCATGCAGGGAGGGCCCTGGACCCCATACTCCCGGAGCACCCCCCACAGGGCATCATAGGGACACGGTCGAACGCTTTCTCCAGATCCACAAAGCACATGTGGACTGGTTGGGCGAACTCCCACGAACCCTCGAGCACCCGATGTAGGGCATAGAGCTGGTCCAGTGTGCCACGACCGGGACGAAAACCGCATTGTTCCTCCTGAATCCGAGGTTCGACTATCGGCCGGATCCTCCTCTCCAGCACCCTGGAGTAGACCTTACCGGGGAGGCTGAGAAGTGTGATCCCTCTGTAATTGGAGCACACCCTCCGATCCCCTTCTTAAAGAGAGGGACCACCACCCCGGTCTGCCAATCCAGAGGCACTGTCCCGACCGCCACGCGATGTTGCAGACGTGTCAGCCAAGACAGCCCTACAACATCCAGAGACTTAAGGTACTCGGGACGAATCTCATCCACCCCCGGGGCCTTGCCACCGAGGAGCTTTCTAACCACCTCGGTGACTTCAGCCTGGGTGATGGACGAACCCCCCTCCAAGTCCCCAGCCTCTGCCTCCTCATCGGAAGACGTGACAGTGGGATTGAGGAGATCCTCGAAGTACTCCTTCCACCGCCCGACCACATCCCCAGTCGAGGTCAACAGCTCCCCGCCCGCACTGTGAACAGTGTTGGTGAAGCACTGCTTCCCCCTCCTGAGGCGCCGGATGGTTTGCCAGAATCTCTTCGAAGCCGACCGATAGTCCTTCTCCATGGCTTCTCCGAACTCCTCCCAGACCCGAGTTTTTGCCTCTGTGACCGCACGAGCTGCAGCACGCTTGGCCTGCCGGCCATGTTCTCACATGTTTGATTTAATTGTTTTTACAGTATTTTGTCATGAGATTTGTGATATTATCATATTGTATTGCAATGAATTTGTGTGCAATTGCAAAGTATTGTTAAATGTACTTGTAAGCTGTGACCTGCTGAACCTAGCATGTGTTAAAGTGTGACTTCCTTAGGAAGTGAAACCCCTTGGTGTAATTAAGTGACCTGTAAACTAAGATAACGTTGGTTTATGCTTAAACCTTGAGTTGTGTTTGGAGGCCGAATGTCAAAGGTCTCCTGTTAAGGGAAGAAAACAGATGGTCTTATCAGTTGCACCACTTTTACGATCTCAAAGGTAATTTGTAGTGCCCCAGGAAGAAGGGGGGGGATCAAGAAGTTTATGACCTCCTGCTGCGGACGGGAAAGGACCAAGGCCCCCCCATCTAGACTCAAGGGGTTGTCCCCTGGAAGGCTGGGAAAAGAGGCATGGCTAGATATGTTCATAAAGTCTGTAAGATGTCTGTATTCTGGGGGTTTTGAAGGATTTAGCAAGCTTGTGGGCTGCAAAATCTTGCGACAATGCCACCTTGTATTACAAGTAAAACGTTGGTTCTGGCAAGACCTGCTGTTTTTAATCTGGTTATTTCTATGACAGAAGATAAACAGAGCGTTTGCCGAAAGTTGTAAAATCCCTAACATATTGGTCCATCGAGCCGGAACTCTACGCTGCGACTGGAGGATGCGTGTCGTCGAAACTGGAAGACTCGGAGGAGAAAACGTACCACCGGAAAGTCCACGGTTTTACGTGGCCAGAATGGACTTCAGGCATCCTCTCGCTGCATCGAAACGAGTTTCCGAGCCAGAGAGAAGGGAGCACAACGCAAACGTAACACAGGTCAGCCCGAATAGAGCCAAAATCCGGAGGAGAAGTAGTTCTCCAGTTGACATGTCAAAAAGTATGAATGTGTTTGAAAGAAAAATGCTATGCCTGAATATGGTTAAAATGTAAACTAGAGGAAAGGTCCTAAGAAGAGTGCCCATAAGAATTACAGAGATAATTAGTTTTGCTTGTGAACAAAGGTTCTCATGAAACTAATTGTAACTGTAATACGTGTGAATAAGAGTATGTTAATGAAAAGTTTAATACGTACAGAGTAACTTGCATAGTAAAGAATTGTGCCTAGTAATGTAAGTAAGTCCTTGCTATTATTATTTTAATCTAGAGTAAGTCTGATTTTAAAATAGTGTAGCAAAGTAAAGTAAAATAAGAAAGAAAATGCCTTACACAGACAAGTCTGTGCATGTTAAGGAGTGCCTTGCTCAAGAGTACAAGAAAAGACAGTGCTCAAGCATGATTCATTTTTGGAAAAATCCAAAGTTACGTATGTTAATCATACAAATTAGAGAAGATTTCACAGTGCAAGTAAATGTAAACTGAGACTGTAAATGACTTTAGGTCTAGATGTCTCACAGTACAGTACATGCAAATGTTACTTCAACTTAGAGAAAACAATTGGAATTGGTCATATTAAAATGGTCGAAGACCTGAAAATATATAACCAAACATTAGGTTAATTCTTGTCATGTAATGCATGTGAAAAGTAGAGCAGAGTAGAAACATTACTAAAGAGTAATAAAAAGATAAGAGGGGAATAGTTTAAATGGATCCTGACCATGAGGGTCGGAGAATAAGCCATTTTAAAAGACGGAATTGTGACTTTCGATCGGACCTGATCACCCTGATCGAAATTTACGTTTTATTGTCTAATCTATTTAGAAGAGGGTTATTTATTGGCTGGGGCCAATTATGAAAAAGCACATTGTTCAAACTGTAGATTGAAGGTTATTGTAAGCAAAGGAAAGAGACAAGTCTGAGCAGTGATGGTAAAGACTGCAAAAGAGACATTCTCCCCTTTGCAAGTAATGAGATGCCGATAGGTACGAGTCAGACTGACTGGTGAGAGTGAGACTCAAAAGACCGACTGGCGACAGGTGAGAGTCATATACCAATAGGTAAGGCTCAAAAGACCGACAGCCGACAGGTGAGAGTGAGGCTCAAGAGGCCAATAGATAAGACTCAGAGACCGACAGGAGAGAGAGATCCAGGAAAGCATTAGGAAAAAAAAGTGAAAAATATGGTTGTAATCTAAGAAAAATTTGTATTTGTCTTCATTTATGTGAAGAGTGAATAGGAATTGAAAAAATAGAGGCAACAGTTCTGCTTATCATGTAACTTAGAAAAGAATAAGGAAAAAACAGACTTTAAAGGCTCCAAAAGGAGAATTAAATGTAAAAAATGCTAAAATTAGATTTTTTAAGTAGAAACATTTTTGCCAGAGCAGTACTAAATCACTGCAGGATAAATTTGTTAATTTAAGGCATCTAAAATTAGCTTTTAGAATTTCAGCTGAGGCTGAAGTGGAGAGAGTGTGGTGTCCTGTGGTGTGAAGTTCAGGAGGACTTTGGAAAGATTCCAAAGATTTTTTGTAGAAAACTCTACTTGAACCAAGTAGTAAAACTCTACTTGAACCATTAGTAATTTCTGTGAAGTATACAGAGGTATACAGAAAATAGTCCAAAACAATTTTATGGATTAATAGAATCCTGTGTAAAACAAAAAGCATAACATTTACGGTACCCGCGAAAAAAACTAAAGTTAGAAATATTTACCGGGTCCAGATCCAATTAACGACAAATTGGTGCATAAATTAATTATGTTTAATTGATTTACGTGAAAATTTGTCGTCTAAAAGTCCACCAGACGCAATTAAAGGTGTGACTTCAGTAAAAATTAAAGTCCTATTTCATGGCATAGGATTAAGGAAATCCGTTTATGCCAAAGTCTGTATAGTAACAGTAATTGGAGATTTGAAAAAGGCACCACCTTCAGTAGCTTGGAGGAGGGTATAAAATTAAGAGCAAACGATAATGTTGTGTAACAGAAAGCCAATGTTTCAAATTCACAGACATTGCTTAAACGCTATGAATTCTACTGAAAAGTATTTTTGTGTCATAGGCTTGAGCAATGCAAGTCAACATTGGATTCCACTTACATTTAGAAATGTAAGAAAAAATGTATCATCATTTTGAACATAGTTGCCTGGTGCCAAACCCAGGGAAAAGTGCTGAAAAATGTGTGTTCACATGAAACTCAGTGTATAAAACGATACACTGTTTACGAAAATTGTGTAGCTTATGCAGTTATTAGGAAAATTACTTTGAAATGTATCTGCATAAGCCAAGAAAATAGTTGCACTAAAAATGGTGTAAATTATTTGCTGAAAAAAGTAATGATTTACATATGTAGAAAATATGCCTATAAGTTGCTTGAAATTTGCAAAAGGCATTGAGAAAATTATTTTGATAATAATAGAAGCTAAGTGGTTTTAGAGCTTCTACAGGCAAATTGGTAATCCATGATTAAAAATAATTATTAAAGGCTATAAAGTTAGTGAAATTCCTTGTTGTGGGCAAAAACGAGTCTCACACAAGTGGAGAAATACTGTCTTGATTGGCAATAAGACAGATAGACAAACTATATTAGTAGTACGTTCTTGGTTGAAAAATTTGAGACATGTGTAGAACATATCTCAAAAGGGGGGATATAGATATATTATACCTAGTAGACAAAGTATTATAATGGGAATTATAATAAATAAGAATATGGGGATAATATTTACTAAAAAAAAATTGTAGTCAATGTTTAATGTGCAGAAAAACATTGCACAGGGCAACAGAAGAGTTTTTACAAAACCAGGAAGTCCATTGGAGAAAATGCATATGAGGAAAATTATAATGGATGCATTTTTTTGGAATGGATGGAACTGTCTGTTTAAGTCCAAATACGAGAACTATAACTAAAGTGTTATGTAAAAGAATGAATTGTCTGAATGTATTGACTTCCAATTGAGTCTTTACACCCTCCAAACAGAAGGGTTCAAACTAACACCCTTTCAAAACGATATTGGAAACCTTAGGTTTGCCAAAATTGCAATCGGAAAAAGAAAAAAGAATTTGATTTGAAGAAAAGCAGACTATCAAAAGAGAACAAATAATCTGCCAAAGTTTCTTAAACATCTTCATAGGACGACGAGAAGGAGGCGGATCATGGTGGTGTGGGACTGAAGGTCACAACATCAAAAGCGTGACCTGGCTGAAATGGGAGGCGCCAAATCCAGTGCTCCCAGCTGCAGCCTTCCACTCCATCCATGCTGTGTCGCAAGGAGTGGCCTAGCCAAGGTGGGAGGAGCCAAGTCAGTACTCCCATCCACGCCTTCATCAACGCCATCCACTGTGTCGCCAAAAAGAAATCAACAAGAATCCATCTCGTGTTGCAAGTTGATGGGTGACAACGTGGCGTCACCTGCTGCGAAGGAAAAGTCTGAATACCACAGAGTGGGAGGGGTCCGGAACCCTGCCATCTCAAGGTCAACGAAGCAGAAAATATCCTTAAAGCACTAAGCCAACAAATCGACACAAAAACACAAGACACATGGTTTCCTAGACACTGTTAGACATAAGAAGTGGTGGTAGGGTGCTAGTAACCCACACTGCGAGGAGATAGAAAGACAGAAACTCTTTGAGAAATACTTTTTGAAGAAGAACAATGACAATGGACAATGCATTATACTGGTTTTTCTAAAACACTAATCAGTATGAAGATCTCAACAAGACTCTTGTCAGTGGAAAGAGTCCATGACTGTGAACGAGTTGAACTTGAGACATTCAGAGTCCTACAAACGACATCATGTCAGCTATAAAGGTTGTAAGTTTGAAGTTATGAGGAGTCTATGCTCGGGGAAAGGCACATCGGCGCCTTTCGAGAAGTTTCCTGAAATGCCAGCGTACTCGTATAGTGTCTGTTAAAGATGCCCTTACAAAGCATCCAGAATTAACAGTGAAAATTGGTATTATGAAGTGGGTACGTTTGGAGTGGGCAAAATATTGGAAACTTTGCATTTTTTGTATGACTTCCTACAGTGAAACAACCATTAAAGCATTTGTTGAAGGAATCAAAGCATTAAGATAAGCAGAGTCACTAATGTAATGGTAATTGTGATTTTTACTCAGCATGAAATGACTGTTTATTTTGTGACGTCAAAGTGATAATTATAACAGTTTGCCATGTTAAATCCAGCAATTTGAGTAACTGAATGCCATTACAAGGACTGTGATTCTAATCTCATGTTTAACAACACCGCAGAGTAGAGTTGTGGCACGTTTATCCAGAAACCTTGCTGAAGTCCACGGTAACAGCAGTGCAGTAAATTAATAAGTGACAAGCCGGCAAAGTGTGAGATTTGAAATCTCAGGGCCGTTTTGATTTTATTTTGCTTGTTGGTTTTCCTTGTCTTCAAAAGGGTGATTAACAGAATGTTATTCTTTGTGAAAACTTATTGTGACATCCAATGCTTGAAGGAAACTGCTTATGCTAACGTGTGAACACTGCTCGATATGTGACGAGTCTGAAGTTGATAAACAAATTAATGCAAAATATATGATTAAAAAGGGGGGAAATGTCATGAGATTTGTGATATTATCATATTGTATTGCAATGAATTTGTGTGCAATTGCAAAGTATTGTTAAATGTACTTGTAAGCTGTGACCTGCTGAACCTAGCATGTGTTAAAGTGTGACTTCCTTAGGAAGTGAAACCCCTTGGTGTAATTAAGTGACCTGTAAACTAAGATAACGTTGGTTTATGCTTAAACCTTGAGTTGTGTTTGGAGGCCGAATGTCAAAGGTCTCCTGTTAAGGGAAGAAAACAGATGGTCTTATCAGTTGCACCACTTTTACGATCTCAAAGGTAATTTGTAGTGCCCCAGGAAGAAGGGGGGGGGATCAAGAAGTTTATGACCTCCTGCTGCGGACGGGAAAGGACCAAGACCCCCCCATCTAGACTCAAGGGGTTGTCCCCTGGAAGGCTGGGAAAAGGGGCATGGCTAGATATGTTCATAAAGTCTGTAAGATGTCTGTATTCTGGGGGTTTTGAAGGATTTAGCAAGCTTGTGGGCTGCAAAATCTTGCGACAATGCCACCTTGTATTACAAGTAAAACGTTGGTTCTGGCAAGACCTGCTGTTTTTAATCTGGTTATTTCTATGACAGAAGATAAACAGAGCGTTTGCCGAAAGTTGTAAAATCCCTAACATATTTTCTGAACAATTCAGATTTGAACTGTGGGCCATTGTCTGATTTAATGGTAATTGATAGTTCCCCAATGTCTACTATACAGTCAATAAAGTCAATGACTTTTTCTGCAATTGTAGAGATATACATCATACTCATAGTAGCGACTGTACTAATCTACTAATACTAGTATTGAATGATTTGAAGGTAGCGGTCCAAGTATGTCTACAGCAGGTCGGTAGATTAGCTAAAACATTTACTCAAGTAAGAGTAACTACTTTGAAATAATTTTAGAAGTAAAAGTAGTGAGCAAATTAATTACTCAAGTAAGAATAAAAACTGAGCGTAAAAGTCTGATTTATGATTCAGTGACATAAATGTTGAGAAATAAAACATGAAATGATGTAAAAATCCTAGTATTTCCAAAGGCACTTCTCATGTGCAAAGTACATGAAACACAAACTACATGTATCTTTTGTGTCACACACGTTTCTTCAAAATACCCAGATTCTGATAGAGGAAAATGCGATTGGTGACTGGGACACCACTGCAGTCAAAGTCTGCATCATAAATGACAGACACAACTTTTCCAGTGCTAGATCAACGAGCATTAAATAATAACCTCAACCAGAACAAAATAAGAAGCAAAATATGTCTGACCCTGAGTGTGGGGCAAGAAAATTAATTTGTCGCCTGCGCGATTTACTGCGCAGGTGCAGTAAATCACTCTGAAGCCATGGAGGTGAATTTACTCTAACAAACAGGGGGAGTAATCCCTAAATATTCAAGCGATAAACCGCAAGTGTTTGATGCGATTTTTCCGGTTCCATCATGTTCAGTGTGAATGCACCATAACCCATGCATTAGACTCAGTACACTACATTGGATCAATATATATGTTTCCCCATGGGCCTCAGAGCCCTGCTACTGTAGGGCCTTTATGATTAACTCGCACCTGTGTTTGAACTGTGATAATAGTAGAGTGTGTTGCCTCGCCTTGATACATGTGTGAATATGACATAATAAAGTCAATCATTACTCACTGTTAGGTGGTAGAAGTTCATAGCTCTCAGAGCGTTTCAGATCTGCAGATACAGAAATGCTGCAAAAATCACTTGAAACTCAATAATATGATTGGACACAGTTGGATCCAATGGGTCATAATCAGAAAAAAATATACAGTGCCTCTCGAAAGTACTAATACCTTGAACTTTTGCACATTTACTCATGTTTACAACCCTAAATGTAAAGATTTTATTTTGAATTTTTTACTGAAAGTTCACACACAAGTAACAGACAACTGTGAAGTGAAAGCAAAATGATACATGATTCTGTTATTTTTCAAAAAATTGAAAATTGAAAAGTGGGGCGTGCATAAGTATTCATACAGCATTTTCTGAGTGCATTAAATTGCCTTTATAACATTCCTAATGACTGCAGAATGTTCACACCTTGCCCTAACCATTAAATAGAGGCCACCTGTGTGTAATCTACTCTCAGTATAATTCCAGCTGTTCTGTGAGGGCCTCAGAGCTATGGTCAGAATGTATTGGTCACTAAACAACATCATGAAGGCCAAGGAGCACACCAGAGAGGTCAGGGATAAAGCTGTGGAGAAGTTTAAAGCAGCGTTAAGTTATACAAAGATTTCACAAGATTTGAACATCTCACGGAGCACTGTTCAATCCATCATTCGGAAATGGAAAGAGTATAGCACCACTGCAAACTTACCAAGACACGGGTGTCCACCTAAACTAACAGACCGAACAAGGAGAGCACTGGTCAGAAATGCAACCAAGTGCCCTAAGATAACTCTGGAGGAGCTGCGACGTACTGCCGCTGAGCTGGGGGAATCTGTACATGGGACAACTATAAGTCGTACTCTACACAAATCTGGCCTTCATGGACGAGTGGCAAGAAGAAAGCCATTATTGAAAGGAGGCCATAAGAAATCCCGTTTGAAGTTTGCTAGAAGTCATATGGAGGACACAGCTACCATGTGGAAGAAGGTGCTTTGGTCAGATGAGACAAAAATTGAACTTTTTGACCCAAATGCAAAACGTTATGTATGGAGCAAACCTAACACTGCTCATCGTCCTGAGTGCACCATCCCCAGTGTCAAATATGGTGGGGGGAGCATCATGCTATGGGGCTGCTTTTCCTCAGCGGGGACTGGGAAGATTGTAAGAATAGTTGGGAAGATGGATGGAGCCAAATACAGAGACATTTTGGAGGAAAACCTGCTGGAGTCAGCAAGAGAATTGAGGCTGGGGCGGAGATTCACCTTCCAGCAGGACAATGACCCTAAACACAAAGCTAAATCTACAATGGAATGGTTTAAAAACAAACATATTAATGTGTTAGAATGGCCCAGGCAAAGTCCTGACCTAAATCCTATTGAAAATCTGTGGAAAGACCTGAAAACTGCTGTTCACAAACGCTCTCCTTCTAATTTGACAGAGCTTGAGTTGTTTTGTAAAGAGGAATGGGCTAAAATGTCAGTCTCTAGATGTGCAAACCTTGTAGTCATACCCCAGAAGACTTGCTGCTGTTATTGCAGCAAAAGGGGGTTCCACAAAGTATTAAGTCATGCTGTATGAATAGTTATGCACGCCCCACTTTTCGGTTTTCTATTTTTTTTAAATAACAGAATCATGTATCATTTTGCTTTCACTTCACAGTTGTCTGTTACTTGCGTGTGAACTTTCAGTAAAAAATTCAAAATAAAATCTTTATGTTTAGGGTTGTAAACTTGACAAAATGTGCAAAAGTTCAAGGTGTATTAGTACTTTCGCAAGGCACTGTAAAACTAAGTTATAACAGTGGTTAATATGGTTAAACTTTGGACAAAATCTTATGGCAATGAACTCAATTCAGTGTGAATGTATTATTGTGAAGTGGAAACAGGTGAGCAACAAAATAAATATTTAGATGAATACTGTTTGACATGAGTCTCAGGTCTTATGCTCCATTTGTGCACTCAAAAATCTTTTATGGTGTGAGCTTATTGGTTGTAAAAGTTGTCTTATCTTGTTTTTGTTCTGCACTTTGGTCAACTGTGGTTGTTATAAATAAACAGAAATGAGCACAGCATTTTCTCCACGTTAAATTTTCCTTCTACTTGAGTCAAATCATTTTAAAATAACGTTACTCTTAGTTTAGGAAACATTTTGTATACTCTACCCACCTCTAGGACGGACTTCAGCCATCTTAATTTGATCAGAAGCAGATTCATTCAGCCAGAGCAAATGTGAAGAATGCAGTCATATCAGAGGTGCATTTACGGTCACCTGTAAATGCACAAAACGTGGATTAATTTTAGATCTGGACTTAAACATGAGGCTAATAGCGAGCATTTTGAAATGTGCAATACCGTAAATCCTCTAATATAGGCCGGGGCCTTTATTTACTCAAGCGCATGGAGGACCAGGCCTTTATTGGAACCAGGCCAAAATTAGAGACAGGCCTTTATTTCTATTTGAGGAAAACGGACTATCAGGAAAATGAAGAAAAACGAGATTTGTGTCCATTTGAACCTAAAATATTAGGTTCATTTATAAATTAACATTTCAAACACTCTCCCAGCGGCTGGAACATTGACGCTTTTTATTTTGTAGGAGCAACAGGAAGCGTTTCACTGCTGTTAGCGGAACATTGACATCAATGTCAGTGCAGATTTCTCTACTTTCATTTTTACCGCGGATTTGGGATTCTTGGTTGTTATCTCATGTAAAAGGCGAGTTTAGACGGAGCCTTTGTGTTTGTGATCGATCATAAAACAGACCCGAGAGAAGACGAGACGCTCGCGCCGATCGGAGGAGTTATTTTGAGGCGTGGGACTTACCTGCACACGGAGCCGCTGGATGTGCTTTGAGGACGCGATGGTGACTTTATTAAAACCCTGGAGGGTCACACAACATTTGTTGCTTGCCCTGTTTCCAAAAATAGTCACAGAAGGTTTGAAAAGTGGCTAAATCTGTCTCAAAGTTACGCTTGGATCAGCTCCACTCCGCAGCGTTCCCTCTCTCGGCCTGGGTTCCAGTTTGTTTACTTCCTGCACGTGAGTTATTGTTTACACTAATATGAGACAAATTCCTATAGACTTAAATTATCACCCAACCCCAGTTTCTAATAATAGCCCCGGCCTAAATTAGAGACCGGCTTTTAATTGTCTCCGCCAGCAGCGAGCCCGGCCACTGTTAGAGACCCGGCCGCTAATGGAATACAGGCCAGTATTAGAGGATTTACGGTAATTTAAAAATGGACCATTAAATTAACACAGGTCTCGTTTGTTCCCTTCAAAGGCGTTTACTCCTTCATGAGAGATAAGACGATATTTTGTCAATATCCGAACAAATGGAAACTAAGAAAGCACGTTTCCCAGATAGCAAGCCGATGTGGCCCACATCAGGCAAAGATGTGGCACATCTGGCAGTGGTGTGGCCCGTAGAAGCAGATGTGAACCAGAAGTGGCCATATAAAATATAACCACCAATGGCCCACTTATGGCAAAACACGCATGGGCCACTTATGGCATGGTTGTTCTCATAATAACCAGAAGTGAGCCAAATGTGGCCCACATACAAAATATAAAATATGGCCCACACATGTCAAAACATTTCATGGGCCACTAGTGGCAAAGATATGTCACTTCCGGCATTGATATCTCCAGATAAACCAGAAGTCAACCAGATGTGGCCCATTTATAAATTATCAGCTATGGCCCATTTGTGGCAAAACCTATATGGGCCACTTATGGCAAAGGTATGGCACTCCCTGCATGGTTAGACCTAGAATAACCAGAGGTGAACCAAATGGGGCCCACATACAAAATATCAACTATGGCCCAAACATGCAAAACATGATATGGGCCACTAGTGGCAAAGATATGTCACTTCCGGCATTGATATCTCCAGATAAACCAGAAGTCAACCAGATGTGGCCCATTTATAAATTATCAGCTATGGCCCATTTGTGGCAAAACGTATATGGGCCACTTATGGCAAAGGTATGGCACATCCTGCATGGTTAGACCTAGAATAACCAGAGGTGAACCAAATGGGGCCCACATACAAAATATCAACTATGGCCCAAACATGCAAAACGTGATATGGGCCACTAGTGGCAAAGATATGTCACTTCCGGCATTGATATCTCCAGATAAACCAGAAGTCAACCAGATGTGGCCCATTTATAAATTATCAGCTATGACCCATTTATGGCAAAACATACATGGGCCACTTATGGCAAAGGTATGGCACTTCCGGCAATAATATCTCCAGATAAACCAGAAGTCAACCAGATGTGGCCCATTTATAAATTATCAGCTATGGCCCATTTGTGGCAAAACCTATATGGGCCACTTATGGCAAAGGTATGGCACTCCCTGCATGGTTAGACCTAGAATAACCAGAGGTGAACCAAATGGGGCCCACATACAAAATATCAACTATGGCCCAAACATGCAAAACATGATATGGGCCACTAGTGGCAAAGCTATGTCACTTCCGGCATTGATATCTCCAGATAAACCAGAAGTCAACCAGATGTGGCCCATTTATAAATTATCAGCTATGGCCCATTTGTGGCAAAACCTATATGGGCCACTTATGCCAAAGGTATGGCACATCCTGCATGGTTAGACCTAGAATAACCAGAGGTGAACCAAATGGGGCCCACATACAAAATATCAACTATGGCCCAAACATGGCAAAACATGATATGGGCCACTAGTGGCAAAGATATGTCACTTCCGGCATTGATATCTCCAGATAAACCAGACGACAACCAAATGTGGCCCACTTATAAATGATCAACTATGGCCCATTTATAACAAAACAAACATGGGCCACTTATGGCAAAGACGTGGCGCTTTCAGTATATTTGTGTCCAGAATAACCAACAGTGAACTAAATGTAGCCCACATATAAAATAGCAAAAATGGCCCAAAAACAGCAAACACACATATGGGCAACTAGTGGTAAAGATATTGCACATGCGGGCGGCATTCATAGATAAACCAGTAGTCAACCAAATGTGGCCCACTTAAACAATTATCAACTATGGCCCATTTAGGGCAAAGCATTTAAAGTTTAAGTATACTAATAACTATACTAATAGTATAGTTATATATACTTTGTTTTATTTATGAAAATGAATAAAAAATAAATACATTTTGAATAAAGGATCTGAGGAAATTAAGTATGAACTTGTGTGCAGTAAGGATCCATCCATCCATCCATTTTCTTCCGCTTTATCCGGGGCCGGGTCGCGGAGGCAGCAGTCTCAGCAGAGATGCCCAGACTTCCCGATCCACGCACACCTCCTCCAGCTGTTCTGGAGGGACCCCGAGGCGACACCAGGCCAGCTCGGAGACATAGTCCCACCAGCGTGTCCTGGGCCTTCCACGGGGCCTCCTCCCAATAGGACATGCCTGGAACACCTCCCGAGGGAGGCGACCAGGAGGCATCCGGAACAGATGCCCTAGCCACCTCAGCTGGCTCCTTTCGACGTGAAGGAGCAGCGACTCTACCCCGAGCTCCTCCCGGGTAACTGAGCTCCTCACCCGATCTCGGAGGGTGCGCCCAGCCACCCTGCGAAGGAAACTCATTTCGGCCGCTTGTATCCGCGATCTTGTCCTTTCGGTCATTACCCAGATCTCATGACCATAGGTGAGGGTAGGAACGTAGATCGATCGGTAAATCGAGAGCCTTGCCCCCTGACTCAGCTCCCTTTTCACCACAACAGTCCGATACAGCGACCGCATCACTGCTGACGCTGCACCGATCCGTCTATCGATCTCACGCTCCATCCGTCCCTCACTCGTGAACAAGACCCCGAGATACTTGAACTCCTCCACTTGAGGTAAGGACTCCCCACCGACCTGAAGCGGGGAAGCCACCTTTTTCCGGTGGAGAACCATGGCCTCAGATTTGGAGGTGCTGATCCTCATCCCGGCCGCTTCACACTCGGCTGCAAACCGCCCCAGTGCGCGCTGGAGGTCCTGATTTGATGAAGCCAACAGAACAACATCATCTGCAAACAGCAGAGATGAGATCCTGAGGTTCCCAAACCGGACACCCTCCGGCCCCTGGCTGCGCCTAGAAATTCTGTCCATAAAGGTAATGAACAGAACCGGTGACATAGGGCAGCCCTGGCGGAGACCAACACGCACCGGAAACAAGTCTGACTTACTGCCGGCAATGCGAACCAAGCTCCTGCTGCGGTCATACAGGGAACGGACAGCCCTTAGCAGGGGGCCCCGGACCCCATACTCCCGGAGCACCCCCCACAGGGCACCACGAGGGACACGGTCGAACGCTTTCTCCAAATCCACAAAGCACATGTGGACTGGTTGGGCGAACTCCCACGAACCCTCGAACACCCGATGTAGGGTATAGAGCTGGTCCAGTGTGCCACGACCGGGACGAAAACCGCATTGTTCCTCCTGAATCCGAGGTTCGACTATCGGTCGGATCCTCCTCTCCAGCACCCTGGAGTAGACCTTACCCGGGAGGCTGAGAAGTGTGATCCCTCTGTAATTGGAGCACACCCTCCGATCCCCCTTCTTAAAGAGAGGGACCACCACCCCGGTCTGCCAATCCAGAGGCACTGTCCCCAACCGCCACGCGATGTTGCAGAGACGTGTCAGCCAAGACAGCCCTACAACATCCAGAGACTTAAGGTACTCGGGACGAATCTCATCCACCCCCGGGGCCTTGCCACCGAGGAGCTTTCTAACCACCTCAGTGACTTCAGCCTGGGTGATGGACGAACCCCCCTCCGAGTCCCCAGCCTCTGCCTCCTCATCGGAAGACGTGACAGTGGGATTGAGGAGATCCTCGAAGTACTCCTTCCACCGCCCGACCACATCCCCAGTCGAGGTCAACAGCTCCCCGCCCGCACTGTAAACAGTGTTGGTGAAGCACTGCTTCCCCCTCCTGAGGCGCCGGATGGTTTGCCAGAATCTCTTCGAGGCCGACCGATAGTCCTCCTCCATGGCTTCTCCGAACTCCTCCCAGACCCGAGTTTTTGCCTCTGTGACTGCACGAGCTGCAGCACGCTTGGCCTGCCGGTACCTCTCAGCTGCCTCCGGAGTCCCACAAGCCAACAAGGCCAGGTAGGACTCCTTCTTCAGCTTGACGGCATCCTTTACTTCCGGGCGCCACCACCGGGTTCGGGGATTGCCGCCGCGACAGGCACCAGAGACCTTACGGCCACAACTACGAGCAGCCGCATCGACAATGGAGGAGGAGAACATGGTCCACTCGGACTCCATGTCTCCAACCTCCCTCGGAATCTGGTTGAAGCTCTTCCGGAGGTGGGAGTTGAAGACCCTACTGACAGAGGGATCCACCAAACGTTCCCAACAGACCCTCACAACACGTTTGGGCCTGCCAGGTCTGACCGGCTTCCTCCCACCCTGCCAGCGGATCCAGCTCACCACCAGGTGGTGATCGGTTGACAGCTCAGCCCCTCTCTTCACCCGAGTGTCCGAGACACGCGGCCGGAGATCAGATGACACAACTACAAAGTCGATCATCGACCTCCTGCCTAGGGTGTCCTGGTGCCACGTGCACTTATGGACACCCTTGTGCTCGAACATGGTGTTCGTTATGGACAAACTGTAACTAGCACAGAAGTCCAATAACAGAACACCACTCGGGTTCAGATCGGGGAGGCCGTTCTTCCCCATCACCCCCGTCCAGGTCTCACTGTCGTTACCCACGTGGGCGTTGAAGTCCCCCAGTAGAACAATGGAGTCCCCAGTCGGAGCACTATCTAGTACCCCTCCCAGGGACTCCAAGAAGGCCGGGTACTCTGCACCGATGTTGGGCCCGTAGGCCGAGACAACGGTGAGAGACCTGTCCCCAACCCGAAGGCGTAGGGACGCGACCCTCTCGTTCACCGGGGTAAACTCCAACACGTGGCGGCTGAGCTGGGGGCTATAAGCAAACCCACCCCAGCCCGCCGTCTCTCCCCGCGGGCAACTCCAGAAAAATGGAGAGTCCAGCCTCTCTCCAGGAGTTGGGATCCGGAACCCAGGCTATGCGTGGTGGCGAGCCCGACTATATCTAGCCGGTATCTCTCAACCTCCCGCACAAGCTCAGGCTCCTTCCCCCCCAGCGAAGTGACGTTCCATGTCCCGAACGCCAGAAGCTGCGCACGCGGACCAGGTCGTCTAGGCACCCGCCTTTGACTGCCACCTAGTCCTCTCTGCACCCGACCCCTACGGATCCCTCTGCGGGTGGTGGGTCCACAGGAGGGCGGGCCCACGTCGTCCCTTCGGGCTGTGCCCGGCCGGGCCCCGTGGGCGGAGGCCCGACCACCAGACGCTCGCATTCGAGCCCCAACCCCAGGCCTGGCTCCAGGGTGGGGCCCCGGCTGCGCCATACCGGGCGATGTCACGGTCCTTGTTCTTAAACTGTCCATATAGGTCTTTGAACTGCATTTCGTCTGACCCGTCACCTAAGACCTGTTTGCCATGGGAGACCCTACCAGGGGCATGAAGCCCCAGACAACATAGCTCCTCGGATCATTCGGGCACTCAAACAACCCCACCACGTTAAGGTAGCAGTTCACAGGGTTGTACAGTTGTGCAGTAAGGATTAACTTATAAATAATAACAAATGGATACAGTTATCTTTATCTTTATTTCTTTTCACACAATGGTTCACGGCTTGGTTTATTATATTAGATCCATGGCTTGAACTAGGAAGAGCTGCAAAGTCATTGGGCAAAGTCAGGTGAGCGCCTATTTTTCAAATTCACTCTCAGCACTGTAATTGGCTAATAGCCTTGTCGCTGAGAAATGGTGAGCTCTGATTGGTTGATTCGATCAGAAGGCGGGTCATCAACAGTTGCTCTGATTCCGACCGACAGGCAGCAGCAGCAGCTTGACATACTCGTAATGTTTCTGGAAAATAGTATCCGGCTATCCGCAGCTATATCGAAGATAAGATCTATTTTCGCTGTACGAGTTTCTTAGTTAGTGCTTTCTTGCCTTGATTATGTGTGATTTTTGTAATGAGCTAAATTAGCTCACTGTTACCAACGACTATGCTAACGCTAGAAAAGTATCGTTTTTCCGACTAAATGTGCTCAAATATGGACATGCTATATGGCGTTGGAAAGTGTAGAACCTCCTGACTTTGATGGTAATATTAATTTCACACTCCGGACCACTTATTTTCGCTGCGCGATCCCGTCGAGGCAAACGTCAGCTGTTAGCAACGTTGTTAGCTTTGTGAGCACCAGAATCGGACATTCAATTTGTTTGTGGGGATATGGGTGAAATAATGTTAAGTTAGTTTTTGGATTAGAAAGAGCCTTAACATTTTAAGCACCAACAATAATTATATCCACCAAAACAATGTTATTTTGATAATAGTAGTGTTTCAGCTTTGTACTTCCCCCTCATTAAACATACCTGCACTTTGGTTGATTGTTTGCATAAACAAGATGAGGGGAAAAAGAGACCACATCATCTGTACACCCAGCACCCAGGAATGTAAATCATTCCTTATACTTAGTAAACGTTACCACTTTTGTGTAGTATTTTTGGACTCTACGTTTGGATTTACTATAGATAATTTTATTTTTCCATCTTCATTTCAGGTCTGATTTCTCTGTTCTGCAACCAGCCTTATGCATGCCTCTCTGAACTCAAAAAGATCCTGGCTTCTGCATCCAGCTCCATTTGGTCCACAACTCTACCCCAGGCCTGCTCTCTCCCTCAGCCAAGTGGAGTCCCTACAAAACGTAAATAGTATTTAGTTTGCAGATGCTTTATATGCATTATTTGTTGTTTTTTGGTAGAAAGTATTTTGCTAAAATATCTGTGTGCAAATAAAAATATATGACCTGAGCTTTTTATGCCTTTTTTCTGATGTGTTGCAGGTTGTGCACAACTGGAGACAGGACAAAGATTTCACCTGATACCACGTGACGACGAGCTCAAGCACACGCATTTTAAAAGTGAGTTTTTGATTAGAGTAGCCTCTTGTGGCTCTTTGGCTATGTCTAGTGAAAGGTGGACTGGTAAAGGTCTGGCTGAGTTTTGGTGTAATCTGAAATCATTCTCATTTAGCTGCAACCAATGTTAACACGTAAGTGTTAACATTGGTTGCAGCTTTTCACACATAAAATATTAGAGTTCTCCTTACACATTAAAACACTTCATGCATTACTACAGTCAAAATACTCACTTTAATTCTATGGCTTTCAACTCCTAGTGTAGTTAACTTGGATTTTAGTATTTTATACTTGATTATTGTCTTGGTTTTACTGTATTAAGTGCGTTATTTGGATGGACTATATTAAGTTTTGTGTTGTGTGAAAATACTACAGACATCTGCACAGGTGTCGCCGCTGATGGTGTATCTGTAATTGGGACCTTTGGAGATAATTGTGTTTTTGTGTACAATAAAGGGCTGGACCAACCTGGAAAGATATGTAGTGCCCAGCATCATCCCCGCTTTGGTTATTTCTCACTTGTCTTGTTTTTAGATCACCTCCATGAGCGCCTAATGGTAAATGATGTCACCAAAAATATGAATTGGCGGGCCATCAATGGAAAGGTTGGCCTTGCCAAAATGGTTCTCAAGGATTTCATAATAAGTGAGTACTAACATAAAATATTCTGAGTGTACTCTTATGGAAGACCACATACTGACAAAACAATATATAAATTAAGACATTATGAGCCCAATCTTGCGTTTCTAAACACAGACTATAGCGTAACATTTCGAGCTTAGAAGGAGCACACTTTGAGATCTTGCTGCTCCAGTCTTAGTTCATTTAAGTGGGAAGTACATGGGTGGAGAAAAACCCATAGCCAATGGTCATGTTATGTAGAACAGCCTTTTCCCTCTGACCAGATTACGTGGCCAGGAAGGGGCAAGGGAGAGAGGTTGTGGGGAATTGTGGTAGACATGCGCTATTGTTCTGGTCACGTTAATGGTTAACGCAGAGCGAGTGCCGCCCCGCACCACAGCGGGGGTTAGGGTTAGAGAATATCTTAATCTTTCCAACTTTGCTTTCAGGCAAAGTAGAATTTATGTGAGCCTAATTTAGGACTAAACCAGGCAACAATAAGAGCCACAAGTAGCTCTTTAAAGCCTGGCTCTTTGGAGCTTTCTATATAAGATACCACTATTTAATTGTTGTTGTTTATTTCACATTTCCTGCCTATTTGCACACCCTGAGTGTTTCTAAGAGCTGAATGTAACAAGTAAATTTCTCCATTGTGAGATCAATAAAGGCTATCTTATGTTTAAAAAGCTTTGAAGCGATAATTTATCAAGACAGGTGCTAAATACCGCGTGCAACCTGGAAAAAAACATTTATTTTTATTTATTGGTTTATTGCTTCATTCATGCACTACCCTTTGACCAGTTTGTTTCTAAAGGAGCCAGATGGAAATTTTCAATGTAAATGATACAGTTAGTATATTTAGGCCAGACTATCAAATTGATCTTTGTGGGTACAAGCTATACAGCAATCTTTCAAACTTTGCCTAAAGGACAATAGGCATTCTATATCTATAAAATACTGTTTAAGTACACCAATTTATTAAACTAATTATGCACATTTGTGCATTTATTCATTCATTTCAGCTGTGGTCTCCATATTCTTTTCATTTCTCATTAACATGGTGTTTGTCTTGTTGTGTAGGCATTGTGAGACGAAACAAAATGACAAAAGATGCGACCAATCAGGAAACAGAAGCCTATATGAAGAGATGGATCCATGTTGCCGGAGATCTGGATGGCGGAAGAAGGGACAGGGAAGAGAAACGGCGTCGTGAGGCAAAAGAGCCGGAATAATGACTTTTTAAATTAATTTTATTAGATCTTCAATTCGGTTCATCATCTTTATTGTTTGTTTCTCTCTTCACTCCTTTTTCTGTTACTCAGTTGTTGAGATTGTTGCTTTTTTGTATTTGTTGAGTTGAGATAGTTGAGATTATTTGAATAAATCCCTTTGTTTATATTTAAAACAGGTAGTCCTGCTAAATCGGGTTCAAAACTGTGCTCTTCAGTCGACAAAGACGTGACGAAACACAATTACAAGAAAAAAACACCAGTAACTTCAGTTTGCCAGTGTAACATCGAGATGCACTTTTTGTCGAGCGGCGCTGACTGTTCCACTGTGCATGCTCCCAGTGCTAGTTTCGTGTGTTGAGTGCGTTATAACTTTTTATTATACGGCCCTTCACAATGCAAGTAGAACGCTCCATTGATTTGAATGTGATTTCCCAACGTTCTACCGGTCATTATTTTTTGATAGAAGACCTCTGAAAAAAATAATGACCGCTGCCTATGGCAACGGAGTTCGTGCTTGTAATACAGGTCTTTCATATCACTCCGCGAGTAGTAGTAGCGGACAGGCGGACACTATCTCTGTCCCCGTCCCTGCGAGAGAAGTTGAGGGAATCACTCGTGAAGTTAACGGGAGTCCGACGTTCAACTTACTCAGAGATTCACCACCATTCCTCCTCTCCAACTGCACCTTCAACTAAGTAGCTAGGCTAGCAATAAGTAGCTAGCTGTGCTGCTACTAGCCTCGCCACACTGCCTGGAATCAACAAACGTTGCCAAGCAACGCGCAAACTTTTGGGAACTATTTGCCGCGGAAATCATTAAATAAACCTTTCTGTCTTCATAAAAGTGTATGAAGTTTATTTGTGTGTGTACAGTTGTCAAACAGCCGTATAATAAGCGGGATAATGTATAGAACGCCGGTCATTATCGGTAAAATAAGTACCTTCAGGGCGAACTGGACCCCTCCGCTGCGCGTCGGGATCCAGTTCGCCCTGTCGGTACTTATTTTACCGATAATGACCGGCGTTCTATACATTATCCCTTACGTATTACATAATTTTACAGGATTTAAGCCTAATCCTAACCTTAAGGTACTTTGATTGTACAGTTTTAACCCCCACCTTAACAGAGCACATTTTCATGGTTTTTGTCACGTTTTCATTGATTCTTTTTTGTTGCACTTCTTGCCACATTTTATTTTTGTGGCATGTTTGTCAGGCTTTCAATTATTTTTGATTTAGTTTTGTGTGTGTAATGTAACGTAACTATGATCAAGGCCAATTTTTTTTGCCAAAACGTGTCAAAAAAGCAACAAACGCGTACGCCACGCAGTATGTCAGCCAGATAACAAGTCATGTGGGCCAGATATGTAACAAAATATTGCATCCTCATATGGCACTGCACTGAGCCAAATCTGGGCCACATTTTGGCCATGAGACGGCCAGATCTGGACCACCTTTGGATAGTGTGGTGCACTTCCAGAGGCACTGTCCCCAACCGCCACGCGATGTTGCAGAGACGTAAAGGTCTCTGGTATCCAACCAAACAAAATAATAAATATTACGTTATTATTAAATTAAAACCAGATCAGAACCAACCATGTACATTTGTTTTCCTTAATTTGTTAAAAAAAAAACACACACATAGGCCTATACATGTTGCGTTTCTCTGAACATAGGTCCATAATTTCCCGAAGAGCCTTTAACAGATATGTTAGAATAGACAAGATCATTACTTACACACGAGTCCACCATGAACAGTATCACGTCAAAAGCACGTTAACTTCAGGGAGCAGCTCTACTCCCTACGTAGACATAAAAAAAAAAGTTGCCAATCAGATGAGCATGTTAACATAATTTGGCACCCATAAATATTGGCATAGGCCTACAACCTTGCTCAGTCTGCTTTCTGTAGCAGATCTTCTTATTTGACCAAAACCTTTAGCAGCTGCAAAACAAAAAGAGATACGCCTATTACGTTGATACTAGACGTAATGTTTTGTATTTCAAGTTCATCTAAACTTCGAAGATAAGATGCGTCCTACGAAGTAGCAGCTAACTCTTCTTTCTTTTTTCTATTTATTTGAATTGGGACAGTGCACATTAGTCAGCATATGTTTTTTCAACATGTAAATGTGCCGGAGTTAGCCATATAGGCTAATTTTCATCCGTAGTCCCCAGGGGTGAAAGTAAGCTGGTACGGTCCGGTACTGCGTTTCATTAAAAGATTTGCCGGAGGTACGCCGTACCAGGAAGGAGAAGAGGTGCGCTCTCTCACCTTACGCACAAAACAGTAGTCTGCTAATACACCGTGAGCTCAAACGCGTTGAAGTTCAGCCACTTAAATACAATACAGAGACTCAGCAGACTGGATCTCATCTGCTCTGTCCCTGAACTTTCTGGACACACGGTAACGGCGCAGTTTTGCCAATATGGCTGCGGGCCCCCCGTGCGTCTTTACGCATCACAGAACAGAACCGTCAGCGCCACGGCTCACACGCACTCCTCCACCTAAAGCTGTCACATTAGAATGAGTGTCCCCTTATACGGGAACTTTTGGTTTTTCTGGTTTTCTGGATACTTTCACAGCGTGTAGACTCTGTTTACCTGCGAAAAAAGGAGGAGCGAACAAATTCGCGCTGGATCCGCCGCCTCTCGCTCTCCCTTTACCAAAACAGTAAATATTTCTAAAGTTCCCTGTTTGTCAAGTAGCGTAATAAGAACTGAGCGCTTCCTGTTGGCCTTACAAAATAAAAGCAAAAGCCTTTGTTGTGAAAGGCATGACATACACGAGGATCTAAAGATAGATGTAAATACTCCCCTATCTCCGGTTTGATTTCTTTCAAAATCGTTTTGGATATTTGTTACTAGTCCACAGATGACACGTGTGAAAGTAAAGTTGTGGGAATTTAATTAAGAACAAATGCATATGTTTATGCTACTGAAACAGATCTGGTTATGAAAACACTGCTGTGTTGGTAGTAACTGAATACATGTATTTAGAATATTTAAATACTCATTTTGGGTAACTGTATTCAGGTACAGTTACTGAATACAGTAATATTAAAGGAATACATCAAAGTACTCGTTCATTAAATTTCAGTTTCATAATCATAACATTAAGAAGACAAAAAAGGTCAAAATGGCCGGGGAAAAGTTTAGCTCTGTCCCTTTGGGCTCTGGGCATTTGCAAAGTGCTTTTTTTGCATTCCACATTAGTGGTAAATAAGTTGGTAACAGGCATGTGACAATAGCCTAAACATCTTCTTAATCATATGCCACATTTATGCATTAACATGAAAATCAACGTGTAAGTATTCTAAGTATTCAGAATACAGTACTCTGTTTGGACTAAGCAGTGGAATTCGTTACTAAAGTATTCTCCCAAAACTGGCTATATTATATTATTTAATTATATATAGGGGAGACCGGGTATGGTTGTAACATGGGGAGAGTTGTAACACCACCAATTCCACCATTCAGGGATAAGATAGGAGTCACATGATCATATCAGTGTTTACCCACTTCCTCCCTGATCCCAAATGGTGATTGTCAAGGTTGTAAACAGGTTCATGCAGATTCTATAGAGAAAAAAATGATTTTGAGGTAAGAAAGTAAACTTTTTGACCAAGACTATATTTTGTTTAGTGCTTATACTATTGCACATAAAACCACATGACTTACATTAGATTAAATTGTAGTTTCTCAGGCAAAATGTGAAGCACATTTCCCCTGCTAATTTCAAACCATTCTGCTGATACAGCTCGCTAAACAATGGCTGGCAGGGGTGGGGATGGTTGTAACACAATCATCCCCTATATACAGTTAATAACACTTACTTGATTTGAATATTTTTACAGAATGCCTAGACAGTGGAAAAGAAAGACTGACAGATTTGTGCCAGATAATGTTTAAAAAAAAAAGCGTCTGATGGGGTCAGAAAGAAGGGCAGGTCAGATCAGTTACAAAGGCACATGGGATCTGCCATGTAAAACTGAGCAGATATTGTAAAACACTGCAGAAGCTGAGAGACCAGGGTCCAGTGATCATCCCAGTGCAGGTCACACTGAAGCATCAACAGAGTTTCCTCTGAGGTGCAGGAGGAAGTGTTGGCTGATTATTTGACTCAGACAGACCTGTGTTATGGACTGACTCCACCTGAGGTTAAGCATATGACAGGTCAGAGAGAGAGAGAGAGAGAGACATTCTTCATTGTTCTTTTATTTAAATAAACCTCTATTTGAAGCATATCACATGACGTGGTCTCTGTTTTTGCTTCTTTTGTTTAACTGTTACAACTCACCCCAGCATGTGTTACAACCTACCCCAGTAGTGGGGTAGGTTGTAACAAAGCACGACCATGTATTTGACATCAACTCACGAGGTCTGTGATTTTCTTGCAGAGGTTTGAATTGGTGCCATTTGTAGTTAACAAATGTGGGAACTTTGTATAAAAGTTTGAGAACTCTAGCTCAAAAATTCAGTCAGTTACAGGTGCTGAAGCAAAAAGTGTTACAACCATACCCGGTCTCCCTATATGACATAGTACCGGCAAGAAAAAAATGCTACTTTCACTTCTGGTAGTCCCATGGCAGGTTGATGTCAAGACAGATAGAATAGGACATACAACAGGCACAAACATACAGCAAAAACACTGTATGTTGCAACTCTTAATGTACAACCTTTAAACCTTTGACATTGTACTCTTATAACAAAACATATCATAGTGAAACTGTAGATAAAACAGTATAAGAAATAAAATAATGATTAGCAAACTCCACATTGGTGTGTGACCCACCAAAATAGTTATAAACTACTAAAATAATCCCGAAGGAAGTTACATTGTCAGCTCAACAAATATGTCATATAATTGACTGAATTTACAACACAGTCCCCAGTTTGAATGTCTAATGCCATAACAAAATATGTCACATTCAGACCAAGCATTCTATTGCAATTATTGTTAATGCTCACCACTTCTTCTTTGTTATCCTATTATTTACCAACAGCAAAGACACTAATGTACCTGTTAAGCAGGCCTACATAAATGCTCCTTATTTCTTAGGAAAGGTTTCTGTCAACTAATAAACCTTGATATTGACTATGCATTTTAATGTCTTCAACTTTCTGCTGGCTCATTCTGAAATTTCACAAAGTTGTACATGTTAATATTTATGCATGAGATCAGCGGTTCTCAAACTGTGGCACGTGTCCCACTGGTGGTATTTAGGTTTCTTCAGATGGTCCTCAAAGTCATCTGCAAATGTAGACTTTATCTTTTATCAATACAGATCATTTATGCCCTAATAGTAAGTGGTTGTATGACATGGTTTATACAATGTTTAGGCCTGGACTTCTGACCATTGAACAGCTATAGCTTCACACAACATAGGCACATTTTGTAGGAACAGAAATAAACAGAGAAAGGACATGACTTCATTTTTATTTGTTACAAACTGAGGAGAACTGTTGTTGCTTCATTGGTTCTAGTCCGTGCAGGCGTCGACACAAACATCTGCAGATCTGAAAGAAAATTCAACGTGAATAAACCAGTATTATAGGCTTCTATGAATATCACAACAGTCTGAAGGCGAGATGCTGCATAATAAGTCATTTTATGTGTAAAAAATTGCCTATATTTTCAGCGACAAAATCTAAATCATGGATAGAGCCGGGTTTAAATTCATGGTTTTATTTGTGACACTGTGAGATTTGGTCAGAGGGATTTTGGATCTAGTTTAGTTTTTGAATTAACTAGTTATTAATGTGGGGCAATCTGTAAAGAATCACATTTCACTTTGTTTTATATGGTTCAAAGTTCAATAAAAGCTCAAAGCTGGAAAGTCAAAGACTGTAAAGTGTAGAGTCTGTAGGAGCTACTAAAGTGGAGATGCCGTTACAAGAGTGGAATGAAAACCTAATTTAGAGAAAACGGCCCTAAAATTTTGTACAGTCTCCACATGCGTTTGTATATCCCTCTGGACTTTGGCGGCTGGCGTATTCCACAAGGATAATGACCATATTTGGATGAGTGTTGTCACAGGGATCCCGTGCTTCACATCGATACCAAACATGTCAGTATTTGACAATGGATACAAGTGGGAAAGACGGAGGAGGGCGGCCATGTTAGAGTGATTTCAGACCAAATCCAATCAAATAAACATCGTAAAAGGAGTGTTGGGGTGTTTTTTTCTGACATTAAAAAAAGATGTCAAGGAGAAAACAAGACAAAATATAAATCCATTGTAGCATCTTGCCATAAAGCCTTTAAGAACATGTGATGTTTTTCTGTGGTTCCAAACAAGACTTACGTCACTGCTTCCATGAGTTGTTCAGACTGTGAAAGAGAGGAACAACATTATTTATTTACAGCTTGCTCTTCATGGTAACTATAGTTTTGAAAAGACTCTGAAATATGTCTCTCACTGCTCTTCATCCAGCACAGTCCTCTCCATTAAAGCCAAAGGGCCAGAAAATCCTTCATAATCATTTATCTCATGACATTGATGGATTTTCATCTTTTTACTCCATAGTTTCATCCTCACAAAGTAACATTTGTCTCTAAACACACCTAATAATTCTGTACCAACTCAAGTTACTTGTAGTTTACAATTTATTTAATAGAAAATCATCTCTAAAAATCCCCTGATTGTCTGTTTTCATGGAATCGTTATAGTCGTCTTGAAAAATAATAAATTGCTCAGTTTTTAGCATTTACAATCTTCAACATTGGCCTACAATGCTTCTCAAACACTGTAGTTCTCTCAGTAACAGAGAGTTGAGCTGTTTTACTCACAGTCTGGACGCTCTGTTTCATTGGATTCTTCCTCCTCCTCATCATCATCTGGCAACATAATGGAAAGTATGTGATGAAACAGGATTCAGGACAACAGGAGACTGTGTGAACTTCAGCTCCTCCACATTTGGACAGAAGCTTCTCAGTCAGAGCTGCATGTTTGCATGTTCTCCCCGTGTCTGTGTAGGTGTCCCCCCCGGGTACTCTGGTTCCCTTACCACTAAAAACATGTACAATAGGCGAATCCTCCAGCCAGGTGATTCTGACCATCAGCCTGGCCCTAGGCACAAGCTCTTACCACTGCACTACTGTGCCGCATGGAAGAGGCGGGAGAGACTCATTCATTAATAAGTTACACTTTATATTTAGTACAATGCAATCTGCAATAATGTGCACCTATGTAGTACATACACCATAGAATAATGTGTATTAGTACTTTGAAGGTACATAATGTAATAAGATTTAGAGTTAGGGCTTAACCTCTTAACCCCCACCTGAACCGAGCACATTCTCTCCAGTTTGGCTTTACCCAAATCAATCAAAGTTTATTTATATAGCACTTTACAACAACACAAGGAAGACCAAAGTGCTTCACAGGAAGATAAAACAACTTAAAAAACCATTACATACCAGACATAAATAAGTGTGATCTAAGTCTTAAAAGCTAGTTTGAAAAGATGTGTCTTTAATCTGGACTTAAAAAGGGACAGATCTGTGAGAACACGCAGACAGAATCTAAAAGCTTCTCGGAAAAAAGTGTAAAAAGAGCACCGAAAACGAAAAGTGGCAAAAGAGTGACAAATATGTGATGAAAAATCGATAACACAAAAATAACACAAATATGACAAAAATACGACACAAAAACTACGAAAACATGACCAAAAAAAGAGAAGGAAACAAAACAAAGCTTCAAAAACATGGCGACCTATAAGTTACCATCAGCGGTGTGGGTCTTAGCTTTCAAATGAGGTGTCACTCTGGCCTATAGGCTGTAAGCTCCATTTGAGAAGCTTTTAGATTTGGGTAAAGCTGAACGGAGAGACCAACAGGCCCGGTTTCAATCGTGAGGCCGTCCTTCCGTGGACCCACCACCTACAGAAGGAGCCATGGGGGCCGGTGCTATGTGACCTGGGCAGCTCCAACTGCCCCCACGACCCGGCAACGGACAAGTGGAAGAAAATGAATGAATGAACGGAAGAAAATGATCTCAGTTAAGGCAGGGGGTAAGAGGTTAAGGTTAGCCTCTTATTATATTATGTACCTGAGCTGGAAACCTGACGAGTATTGAGAGTGACCAAAGCAGAGATTGCTATACCAATAAAGCCCTTTCCTTTTTAGATTGACTGCTGTAATTCACTTCTCACCACCAGATGGCGTTGATACAGTCTAGCCTACCAGCACTGTGTTACACAATCCTGGCAGAAAACCTACACAGTCTACACAAGGACTGAACCCGGCCTGCTCACGTCTCACTGTACCACAGGTCTAATCTTTGACTTTCAGACGGTTTTCTTCTTCACTTCTGAGCCTTACGTGAATGTTTGACTTCACTCTGAGCCATAACACTGTCGGCTCTCAGGACATTTCACTCAAACTCACCGATGGGCTTCCCCTTTTTGAAAACCTTCGGAGGCTCATTCTTGAAACCTGTGAAATAACAACAGGAAAAAAATGATTCAGCTGAACTCCCAAAGAACTGAAAACAAAAGGGAAGTAATTGTGTCACACTCAGAAGTGGACTCAACAACATAGGGGAAATATCTAATATAATATCTAACCTGAACCGAGCTCATTTTCTCCCAAATCTAAAAGCTTCTTGAAAAGAGCGTCAAAATAGTGATAAAAACTAGAATGAAAACGCAACAAAAAAATGACAAAAACAGGAAAAAAAAATCTATGAAAAAAGGTCAAAAAAGCAGCAAAAAAGTGACACAAATGTACCGGAAAAAAGCTGCAAAAACACAATCAAAATAGCAACAAAAACACAACAAGAAAGCGACAAAATAATGACAAAAACAAACACACAAAAAACGATGAAAACACATTTAAAAAAGCATTTAAAAAAAACAGGACAAAGCGTTTAAAAAATGTGGCATAAACGCGACAAAAAAGTTACGATCAGTTTTGTAGGTGTTTATCTGTTTTCTTGTAATTTCTCTTTCTGCAACTGTGAAGCACTTTGAATTGCCTTGTGTATGAATTGTGCTCTACAAATAAACTTGCCTTGCCTTGCCTTGCCTAGGTCTTAGCTTTCAAATGAGGCGTTACTCTGGCCTGTCGTCTGTTTCAGTTTCAGTTTATTACAAATATACGGTAAAAGCATTTTAACATTCATTCATAGATGATAGTGCATATTCATAAACGGGACACCCTTGAAGCAACATTTAGCTTATATATGGGGCCCAAGACAATATTAATTAAGAACACAAACATACATTAGTAACCTAGGATACATATTACCTTAGATACCTATTCTATTACCTACTAACTAACCTTACCTACTCTAATTTAAAACTGCCTTACCTTACTTTTACTCGCTTAAAGTTGCATCAATTTTACTTAAAAGGTATGAATTATTATTATTATTATTATATATATATATTTTTTTTGTTGTTGTTGCTTTTTTTGCTTACACACATTAGTACATATTACCATCAGACATGAATTACATACGTCTTATTAGAGGTCATCAGCTAGGGTTTATTATAATTTTCTAGAAGCTCAATTTTTTAGTTTATTTTTAAAAATAGCCAGAGATGTTAGGGTTTTAACTGTCAATACGCTTTCAGATTTGGGTAAAGCCGAACTGGAGAAAATGCGCTCGGATAAGGCTCAAATCATTTCTAATGTTCCAGTTCCAGTCACAGGTGTTACTCACAGGTCGACAGCATCATGTTTCTCTTCAAGACGTCTGGGAAAAACAAAACAGGCCTAAACAAAACAAAAACACAGAAACATAAAGCAGTGAGCACAGAAAACATTCAGACTAGAGTCAATGTGAAATGTTTACTACAGTAAGAGTAACATTACTTTACTAGTTAAGAATAAGTAATAGTTTAAAGGGATATTTCAGGATTTTGACATTGGGCCTCATTTCCTAGTTATCCAGAGTGTTGTTGATTTCTGGAGATTTTTGTTTTGTTTTCATTCATGCAGTTCTTATATTATAAGGGTTTAGTGGCGCTAGGCTAGTGCATGTCTATGGTAACTAGTAGCCTGCATTAAAAACAGTCTAGCCCAAGCACAGTGCACCTGAGGCAAATCACTTATAACACCAGACTAACCATATAAATGTCTGTGTTGAGTGAATCATTTTTTGAATTTAACCGTTTTGCATTTAAAAGAATAATAATTTCTTATATTTGAGCGGCATCAGCTTCGTGGCTGTAAGCTAACGCAGCGGCGGAGTGATCTGCGAGAAAATAGTCCCTCAAAATGTGGTAATTCATGTGATACAAGGTCAGTTATATTTCAAACATTATTCTATTAACACAGACATTTATATGGTTAGTCTGGTGTTATAAGTGATTTACCTCAGGTGCACTGTGGAGTGGGTCAGACTGTTTTTAATGCAGGCTAACTGATACCATAGAAATGCTTTAGCCTAGCATTAGCCTAGCGACACTAGACTCTTCAAATATAAGAACTGCATGAATTTAAGAAAATAATATCTCCAGACATCAACAACACTCTGGATAACTAGGAAATGAGGCCCAATGTCAAACATCCTGAAATATCCCTTTAATATTAAAGAATGTAGTCAGTTTGAGCCAAATGTGCAGCTGCATATGTTTTAGACCATCAGTGTGGTATTTTTGACGGACTTATACAGTCAAATTGTTGAGTGATGTCGTAATTTTCTAATAAATTTAGATTTAAATCCAGTTTGAATCCAATGTCATGTTTTTAATGATATTTAAGGCCATGATTTTGGCAACGATTCATTGAATGACTTTGAATGCCCCGCAGAGACCATGATACTGTATTAACAAAAAACTATTCAGATCTGTCAAATAATACTCTCTGAAAATAGATACAAATTCATTTAACCTCTTAACCCCCACCTGAACAGAGCACATTTTCCCCTGTTTGACTTTATCCAAATCTAAAAGCTTTGACACATAAATGAGGATGAAAACGCAACAAAACAGGCGACAAAAAAAAGTGATGAAAAAGCAACAAAAACGCAACAAAACACAAAATGGCAACAAAAATGTGATGAAAAAAAAACAATGAAAACGCAACAAAAGCGTGACAAAAAAAGCAACGCAAATACGGTGAAAAAGTGTTGACAACGCGGCGACAATGTGAGGAAAAATCTTGGATCAGTTTTGTACGTCTTAGCTTTCAAATGAGGGGTTACTCTGGCCTATAGGTGTAAGCTCCAGTCGAGAAGCTTTTAGGTAAAAAAAATGTAAAAATACAAAACAAAATGGGTCAAATTGAACTGGAGATAATGCGCTCGGTTCAGGCGGGGGTTAAGAGGTTAACATTACATTCATCAAATACGGATTCATTTTTCATCTGCCACATGAACCTTTTGTCAGATTTATGATGGACAGAGAGTAGCCAAACGTTTGACTGCAGTAGGAGTACTACTGCTACTTCCAAAAATAATCCAACTACAGTGGAAGTAAAAAGCCACGCGAGACAAGGCTACGCCAAGAAGTACAGTTACTTCAAAAAGACACTGCTCTTCAGTGGGTATAACTGTATAACTGTTACCTGCCTCTGGATACAAATATTAGCAAAACAATGACATTTTACTGCTAGAGTAACACGTTTACATATGGAACGCTTTAATCATTACAGAGAAAGTTCTAACATGGTTAAGACGTATTTTCAGTTTAAAGTTCTGGCTTGGATGCGGTCAGCCATTTCTGCTTTTCATAACATTATTAGTTCTATTTTACGAAAGTGTCACGTCTTTAAAAAAATCACCCTCGTTACGTTTTGACCGTATTTCCACCTTTCATTTTCAAAGATAATCTGGTTTTATAAAGTTACAGCGCGTTTTACTCACCGACGGTTCGCTCTTTAGCTGCTGCGCCACGGAGTTCTTTCTGCTGAATCAAAAGTGAAACCTGCTCAGCCTGTTTGAGTGCGTCACGTGCCATGACGTCACCGCTCGCAGACGTTGACGTAAGGGCTAATTTTTTATTTATTTATTAATTAAATGGTTATATTGGAGTTACATACACTTATGCCAGGGGTTAAAAAATAATAAATAAATTAATTTATAATAATAATAATAATAATAATAATAATAATCACAAAAACGAAACACAGAGACAGCATTTAGGTCCGTGTATGATTCGTTCAAATCATTTTTCAAATTGAAATCAAAAACGAAATGACCAAGAAACGTCTGCCATGAGCATTTTTCGTTTTATGTAATAAAACAAAATCACTCTAAATGGCTTACATTTTGAGTGTTCAATCTGATACTAAAATAGAAAAACAATATTTGAAAGAAAGGCTCAGAGCGTCAGTATGTCATTAATTATCATTTATTCGTCTGCAACAGCGGAAAAACCTCGGTGATGCGTATTCAGCACACCTGCTCTTGGAGCGGTATGAGGAAGCGCGGCGAGGGTGGAAGAGAAACCTCAACCCGGAGAAAGGTGCAGTTGCGGGAAGCAGGTCAGGGCGGCAAGGACGCTAGATGGATGCGCAGCAGACGGACACATGGACCGGGGAAGGTGCTGGCCAGAGCAGCGCAGTGGACAAGGTGCTTGTGACGCAGACACCGTGGCCACGTTTTCTGCGTGGCTTTTTGACACGTTTTGACATACAGTAGATTTCATAGAAGAGCGGCCATTATGAGCTATGCGTAACGCGCGCCAGGGGCAACGCACAAGACGCATTCCTAAGTGTCGCTCTGGCCCGCACCTTCTCCTATACTCCCGGTCCATGTGTCCGTCTGCTGCACCTCCATAGTGTCCCTGTCGCCCTGACCTGCTGCCCGCAACAGCACCTTTCTCCGGGTTGAGGTCTCTCTCCACCTCCTCCGCGCTTCCACTTTTTGTCCTCATACCGCTCCAAGAGCAGGTGTGCTGAATGTGCATCACCGGGGTTTGGCACAGTCACGTAACAGAGGTAAAGGTGGAAACAGGGATGTGCTATAAAAATCATAATAAACCAAACCCATGCAAACAGACTAAACTCGAAGTGAAAACACCATCCAGTGGCCTGTTCATTGCAGCGGCTCCAGCGGATGCCGTGTCACGCGTGACCAGGTGCGCGCGGCCATGGAGAAACTATATTCCGCAGTTTGGAGGTATAAAATGCTGCTTATCTGTCCACATCAGATATTACAGCGTTTATAGAAATCTCCTCCTTGAATAGAATGGCCGGTTTCATCTGTGCAGTCAGTGTTGCAGCCGGACAATAATGGCCCGTCCGCTGTTGCAGACGAATAAATGATAATTGATGATATACTGATGCGCTGAGCCTTTACTTTCAAATATTGTTTTTCTATTTTAGTATCAGATTGAAAACTCTAAATTTAAGCCATTTAGAGTGATTTTGTTCCATTACATAAAACGAAAAATGCTCCTAGCAGACGTTTCTAGGAAATTTCGTTTTTGATTTCAATTTGAAAAACGATTGAACGAATCATACACGGACCCATTTACCAGCCGCACTTTAAAAAGTTTAACCTCTTAAACCCCACCTGAACCGGGTACGTTTTCTCCAGTTTGGCTTTACCCAAATCTAAAAGCTTCTTGAGAAATAAAAAAGCGTCAAAATAGCGACGACAACGAGGATGAGAACACGACAAAAAAGAGCGACAAAAACGTGCCGGAAAAGCAACAATAACAAATGCCTCAAGAAAGCAACAAAAAAGCCACAAAAACGTGATTAAAGAAAGTGACGAAAAAGAGATGAAAACACGACAAAAATGTGACAAAAACGTGGCGACAAAGCAACAAAAAAGTTTAGATGAGTTTTATAGGTCTTAGCTTTCAAATGAGACATTACACTGGGCTCAAGGCTGTAAGCTCCAGTCGAGGAGCTTTTAGATTTGGGTAAAACTGAACTGGAGAAAATGTGCTCCGTTAAGGCGGGGGTAAGAGGTTAAAGCATCAAGAGTCTTAATAGCTTTGGGTTCGAAGAGGAATGTACTGATTCTTTATATTGTATTATTCAAGTAAGTAGAGTTTAAAAAGAGGCTTTTGACCAGAAAATGTACTTTTATGAACATTTTGCCACAAAAAAGAAAAGACTCAGGTAGAATTTGTTTAGTTTAGAGCTACAGGGATTGTAAAAACCAAAAAGAGAAAAGTTACTACTATAAGAATCAAGTCTTTCCAGAAAGCTACAGTGAAGGGGCTTTTCCAAAATAGGTGGATGACAGTTTCATATTCCTGATGACAAAAGGAGCAGTTTGTTTTGGGGATCACCTGTGGAGAAGTTTAAAACACTCATCCCGACACCAGTATCCATTTGATATCAGCTACAAACTGCCTCAGTAATGAATGACATAAGGCACAGTATCTTTCTCAAGTAAAGCTCTTTATTTCCCCCAGGTTTTAGGACAGATTTCTCTCTAAACAATATATTAATAAACTTTCATGTGGAAAGAAAGAAATAGCCAGATTTATCAAACTGAACTGAATCCACTTCCTCCATAGATGTATCTGTTAATCTGCGACTTCAATGCTTCTTTTTTTCTTTTCTCACACACACACAGATATGATTTTGTGCTTGACAATTTTTGTAACTTTTAATCATTCTCTTTATATGAACTTGTTAAATGATAAAACTCAAGGCATTTTTCTACTACTACTACTTCTACTGCTATAAGTATCACAGAAAACTAGTCCCAGATACATAGACAAGGGCTCCCTCTACTGTCCAAACCTTGTAAAAGCTGAACAACAATGAAGCCAAAGCAAATATCTTCATTTAATGACATCATGATTTGTTTGATCTGATGTGAATTTTAAATTGTTATTTCTTCGGGTTTCCTTCCATCCGCTGATCTGAAAAATAGTAAAGAATCGATCTGAATTGAAACAGGAACAGAGGCAGTTGGAGTTGAGCAGCAGGGTTTTCTTAAAAATCTGAAGTTGAAATTCCTTGGGTGAACTTTGTGTTGATATTCTTTGTATTCAAACATATCTGATCATATTCCCTGCTCCATTTGAGTCACAGTTTTAGCCTCAGATGTACTTTTGATTTGAAGTTAGTCAGCACAAATGTTACTTTGAGGTGACAAAATGAACAGGGAGTGAAGGCAGTTTTTACTGAGATCATTGAAGGTTTGTCCCTTTTGCAGAGCCGGTTTTTCCTATACGCAAACTACGCAAGGTGCGTAGGGCCCCCGCAGCCGCAAGGGCCCCGCATCTCAGTCAAACTACGGTGTTGTTTCACTGATTAAGCAACGCGTTGTTACGGGGACAGGCTCTCTGACAGCGCTCACTCACTCTGCGCCTGCTTTGCCTCATATCACACCAAAACGCAGCAGACTGCTGAAGTGAAGCAGGAGAGACCTACCGCCTTCCCCCGTCACTTGCAAGGCGCAAGTGCTTCTCCACTTCGCGTCCCCGCTTGTCTGTCTGTCTCCCGGTGCTCACTTCGCCTCCTGTGCGCCTGCATGTCACCCGTGTCCCGAGCGCTGCTCTCATGTTTTCTCTGCTCGGACTCGGGGCTGCATCGCCACACACTCATTTAAACTCTCTTCTTATTGTCTCTAGCGGAGTATCAGGACAGTAGTTTGGAGAATAGACGAGAGTAAAGCCGTACACGTGGCCTTTTTGTCTCAAAGAGGAGTTGAATCCACACGGTTCTCATGAGCACAGTTACAGTAACTCTGGTTGGTCTGAATGTGCACAGTCTAAAACGATTTGGGCTACTCACAGGCTAATTCTCAGTGGTAAGAAATAACCGTCAGGTGCAGGTTTCAGTTAGTTTTAAATCAGTGGTTCCCAAACTGTGGGCCAGGGACCAGAGGTGAGAGAATGTGACCATTTGCCATTTTAAAAAGTGGGGAAATAGACTAGTATAGTTCTGAATCCCAGTCTCACAGTGGCTTAGTGGTTAGTGGTTCTCACACAGAGGGGCAGGGCCTGAATTAAGGTCATTATGTTCCTCTTCTGCCCTGATCTACTGCACAGTGGAACTGTTTTTGACCATAAATGAGTTCGCTTTGTCGAATAACCATGGGGTGCGTAGGTACTGTAGGGCCCCCGGGAGGATTTCTGCTTAGGGCCCCAGAAGGGCCAGCACCGGCTCTGCCCTTTTGTCAAACTGAAGCACAAACAAAAAGAGACAATTCAAACAAATAAGTTACAGAAAGTCGTAAAGAGTTATGAGGAATTATGTAAAAGTAAGTTAGACGCTTGTGTCCGTCGTATTTCAGTCATACCCCCGACCACTATTACTACCACTAATACTACTACTACTACTACTACTACTAACGCTACTTCTGCTTCTGCCGTGGGGGTCACCTGTGGAGAGAGGGGAGTATTAAACCAGGACTGAGACTCACAAATACAGAACCATAACGTTTCACTGAAGTCTATAGGACTAAACATCATGTTAACATTGTCGTTTTGTCCGTATTTGAGAGATATGAATTCTTTATAGACCTTTTTAAAGTGTGCCATGTTTTTAAGAATTTTGATGGTTTCGTCCAGATTTCTCCACACTTCCACACCACGTCTCGTGGGACACATGCCTCTCCAGGTTGTTCTGGAGTACTGTTTATAAAAACTCATTTTACATCATTGTATTATATTATTTTCAGTGACACAATCTAAATCATGGATAGAATCAGCTTTAAATGCATGGTTTTATTTTGTGACACTGTGAGATTTGGTCAGAGGGATTTTGGATCTAGTTTAGTTTTTGAATTAATTAGGTATTAATGTGGGCAATCTGTAAAGAATCACATTTCATTTTGTTGTATGTGGTTCAAAGCTCAATAAATCAGGCAGGAATTAAATATCTAAAAGGTAAACTGATAAACCTTCAAAATCTGGGAAAGTGTGGAGCCTAGAGGAGCTACTAAAGTGGAGACGTTGTTGCAAGAGTGGAATGAAAACCTCCCTTGGAGAAAATGGCCTTAAAGTGCGCGTGTATATCCCTGCGTACTTTGGCGCCCTCTGTCTTCCACAAAGGAAATGACTTTATTTAGATACCAGAGTGTTGTCACAGGGATACCGTGTCAGCACCATAGACTGTTAAAAAGAATAGACAGCTCCTCCTCACTCCTCCCCGTTTACCACAATAACCACGTTCAAGGGGAAATCATGGCGGATTTACAGACTCCTCCTCCCCAGCTCTGACGAAGCATGTTCCTAATAAGGGCAAAAGGGCGGGATCTCACTGTAGACTCGGCCCTTGCGTGACGTGTAGCTTGCGCAGCTCCAATGCTAACAGTCCGACCTCCGTTAAGTAGGAGATTAAAAAAAATATATTATTTCGAAAACCAGCCTGGTTTCTTTTTTGTGACTAACCCAGCGTTATCTCAGGAGGAATATGTAGCCATAGAAAGTGTTTAAAAAATTGAAACCAGGCATTAAAGTTGTTTTTAACGTGTCTAAAGTCCAATGCTTTTCAATGGGGCCTAGCGATGATATGGAGGTACTACAGCAATGGCGGAGCAAATCCAGTGTTGCGGTCATAAAGCAGAGCAGCCAGCGGGCATTGGTCAGTATTTGTCAATGGAGGCATGTGCGAAAGACATGAAATCATGTTAGAGTGATTTCAGACCAAATCCCAAGTCGACAAAACGCCATCAAATAAACATCGTAAAAGGCGTGTTTGTTTGGGTTGTTCTTTTCTGACATTAAAAAAAGATGTGAAGGAGAAAACAAGACAAAATATAAATCCATTGCAGAGTCTCGCCTTAAATCCTTTACGAACATGTTTGTAATGAGTTAGTGATGTTTTCTGTGGTTCCAAACGAGACTTACTGTCACTGCTTCCATGAGTTGTTCAGACTGTGAAAGAGAGGAACAACATTATTTATTTACAGCTTGCTCTTCATGGTAACTATAGTTTTGAAAAGACTCTGAAATATGTCTCTCCCTGCTTTTCATCCAGCACTGCCCTGTCCATTAAAGCCAAAGGGCCAGAAAATCCTTCATAATCATTTATCTCATGACATTGATGGATTTTCATCTTTTTACTCCATAGTTTCATCCTCACAAAGTAACATTTGTCTCTAAACACACCTAATAATTCTGTACCAACTCAAGTTACTTGTAGTTTACAATTTATTTAATAGAAAATCATCTCTAAAATCCCCTGATTGTCTGTTTTCATGGAATCGTTATAGTCGTCTTGAAAAATAATAAATTGCTCAGTTTGTAGCATTTATAATCTTCAACATTGGCCTACAATGCTTCTCAAACACTGTAGTTCTCTCAGTAACAGAGAGTTGAGCTGTTTTACTCACAGTCTGGACGCTCTGTTTCATTGGATTCTTCCTCCTCCTCATCATCATCTGGCAACATAATGGAAAGTATGTGATGAAACAGGATTCAGGACAACAGGAGACTGTGTGAACTTCAGCTCCTCCACATTTGGACAGAAGCTTCTCAGTCAGAGCTGCAGGACGTGGAACGCTCTGCCATGAACTGTTCCAAAGTGTGTTTATGTAAATAACTCTTTGTATTTGGACTGTTGTTTTATAGCCTGATAAACCACACCCACTTCTCTTCTGTGTGAAAGAAGGTGAGTCTGGACACACACGGTAAACAAGTGGCTGATAAGGCCAAACCAATCACGACAGTCACTTGCTGCGCTGCTATGTTGTAGTTCAATCAACAATGACACGAGCAGAAGTTATTAACCTAAACTAATCATGGATGAAGGAGTCTCTCTTCAGTTTATATTCAGTTTATATTCAGTTCATATGTTGTGAGTTGGACTACAGCTGTCGTCACGTCCGCTCATTGCTGATTGGTTTATTTCACAGACATGTGTGCGTTAGGCCCGCCCCTTCAGACTGCTCCAATTGCTCCGTGACCAGACTAACTTCCCTGTGTGGAATAGACAGGGAATAGTATGGAAGGGCCAGGCAAGTTGTCTTAGGCAATCCTTCCACTAATGCTTTTTTGACTGTGTAAATGTTACACAACCAAACCCTAATGTCCTCAGAGAACTTACAGTCCCACACGGAGCATTGGTAGTCAGTAGTCAGTAGTAACGTGAAGGTTTCCCACACTTTTTAAAGTGTGCCATGTTTTTACAAATTTTGATGCTTTCTCCACACTTCCACACAACGTCTCGTGGGACACATGCATCTTAAGGTTGTTCTTAAGTACTGTGTATCAAAACTCATTTTACCTCTCAAATCGTATTTGACTTCTCGTTTGCAGAACATATTTTGTAAACTCTCAGGAAGTGACTTTTGTGAGGCTTTGAACATGATTTGAGCATCTTAAATTCAGTAAGGTCCTCACATTTCATTGTTTTTGATTTAAAGAATAATGGATTAGTCTGTTCACGGTATCCAGCTAAATGGATTATTCTTATTGCCTTTTTCGGAACTTTAAACAATGGGTCAAGATTACTTTTATACACATTTCCCCAGATCTCTACACAATATGTTAAATGGGGAAGGATAAGTGAACAGTATATAGTATATAGAGCTTTGTTATCAATGATATATTTAGATTTATTCATTTGGGCTAAAATCTTTGCAACTTTAGTTTTAATTTTTATGATGTGAGGTTTCCAGTTGATTTCATGATCGAGTGTTACACCAAGAAATGTATTTTCATAGACTCTTTCAATAGTTTCGTTGCCAATTTTAACTGGTAATTGTACATTCATTACACGATTTCCAAAGAACATTGCTTTGGTTTTCATAATGTTTAGAGACAATTTGTTTACGCAGAACCAATCTTTCAATGTATCCATTTCTTCTGTAATCTCGATCACCATTTACTGTAAGTCTGCACCTGAGAGTATGATTGTTGTATCATCTGCAAAAAGGACCAGTTTAAGCTTCTTGGAAACCAAGTACAAATCATTGAGATATAATAAAAATAGTTTAGGTCCCAGCACAGATCCCTGGAGGACATCACACACTAGGGTATCACACATGGATCTGCACTGCCCCATTTGAACATACTGTTTACGGTTTGTTAAGTAGGATTCAATCCAATTGAATGCAATACCTCTTATCCCATATTTCTGTAGTTTGTTCCATAGTGTCGAAAGCCTTCTTAAGATCAATGAAAATACCTATTGAATACTTTTTCTTGTCGATATTATTTGTAATTTCCTCTATGAGTTCCATTAACGCGAGAGCAGGAGATCTGTTTTTACAAAAGCCATGTTGACTGTCATTTAAAATATTGTATTTATCTATAAATGCGTCTAATCGAGTTGTATAGAGCTTTTCTAATATTTTTGAGAATTGAGGTAGTATTGAGATAGGTCTGTAATTAGAGAATTGAGTTTTGTCACCATTTTTATAGATGGGAATAACTTTAGCCATTTTCATTAAATCTGGAAATGTACCAGTTTTGAAAGACAAATTAAATGGTAAATGGTAAATGGTCACATTTTATATAGCGCCTTTCTACCTGCTTTAGGCACTCAAAGCGCTTTACATCAAGGAACCAGTCACCCATTCACACGCTCATTCATACACCAGTGTACGCAGACACTGGAGGCAAGGTGGGTGAAGTGTCTTGCCCAAGGACACAACGACAGTGGGCACCTGCGGGATTCGAACCGCCGACCCTCTGGTCACAAGACGACCCGCTCTACTCTCTGCACCACCGTCGCCCAATTAAAAATATGGGATAGCGGTGTGACGATGTGATCGATGACCTGTTTAACAATACTCATATCTACCTCGTCACAGTCCAAGGATTTCTTATTTATGACATTTCTAACTATATCAGTTATTTCTTGTCCTGTTGTTGGCGTAAGAAACATTGTATTTGGGTTTTCCTGGACACATTCATAATTACAGTATAATTTATGTATGGTGGTGGAAATACAATTTCTTTGAAATGTCTTAGCAGAACATCTATTTAGGGGATGTTGACTTTTTGTTATTCTAGAATGAGCTGAAAAATCACCTCAAATATTGGCTCCACGAACACCAATGAGTCACAACAACATATTTTCTTTCTATACGATTATTACCCCATGAAACCAACTCCTGACTCATGACAAAGTTTGAGCAGCTCTCACAGGCCTTAGCTTTTGAGCTCGATTATTGTTCAAGTCAAAGCTGATCTAAAAGGCGATTGAACATGTATTACAGCAGGGGTATGATGTTCAGTAGTATTATAAAAATCACAACCATTAGAGATCAAATGAATGATCGTCTTGTCCTGATCTAAATCCAGCTGTAGGAATCCTTGTCTCCATTTGAAGTCTTAAACAGCTTTCTAACTGTAGATGAAGCCGATATCATCATGAAATCTTAGAAACCAAACTGATAATTAACTCAGAATCAGAATCAGAATCAGAATGGGTTTTATTGCCATGGTTTGAGAACAGGTTCACAAACTAGGAATTTTTCTCGGTGCAAACGTGCGACATAGAACATATAACACAGTTAAGATAAAAATAAGCTAAAAAACGTTAAAACTATAAGGCTATTAAGGGCATGCGTTAAAAATATTAAATAAATAAGATAAAATAAAGTGACATACGACATATAGACAACAACAATTTGACATTGAACAACAGCGGGATTGTATTAACAGATGTGTAGGCATATAAAGTGATAAAGTGATTTAGTGATAAGTGATAGCAGTGGGTCTAAGTGTGGACACACCACACAGTGCAAGTGCAGATACATCCATGAGTCTGTAACTGGGTTATTGGGTCTTGTTATTGTTCATGAGTCTGATGGCGGAGGGGAAAAAACTGTTCAAGTGGCGGGAGGTATGGGTCTGGATAGACCGTAGCCTCCTGCCCGAGGGGAGAGGGGTGAATAGTCCATGTCCAGGGTGAGAAGGGTCAGCCGTGATCCGACCCACACGCCTCCGGGTCCTGGAGGTGAACAGGTCCTGGAGAGATGGGAGCGCGCAGCCAATCAGCTTCTCAGCAGCACAATGCGCTGCAGTCGATGGTTGTCCAATTCTGTAGCGCCGGGGTACCACACGGTGATGGAGGAGGTGAGGATGGACCACACGGTGATGGAGGAGGTGAGGATGGACCACACGGTGATGGAGGAGGTGAGGATGGACCACACGGTGATGGAGGAGGTGAGGATGGACCACACGGTGATGGAGGAGGTGAGGATGGACCACACGGTGATGGAGGAGGTGAGGATGGACCACACGGTGATGGAGCAGGTGAGGATGGACTCGATGATGGCCGTGTAGAACTGCACCAGCATCCTGGTTGGCAGCTTAAGTTTCCTCAGCTGCCGCAGGAAGAACATCCTCTGCTGGGCCTTCTTGATGAGGGAGCAGATGGTCGGCTCCCATCTGAGGTCCTGGGTGATGGTGGTGCCCAGGAAACGGAAGGAGTCCACGATGGAGATGGGGGTGGGAGAGTCTGTCAGGGCGAGGGGGACGGTGGGGCTGTGTCTTTCCTGAAGTCCACGATCATCTCCACTGTCTTCTGGGCGTTCAGCTCCAGGTTGTTGTTGTCGTCTCTAGAAAATGTGTATGTGCCAAAGTCCTTTAAAAATGTTCCTTTCCTAAATCCCTCCAAACTGCACTGACAGATATGGATGCTCCTTGTCATGGTTGACGATGATGCACAATAGGGAAAACGATAAGGATGATCCTAAGCTTATTTAAACTTTATAGATGCAGTATTCATGTACTTGAAACTTAATCAAAAATAAAACAATGAAGGTATAATAATATCACCAATGAGAGAAATCATTTTGGGGCCTTTTTAAAATCAGGTTGTGTTCATGTCCATTCCTGTTATCCCCACACAATTATTTGACAAAAACTGTCCTGAGCTCATGCAAGTTTGCTTATGAAATATGGCCCCTGATCCATTCAAAATAAAACTTAAACAAGACGAAAAAACATGTTAAAAGTGCAAGGAAAGTTTATTTGTAAAACAACTCGTACATAAAGTCATTCAAAGTGTTTTACAGAATAGGAATGTTTCAGAAGTAGGGCACATAAAATGAGATTTAGAAGACAAATAAATAGATTATAAATAGATCATCTGCCACCAGAGGCTGTAAACCTGCTGATTCAAAAGTCCCATGTTACATTAAAATAGATCAGTTTCACATATGGCCTCTAGCTCATTGCTTTTCCAACCCCGGCTTTACACGGGGCGGATCTGAAGGTGATGGACTTCAGAGAGTAGACGTTGCCTTTCCAAGTTCTCCAGATGACACCGGTCAGAGAAGGAGCCCCATAAGCCGCATTCCCCCAGAGATAAACTCCAGTCGGGTTGGTCTGGTGGCAGTACCTGTACCAGAAACCTCCCATGTAGGCTCTTGCACAGTTATGGCTCCAAACATCCTGATCCTTGTCAAAAGTGGTGAACTTCATGCCATTGTTAAAGCTGAAACTGTCTCCTGCAGAAACACAGACACCGCGTTAATGTCCTGTTTACTCCTTATACTGTTACTCCTTACACTGTTACTCCTTATACTGTTACTTCTTATACTGTTACTTATACCTGCTCCTTTGTTGATGAACCCAGACACATTCAGTTTGTATCCATCACAGTCGCCTCCAACAGAGAAAGAAGAGTAATAAGCGGAGGCTTTATTCCCCTCAAAGTCCTCCATGTCCACCTGCAGCTCTTGTTGTTTGTGCGTTGTGAGCTTATGGATAAAGTCCAGACCTGCAAAACATTTAGTACTTACTCAAAAGGTAGATTTGATCTGAAAAGCAGCATGTACACATAAAATGACTTGCACTTTACGATATGGTTTAGAGTGGTTGGTGACTCTCAAAGGTGCTGATGGTGCAGGTTGGCAGACTTGCTTCTGTCAATCTGCCCCAAGGCAGCTGTGGCTACATTTGTGATGCATGAAAATCAACTTTGAGTGTCTGGAAAAGTGCTTTAAGTCTAAGGCAATATTAATATAATCTTTGTCCATTTCTCACTGTGCAGCAGATTGTGGCGTTGCTTTTCCTGCAGGGCATTTGTCTAAAATACAGGAAACCAAGAGGTATTGGGTATACAGTACATCATTATAAGAAATATCAAGGCTAAAGGCCAACGCACACTGAGGCGCTTTGACTCGTGGTTTCTATGACAGAACGCACTGGCAGGCCCTACCCCTGTCTCCACTGCTGAGGCCAGGGCCAAACCAGTCTGACCAGGCACAGGTTTTGGGACAGACCTCTGGCTGTGGACAAAGTGCTGAGCCGACACTAAGCGTTTTCAGTCGTCCAGTTGATGCTTTAGTACAAGCGTACGCATCTTTAGGAGCGTCGCCAACAACAACTGCGGGCCTTGTGTGTAGTTTCTAATCCGTGACGACCTCCACCACTCTCAACATGTTTGATTACAGCAAATTAGTGCCTGCTTTGGAGATAAACGTTTCCTTACCCAGCCAGTACTCTGCATTAATGTCACCAAATCCAGCTGCATAGTGATCCCAGGGTCTGAAGAAGTTCTCAGAGCCGTCGCTCCTCTTCAGAATCACCTGAAGACAAAGGTCTGGTTAATTGATTTGAATTACAAGAACATAGTCTTTAGTTCAAATACTCACTGTCCATTTTTCCCCGCTGTGTCTGCATCACAGTAGACCTGCACAAAAACAAACAATTAGGAACTCTTATGGATATCCTTCATTTGGTGTCTGTGTAGGTTCTCATTCGGTGTCATTTTACCGGAATTCCAAAGCGTTGGTCAGATGGGTAAATGGTGTAGACTCCACTCTGATTTGCTCGGTTCTGGTTAAAGACGTCGTGACAGTCCACAGGATTTACAGTCATGGGGTTCGCTGTGGCTTTGAACAACAGAGGAGCCACAAACAGGAGGACAACCACAGGCTGAAACAGAAGAAACTGTCAACACATGCTTAAATGAATTCAACAATCATCCTTCAGTGATTACCGTCATTTTCAGATTCCAGCTGAAAACACTGATGTTGATTTCTCTTTCAGTTGTGTAGATTTTCCTGTGAAAACACAAGGGTTTAGTAGTTTTGTGAGATTTTCAGAACAGTCCGAGTTGGGTCTTACCTTTGACTGAAGCTTAGACTCAGAGCACACTCCGGTTTGTGATGAGACTCACCGTTTCACTGTCTTTATACTGTAAGCCCAGCTCATTTGAACAACCAGTGTTGTTGAATAACTGAATGAATGAGGAGAATGTAACCAGACAACAGCATGACGTCTTAGATTATAATTATCTTATAATTATAGCCTTTCTTTGTACAGAGAGTGAGCTCCACCCAAAACGAATAATATAATAAGACAAAAGTGCAATAGGTGGCGTTCATGTTCTAGAATTTGATGATGTCATAACCTTGGGTGGAGGGCAGTTGCCAATACGTAGGTGATGATGTCATCGCTCTACTTCCGGGTGCAATGGAAATTTAGCCGTATTCACTATGATGGGATTTAGCTGATTTTAACCTGCTGTAGAGCCGACTATAAACATCTGATCACAAAGAAATATCACTTTTATGCTGGATTTTCTTTAATAATGCTTTTCTGGCATTAATTAGGACCGAGCCGGATGCAGTACCTGACAAGGGACTATTGTTTTTGGGTGGTTTCTTTTTTTTTTTAGGCCCAAGCCGGACGCAGTACCTGACAAGGGACTATTGTTTTTGGGTAGTTTATTTTTTGGGGGGGGTAATTTCTTTTTCTTTTTTTTTGACCCGCTAAACATCAACGAAAACTCACAGGGTTTGGCGGAGTCATTTGGGTGGCGTGAAATGTATGGAAATGGACGACTTGGCCACGGCCAAAACAAAATGGCCCGACAGCGCCCATTAAAGCTTACCCCATTCCAATGAAAACGTGTGTTTTTCGATATAGGCTCAAACCCTTTGGCACAGTGAAAGGGACATACAGTGGGGAAAAAGTATTTAGTCAGTCACCAATTGTGCAAGTTCTCCCACTTAAAAAGATGAGAGAGGCCTGTAATTTTCATCATAGGTAAACCTCAACTATGAGAGACAAAATGAGAAAGAAAATCCAGAAAATCACATTGTCTGATTTTTATGAATTTATTTGCAAATTATGGTAGAAAATAAGTATTTGGTCAATAACAAAAGTTCATCTCAATACTTTGTTATATACCCTATGTTGGCAATGACAGAGGTCAAACGTTTCCTGTAAGTCTTCACAAGGTTTTCACACACTGTTGCTGGTATTTTGGTCCATTCCTCCATGCAGATCTCCTCTAGAGCAGTGATGTTTTGGGGCAGGCGCTGAACAACACGGACTTTCAACTCCCTCCAAAGATTTTCTATGGGGTTGAGATCTGGAGACTGGCTAGGCCACTCCAGGACCTTGAAATGCTTCTTACGAAGCCACTCCTTCGTTGCCCGGGCGGTGTGTTTGGGATCATTGTCATGCTGAAAGACCCAGCCACGTTTAATTTCAATGCCCTTGCTGATGGAAGGAGGTTTTCACTCAAAATCTCACGATACATGGCCCCATTCATTCTTTCCTTTACACGGATCAGTCGTCCTGGTCCCTTTGCAGAAAAACAGCCCCAAAGCCTGATGTTTCCACCCCCATGCTTCACAGTAGGTATGCTGTTCTTTGGATGCAACTCAGCATTCTTCAGCATTCTTTCTCCTCCAAACACGACGAGTTGAGTTTTTACCAAAAAGTTCCATTTTGGTTTGATCTGACCATATGACATTGTCCCAGTCCTCTTCTGGATCATCCAGATGCTCTCTAGCAAACTTCAGACGAGCCGGGACATGTCCTGGCTTAAGCAGGGGACACGTCTGGCACTGCAGGAATTGAGTCCCTGGCGGCGTAGTGTGTTACTGACGGTATCCTTTGTTACTTTGGTCCCAGCTCTCTGCAGGTCATTCACTAGGTCCCCCCGTGTGGTTCTGGGATTTTTGCTCACCGTTCTTGTGATCATTTTGACCCCACGGGGTGAGATCTTGGAGCCCCAGATCGAGGGAGATTATCAGTGGTCTTGTATGTCTTCCATTTTCTAATAATTGCTTCCACAGTTGATTTCTTCACACCAAGCTGCTTACCAATCACAGATTCAGTCCTCCCAGCCTGGTGCAGGTCTACAGTTTAGTTTCTGGTGTCTTTGGACAGCTCTTTGGTCTTGATCATAGTGGAGTTTGGAGTGTGACTGTTTGAGGTTGTGGACAGGTGTCTTTTATACTGATAACAAGTTCAAACAGGGGCCATTAATACAGGTAACGAGTGGAGGACAGAGGAGCCTCTTAAAGAAGAAGTTACAGGTCTGTGAGAGCCAGACATCTTGCTTGTTTGTTACTGACCAAATACTTATTTTCCACCATAATTTGCAAATCAATTCATTAAAAAAATCAGACAATGTGATTTTCTGGATTTTTTTTCCTCATTTTGTCTCTCATAGTTGAGGTTTACCTATGATGAAAATTACAGGCCTCTCTCATTTTTTAAGTGGGAGAACTTGCACAATTGTTGGCTGACTAAATACTTTTTTCCCCCACTGTAAGGACAAACCAAAAACTGAATTAGAGCACCACATCCAGAAGCACAGGAAGTCGGCCATTTTGCCTGTTAAGTGGCCCGCCCATGCTCCGTGAAAATAGCCAGAGTTCTTACTCTGACAGCATGTTGGTCTCTGTTAGAGTTTCTCCTGAAATTTGTCAATTCCCCCAATTTCCTCCTTTATTCACAAAAGCTACAGTTTTAGACTCGTATGTATTAATACTACCCCTCTGTCACAGAAAGAAGCTTTAATTTGGACGTTTTTTGCTCCAAATTCAGCTTTTTTGGACTGTACAATCACAGGAAGTTCAGATTGGCTGTTTCCTGTTTTCCTGACGCAAGAGTGGGCCGGCCCTGGAGCTACCTGGGGCAAGATTGAGACCGGGGTGTGACGAAGTCTCAGGTGAGAGTGGGCCGGAGTTAACTGGCGCAAGAAACCATGTTGGGTGTGAGGCCGAGGCGAGAGCAGGTTTGGGCGAGAGCGAGCAGGGCGAGGGCCTTTATCGCCGCTTGCGGCTTTAATTAATTCATTTATTTATATTTCGTCAACGATCGCATTTTGACCCGCTAAACGTCGACGAAAACTCACCGGATTTGGCGTAGACATTCGGTTGGCGTGAAAATTGATTGGCCACATCCACAACTAAATGGCTCAACAGCGCCCCCTTGAATTTGACCCCTATTCAAATCGGGACACGTGTTTTTCAGCGTAGGCCACAACCATTCGGTACAGTGAAAGGGCACATCAGGACAATCCAAAAACTGCACTGGAGCACCACGCCACGACGCACAGGAAGTCAGCCATTTTGGATTGAAAACCAGAATCTGTTTTGACTAATCATATGTTTAAATGAACTAGTCCCTGTTTTTTCATCCTAATCAGATCTCAATTGGCACAGTGCATCTAGACAAATTGAAATTCAAGATTTGGCCACGGTTTGTAAAACTGTTACACGGTCTCCTCATAACGCCGCGGCGAAGAACACGTAGATTTTGTGTATTTTGTGCACAGCTCACGCTCACAGGCATTGGCCTACAGAGTTCATATTCAAGTCACTAATGCACCACCCCAGACCGCAGCCAATAGACCTTTTTCACACTTCCGCAATTTAAACCGGAAGTAATGCGCTACAACATCCGGTTATAGTTTAGCGTTAGACCGCGAAGAAAATGGCTCATTTTCGGTGCGTTTGCTTTTGTTCTGTTCCCGTTTGCTCTCGTGGGGCAAGAAAACAACCATACCTCTCTCTTATCACGCTTTTCTGACAGACTCGGACCAAAGGAGGCAGTAGAATTAAGCAGTTAAAAGGTCCAGAGTTCTGCATAATAGATTGTGGTCCTGAGCTCCTCCGGCAGGTCGTTCCAGAGGCGAGGGCCATAATATTGGAAAGATCCCTCGACATGAGTCTTTCTGTTGACTTTAGGAATAACTAGGAGACCCCTGCCGGAGGAGCGAAGGGGCCGTGAAGATTCATGAGGTAAAAGCAGTTCTGAGAGATAAGAAGGACCAAGACCATTAAGACATTTAAAAAACATTAAAAGACCTTTAAAATCGATCCTGAAACACACGGGGAGCCAATGCAGCGACTCTAAAACCGGTGTAATGTGGTCCCGCCTCCTGGTCTTCGTCAGGACACGAGCTGCTGAATTTTGTAAAAGTTGTAAACCTGAGATACTCTTTTTGGGAAGACCAGAGAGCAGGGCATTACAGTAGTCGATACGACTGGTGATAAAAGCATGCATTAGCGTCTCCGTGTTGGCCCGAGAGAGAATGGGGCGGACTCTGACTATGTTCTTTAGATGGTAAAAACCTATCCTTGTGATATTCTTAATGTGTGGAATAAAAGTCAGCTCAGAGTCAAAAATCACACCCAGGTTCTTCACCTGTGAGGAAGGATTAAAAGACAATGACTGTAGTTTGGGTAAAAGTTTCTCTCTCTGGGCCTCAGGACCGATGACTAAAACTTCAGTTTTGTCCTGGTTAAGCTGGAGAAAGTTTTCTGCCATCCAGGATTTGATATCTAAAATGCAGTTAAAAAGTGCATCCATTGGCCTGGTGTCATCAGGAGACATGGAGATGTACAACTGTGTATCATCAGCGTAACTATGAAAGTTGACTCCATGTCTCCTGATGACATCACCAAGAGGGAGCATATACAGGTTAAAAAGCACTGGCCCTAAAATCGAACCCTGGGGCACACCACATGTCATTATATGGACCTTAAGGAGCAGGTATCCACACTTACCATGAATGTCCTGTCTGTGAGGTAGGATGTAAACCATTTGTGGACAACACCAGAGAGGCCGATGTGTTTTAAATGAGTTAAAAGAATAGTGTGGTCGACTGTATCAAAGGCGGCGCTCAGATCCAGTAGAACCAACTCTGTGACCTTCTGTGAGTCATAATTTAATCTAAGATCATTTAAAATCTTTAAAAGGGCCGTCTCGGTGCTGTGGTTTACCCTAAAGCCAGACTGGAATTTCTCAAGGACGTTATGTGCAGTAATGAAATCATTAAGTTGGATAAAGACAAGTTTTTCTAAGATTTTGCTAAGAATGGTAATGGAATACCGGTCTAAAATTGTTAAAATCATTACAGTCCAAATCGTTCTTCTTCAGTAGAGGCCTCGCCACCGCCACCCCGTTTAAAGGCAGCAGGGAAGACCCCAGTCTCAAGAGAGCAATTCATCATGTTTAAAAGTTCGTCTTTAAAGGATCCATAGAATGTTTTAAAAAACGGGGTTGGGACCGGGTCTAAAAGACATGTGGTGGGCCTCACTGAGGAGAAAACTTTATCAAGCATCCCAGCATTAACCTGGACAAAACTGTGCAGTGTTTCTTTTGGAACTAGTAGACAACCAGATGTATTTAAAGCCGTCTTACTTTGGGCAGATAAAATATTACATCTGACAGTGTCTATCTTTCCCCTGAAGTGGTCTGCAAACGCCTCACAGAGAGCGTCTGTGGGATTTAAAGGAGGTCTGTTAAAATCAGGATTTAAAACATTTTCTATTGTTGAGAATAGGACTTTTGGGTTATTTTTGTGGTTGGTGATTATTGTGGAAAAGAATGTATTTCTTGCATTTCTTATTGCTGTATTGTAGGTCTTTTGTTGAGCACGGAATATTTGAAAATGTATTGTTATTTTGAATTTCCTCCATCTCCTCTCGGCCTTCCTGCAATTTCTCTTGAGTTGCTTTAGCTCCTCGTTTCTCCAGGGGGGGAGGGGTTTTGGGATTAATCTTTTTAAGTTTGAATGGTACAACTGCATCGAGGGCGATGAGTAGTTTACTGTTAAAATTGTCAACAATAAAATCACAGTTAGCAGGTAAAATCACAGGAGGAATTTGTTGTAAAGCATCAATACATTTTGCGGCCACTTCAGGGGTAAAATTTTGTTTCCTCACAGTTTTTGCCGAGGATTCTCGCTGGATAAAACCGGTGACATTAAAAAACACACAGTAATGGTCAGAGACGGCCAAGTCGATAACAGAGGACACAGTAGTGGACAGGCCATACGTGATGACCAGGTCCAGACTGTGCCCTTTCTCGTGAGTTGGCTGTGTGACGTGTTGGGTGAAATCCATATAATTAAGAACATTTAAAAACTCTGCAGTAATGGGGTCTAAAACGTTGTCTATGTGTAGATTAAAATCACCGGTTAAAATGATCTTATTAGGAGAGCTTCCGGTGATGCCATGCTGACAGCAGCTTGAGGGACACGCTCCGTCCAAAATGTGATCATTTCCTAACAAAACCAGAATAAAACTGTGATTTTTAACAAATTCGACATGTCGTTGACTAGAGGCAAAGGACAATCGAAACAGGACTCAGCTAAGGAAAAAGGCGACAACTTGAAGCAGTTAACTCTGAAGCAAACGCAGACTGGGCAAGCGGAGGCTAGCATGCGTGACTCCGAGTCTAAAATACTAGCAGAGCTAGAGAAAATGAGGAAAGACAACCAAGATGGACACACTCAGATCCAGCTATCGTTAATACGGCTGGAAACGTCTTTCGGAGAACTAAAAGGAGATCTTACTGAACTCCAAAAGAGAACCACAGAGGCGGAGGACCGTATTAGTGCTAATGAAGACATGGTTAGGCGCCATGAGCGGGCCCTGCGCTACGTACTGCACCGAGAAATGGATTTGAATGCACAATGTGAAGACATGCAAAATCGTCTAAGGCGAAACAATCTGACAATTTATCAAGTGGCTGAAGAAAGCGAGGGAAGAGATGTTAAGCTTTTTGTACATGATTTGCTTAAATCTGTTCTTCGACTTCCCCCTGAACTTAACATCATAATTGAAAGGGCACACAGAGCGCTCACTGCCAAGCCAAAGAACCCCGAAGCAGCCCCTCGCTCGCTTGTCGTTAGGTTTTTGGACTTCTCCGTAAAAAAAATCATACTACGACAGGCCTGGGAGCAGAAAAAAGTCATGCACGAAGGAAAACAGATCTACTTTGATCATGACCTCTCTCCCGAGCTGCAGAAGAAAAGAGCGCTCGTGCGGGATGCAGTAAAGCAGCTAAAGAACATGGAGAACATTAGGGCAAAGTGTGTTTTTCCTGCACAGCTGAGAGTTTTTATGGAGGATGGCGTGAAAACCTACCCGACATTGACAGACGCTGTGCCAGTACTTGAGGAGTTGGGGGTGCACGCCCGAGTGGACGAGAGGGAGCGACTGGAGACGGAGCTGTGCCGAGACGGGTGGAGTACAGCGGGAAGGAGAGGCAACCGAGGCCCAGCGATGCTCGCCAACGCCGAAATCAAAGCTTTCTTCAACACCGAGAATTAATTTATACTTTCGCCGAGTTCATCTATATAGTTATACCAGTACAAGTTGGGAGAAAAAGAGTGAAGATTTCCAACATGGACGACACGTGAGAACAACCAGGTGGAGGACCATCTATCTACAGCCAAGTCGCAAACGGAACGCTCTGGGAGCGACAGCGATACTGCACACGCCGTGTTTTTTCCCCACGGAGGACCAGTCACCAGCCTCCGTCCAAGATACAACAGGGACTGGGTCATTCAAACAAATGTTCTTTTTGTCCTGAGACTTCTGTTGGGCCATTATACTGTTTGTAGCGGCCATATAACGCTACTGGGAGCAGGTGAGTAGGTTCCAGACACGTTGCGTGCATGCCTTCCATACAATCCAGGAGAGCGGAGTTAAGTTTAAGAAACATTACTTTATTAGTACGCAGGTAACAGTGCTTGTTAAAATCAAGTTCATATTTATCAAATGTCTAAAAATCATCCATAAAACATTGCGCACACACAAGCGGTTGAAAACCTGTGTGCTCTTGTACCTGCTCACTACTGTGTGTGTGAGCCCCGCCTTTATAACCTCCCCTCAGTGTGCAAATGCTCAAACACGCACACGATTGGCTGTAACACACCGGCCCCTGAATTGTTACCGTGGGTTACACAACAATTCACTATGCTACATACATACAGCCAATTAATACATAATGTCTGTTAATTCATTAGACACATTCATTTTAAACAGTTCGACAACACAAAAATAACACAACAAAACATATTTTGTCCTTTTCAATGTTGTCTTATCTTAGGTATTTACACTCTTCAGCCCATTTATCAACCATCCCAGGGGCGTTTTTACAGCGTATGGTCCTTTGCCTTTATGTGGACTCGTGCTTATAAGTTCTCCTTGCCTTGGTGTGATTATGGAGAACAGTTGGATGCTTTAGTCTGCAAAATTTACAAGAGAGACAGTTTTGACATTCTTTGCTTCGGTGTCCGACTCTTGAACATGTAAAACAAATGTCATTCTCCTTAATGAACATGATCCTATCATGATATTGCATTGTATCCAACTTAGGACACATGTCCAATGTATGATGATCTTCACAGAGCAGACAGGTCTTTTCATGAAGGGAGTCATTTATATTGCTGTCCATTCCGTTACAGGTCCATAAGATTCATCTGATGTTGCAAAACTACTTCCTCTTCCTTTAACAGTGACATGAGATACGTTATTCATTGATTTGTGTACTGGCATTGAGGAAGATAAGTCTTGGATGTTGTCAAACACAGGATCAGAGGCAATTGACAATTTCGACAAAGTTCACAATATCTTGAAAACGTAGTGGCTGTTTATGCCTTTCTTGCAGTTCAAACGCAGTAGTCCTCCACTTTTCCCTTATTTGTGCGGCAATTTGAGGATTATACTGCGCATATTTGACTTCAAGTTAAGTTCATCCATGTAACTTATGTCCTGCATTGCATTATAGCAAACACGTAGAAATAAGGCAAATGCTTGTAGGGACTTAACATCTTCAGATTTCACTGGTGACCAACAAAGGACCTTTTCCAAATAAGCTGTAGCAATTCTATGCTCATTACCAAATGCTCTTTGAGCAGTGCCTTTGCCTTCAGGTAACCTTGGTCAGATGGCATATGCTGGCAACTTACTGTATAACCAGCTCTCGAGGTTTCCCTCTGGTGAACTGCTCCAAATAATATAAGCAATCAGAAGTGGTAACGGCTTTCTCCTCCACACCCTGCACAAAGGCTCTCATGAAGGTTCCATATTGTAGTGGGTCCCCATCGAAAGTTGGTATCTGTCTAGATGGCAAGGAAAGGTACAACTGCTGCTTTACTAACAATTCTGTTATTTCATTCTGTCTTTGCAGGACTGTGAGGAAACTTTGATGTGAAGCTGTAGGCTGAGAGGCATTTTGTGTGTTAGAAAGGAATTGAGACACTTGGGATATCTGAGGCACAATTCCAGGAGAGTTTATTATTGGGAACTGTGATTTGAGCTCATCTGTAACGTACTGTTGAAAATTATTGTCACCTTGATGAAACTGACGACCCTTCTCCTTTGGCCTTGCTCCCATGGAATAGTTCTTTATGTTATCTAATGAATTTATCAATGTCTCTGATGGTAATGCGGAAACACTGCCATCTGGTGGCAAGTTCTGAGAATGGTTTGTAGAAACCTTTGGAACAACTTCAACAGCATTTGTTCTTTGTGAAGAGGTGCCTTGGCATTCTACACCATTAGCATGAGCTACAGAACTTTGTACATCGGAGGCATAGGATTTATAGACTTTTAACCTTGCAGTATGAGCAGCCATTTCACTTTGTAAATCGAGGAGCTCCTTCTTACGTTTTATAGCTGCCTCCTGCGCTTCTAGTTCATGTCTTTCCTTCAGGGCCTCTGCTCTGGCCATCGCTGCGGCCAATTCAGCCTCTGCTTCCAAACAAGCTGATGTTATGGAGGACCCTGATCTGTGGCTGTGTCTTGATACACACAAACTACCACCACAGTTAGAAATGCTATCACTTGGCTCAAGATCGCAATTTTCCACAGTTTGCTTTAACGCAGAATGATTTGTACCATTTTCAGCATCATTACCATTCTGTTTAGCTTCTAACTCATTTGCTTTGGGCCTATGTGCATCTATATCATCAGCATTTTGAACTTGCTCCTTTGTGCCCTTCAGCCACATTTTAACGGCATTCATTTTATCCTGACTGCTACACATTTTGTTGAGACACATTCACTTTGTTTATTCATTTCTTCATTTGGCAACAAGGGTTTTAATGATTCATGCAACTTATTTACTTCTGCTCTCGTGTTTACCAAGTTCTCATACATAGCCTCAATTTCGGGAACATTTTGCTTGGACGCCACAAGCTCATCAATATCCTTTGTGAGTTTGTGCATTTTCTTAATCTTCTGGAGAAATATCACTCTTTCTTCTCTTGTCTTCATTGTCACTTTAACTGGCCGTTTACTTGCAGCTCCTGGTTCACTTTTACTTCCCACTTGGCTCATTTTTATGTTGCAAATGCTGATCTGTGTTCAACAGTAGTTCCTAGAAGCCTTGTGGTTTCGCTGTGCGGAGTTTCATTCATGCGTCTCCTACCGTGGACCGTGACGTCAGCAGGGTGCCTCGTGTTTTCTGTGTTTGCAGATCAGCATGACTTGGACAATCAGCAAACGTCGATTGTAGCGCTGTCCTCTTTCATAGGCAATCCTTCTCATGGAGCGAGGTTTTCAACTAATGTAGCGGCCATATAACGCTACTGGGAGCAGGTGAGTATTGTTGAGGTTCCAGACGCGCTGCGTGAATGCCTTCCATACAATCCAGGAGAGCGGAGTTAAGTTTAAGAAACATTACTTTATTAGTACGCAGGTAACAGTGCTTGTTAAAATCAAGTTCATATTTATCAAATGTCTAAAATTATCCATAAAACATGGCGCACACACAAGCAGTTGAAAACCTGTGTGCTCTTGTACCTGCTCACTACTGTGTGTGTTAGCCCCGCCTTTATAACCTCCCCTCAGTGTGCAAATGCTCAAACACGCACACGATTGGCTGTAACACTGTTATTTTTTGTAACGATTCTTTTTACCGTGATTTAGGTATGAATCAAGACAGGATGATAGTAGGTGAAAACATAACAACAGATGGATAATCTAATATGCGTTACTTATAATGTTAAAGGCTTGGGTAGTCCAATTAAAAGGAAAAAAGTGCTGAACCAATTAAAAAAACTTAACCGTGTCATAGCAATGCTCCAGGAAACGCATCTGTCAGACAAGGAGCACATAAAGCTGAGGAGAGAGTGGATAGACCAGCAATACAGCTCCTCACATCAAAGTGGGAGGAAAAGAGGAGTTGCTATTCTTTTCAACAAGTCAGTCTATTTTTGCCATGAAAAAACTTTCAGTGATAAGGAGGGGAGATTTCTGATGGTGATTGGATGTGTAGGGGGCATTAAAATGACTCTAGTAAATGTATATGTTCCAAATGAGGACTGTCCTATTTTCTTTAAAAATATCGCATCATTGATAGCAGACAAAGCAGAAGGGATTATTCTTATAGGGGGGATTTTAACTGTGTACTGAGAGCATCTGTAGATAGGATCCCTGCGGACTTTGGTCCGAGGTCCAAGAAGTCTATAACTCTTTGTGCACTGATGGATGAGTTGGGTTTAATGGATGTTTGGCGTCACTTGCATCCCAAGGAAAAATATTTTACCTTTTTTTCACATGTACACTGTAGTCACTCAAGATTAGATATGTTTTTGATGCCTGGTGCAGATTGCTACAGAGTCACCCAGTGTACTATTGAACCAATTACCATCTCAGATCATGCTCCAGTCTCATTGGCATTAAAGCTGAGTCCAAATAATAAATTTAAGTACTAGAGAGCAAATGTATCTATTCTAAATAATGACGTGATTCAACAACAAATTAGGAAAGTGTTATTGGAGTATATTCGATTTAATGACAATGAGACTGTAAGTCCATCAGTATTATGGGAGGGAGCCAAATGTGTCCTAAGGGGGAACATTATTGCAATTTCATCAAGATTAAAGCAAGAGAGGCTTGCAGAACAATTAGGATTAGAAAACAAAATTAGACAATTAGAGAGAGAATACCAAACTGTACAAACTAACAACACACTTAACATGTTGAAAGAAAATAGGCAGAAATTAAATGACTTATTAACATACAAAGCAGAGGGGCAGCTCCAATTCACAAATCAAAAGTACTATGAATTTGGTAACAGGGCAAGCAGACTGTTAGCATTTCAGTTGCGAAAAGCACAATCAAGTAGAGCTGTCCATAGAATCAAGTGTCCAAACTCTGGGGAAATGCTATCACAACCCAAGGATGTGGCAAAGGCGTTCGCCACTTACTACCAAGAATTGTACAAGGAAGAGTGCTGTCAAAATAAGGGGGGGAAAACGGAGGACCTTTTCAACTCGATATGTCTTACCAAATTGACTGAGGAGGAAGCCGATCGATTGACAGGCCCAATTGCAAGACAGGAAATCAAAAACAGCATTCTGAAACTCAAAAATAACAAATCTCCAGGAGTGGATGGCTTCCCAGGAGAGTATTATAAAATATTTGAAAAAGAGCTTACTGTACGCCTCTTTTGGATAAAGTTTATACTTATGCACTCTCAGAGGGTGATCCTCCTCAGTCATGGTCTGAAGCCATTATTAGTGTCATTCATAAAGATGGTAAGGACCTTACTCTGTGCATGTCTTATCGCCCCATCAGCCTCCTCTGTGTTGATCTAAAGATACTGACTGCCATCATTGCAAACAGAATACAAAAATATATAAGAAAACTCGTGAAACCCGATCAGACTGGTTTCATCGCCCATAGACAGGGGACTGACAATGTTCGGAGGGCTCTAAACCTTCAAATAGTGGCACAGAATAGGAACATCCCATCAATGCTTCTCAGCTTGGATGCTGAGAAGGCATTTGATCGAGTGGACTGGGGCTTTCTACAACAAACATTGAGGCACATGGGCTTCAATGAGATGTTTATAAAGTGGGTCCAAACTTTTTACAAAAACCCAAAGTCACGTGTAAGGGTCAATGGGCATTGCTCAAATTTTTTTCCACTGGGGCGCGGCACTAGGCACTAGGCACTCATTATTTGCTTTGAGTATAGAGCCGTTAGCCGAACTGATTAGATCCAATCCTCTCATACAGGGAATAAGAGATGAATCAAATGTTCAGCATAAATTGTCACTTTTGCAGATGATATTTTATTATTTCTGGAAAATCCTATCACTTCTGTTCCGGCCTTGCTCCACAGTCTTAAGGAGTATAGTATGATATCAGGTTATAAAATCAATACAAACAAATCCGAAGCCTTGATGATTGTTGTGGCTTGGCCGTTGCAGTTGGATAATCTTGTCTCATTCAGGCACTCCAAACAGGGATTTAGATATCTTGGGGTAACTCTTACCCCCAAGACTACGCAGTTGTTTTCATCTAACTATGATAAATTGTTAAAAGAAATCAGAACTGATTTAAACAGATGGGATGTATTACCACTTTCTCTTTTGGGTAGAATTGAATGTATAAGAATGAATATTCTTCCTAGATTATTATTTTTATTCCAAAACCTCCCTGTTGTTATACCTCAATCTACTTTCAAATATCTAGATAAATTAATGTCAAAATTCATTTGGCAAAACAAAAGACCAAGAGTGCGCCTAAAAATGTTAATTTCTCCTAAGGAAAATGGGGGCTTGAATTTGCCTAACTTCAAATTGTACTATTGGGCTGCCCAAATAAAAGCATTGGTGGCATGGATCATTCGTGATCCGGAGTCACACTGGGTCTCTATGGAAGAATATTCAATGCCGGGAGTCTCTCTCTCTCAATTCCCATTTCTGAGCCTTCAGTCTCAGAAAAAATAAAAATTACAAATTTATGGGTCAAACATACATTACAGATTTGGAATAAGGTCCAAAAGCAGTTGAAGGGAAAGATTGCTTTATCTCGAGCTATGACTATTAATGAAAATATTGAGTTCCTTCTCCCTCTTTATCAGACAGCAGTAGCTTTCGGGGATGGGCTGAGAGGGTCTCCTCACAATGAACCAGTTGTTTGACGGAAATGTAATTAAAACATTTGCCCAGTTAAGAGCAAAATTCAAGTTACCCTCAAGTGATTTATATAAGTTTTACAAATTAGGAGCTATGTAACAAAACATAATGATTGGGAAGTGATTAGAAGAGAGTCCACAAATATAGAGAAACATTTTATTAATTTGATTGAAAATGGCGGTGTAATGAAAAAACAAGTATCCTTGTTGTATAAAAAATTGCTGATTGACATGTCAGATAATACACAACACATAAAGCAGCAATGGGAAATGGAGCTGAATGTCACCTTGGATGACGATGTTTGGGTTAACATTTGCTCTGGCTGTCATAAGGGTGTGGGCAGTCAGATCTGGAAGGAGTTTGATTGGAAGACGAAAACCAGATTTTTCAGGACTCCGTTGAAATCTTTCTTCGCCAAGAGCACCATGAGTGACAAATGCTGGAGAAACTGTGGATGTGTCGGTGATCAGGCTCACATCTTTTGGGACTGTCCCACCATACATACATTTTGGAAGGATGTTAAGGACATTTTGGAGAATCTACTAAAAGTTAACATTTCTTTAGACCCCCAAATATTTTTATTGGACATTTTTCCTGACAACCTTTCTCAAGACCAAGCATTTCTTCTCCATTTCCTCTTAATGACCACTAGGAAAATGATAACAATTTGTTGGTTAAAACCTGAGCCACCTACAGTCACACAATGGATACAAAAGACAAGACAAGTTTATTCAATGGAACGGTTGACAGCACAACAATTAAAAATCCCGGTTTTTGAGAGAAGATGGGGACCGGTTATTGACTTTCTGAAATAGGACAGAAACCTAGCCTTAAATTTGTTGTTTCTGATTGTAAATAATGTGTGAAGCCCAGTCCCAGGACAATGTTCATGTTTTATTTGTGTGTAATCACAATAAAGTAAAAAAAAAAAAAGATCTTATTAAAGGAGGTATGTAAAATAGATAGAAAGTCTGAGAATTCATTAATAAAAAGGGGACATCTTTTGGGCGGTCTATAGATTGTGACACATAAAATCGGGGGGTTATTAAAATAATTGCGTGGTGCTTGAAACTCGTGTATTGATCAAATAAAATAGGTTTGGTGTAAAGAGTATTTATGCTTATAGAGGTAGTGCCACCTCCCCTTTTTCCATTTCTGGTTGAAAAGACACTGCTAAAATTAGGTGGAGAGGCCTCAGCAAGAACGGCATTCGCATCCACGCCCAGCCAGGTTTCAGTTAGAAACAATCAATCAAGACTACTCTTCCACGTTTTCACTATTTAAATATGGTAACATGAAGTATAGTTACATAATGTCTGTCATAAGATTACTGTGTGTCATAATGCCACACAGTAATCTTCACGTTACTGTTGAAGATTACTGGTGACGGATGTCGAACTACTCCTGGTATTATTACACCTTACAATATAGTTCCCCTTTTTATCTACTTAGAAAATCCACATTGTTTAATTTTGTGTAACTGTTGTGGTATAAAAGCTGTCTAAATGATTTTAACTAATGATGGAGAACTTGCGTTATCCATGGGAGGTTATTTATTTTTCCGCAACATAACTGTACTTTATGTAACTAATTCATGTAACCATATTTAAATAGCGAAGAATAGCGAAGAATAGCGGAAGAGCTTTTCTGTGGACCCACCACCTGCAGGAGGAGCCATAGGGGCTGGTGCTATATGATTTGGGAAGCTCCAACTGCTGCCCCCACGACCCGGCAACGAACAAGTGGAAGAAAATGGATGGATGGATGGATGGATGGAAGAGTTTGGTAGCTTCTATCTTCACCTCATTTGAAGCTGAGGAGGAGAGGCTAAATGCTAACGCCATCTGTGCTGTGTTTACATGACTGAAGGCACGCGTGGAGACCAGACAGGTACAAATGAACCCGTCTAAGGTAAGGTAAGAACATATCTCAGTATGTAAAATCGACGTTGCCCGACCATTTCAGGCTTTCTGGCGGCTTCAAATCCATGTCGGCTTCTCCGGCAGTCGCTCAACTTACTCAGTTTACTCCTGGTACCATGTTGTGTTCGTGTTTGTAAGGATGAAGGAAGCTTGCAGTTGCACAAGATGAGCCTTTATTGTACAGCCGTATGCAGTCTGAATCAACATCTACTATGTGCATTATATCAACAGTGCTATAGTTAACAACAGCGACACCTGGTGGTAAAACACTGATCATAACTCTTATTAGGAAACAAGGAGCAGACACTTTCCCCATGAGGCTTTACTTTTAGTACGTCATGGACAGATCTTTTTGTTAAACAAAACGTAGTTTGGAACTAAAGTGAAGCAGTCCTGACGCTACAAAGCTGCTCTCCTCAGGTCAGTAAGAAGAGGTCCCCTCGTTATTCAAATCTGCTGCTGCATTATTTTCATCACATGTGCATGTCATGTGCAGTATGTGCTTGAGCTGACAGCAGTGAAGATGTTATTTTACAGTTGTGTTGTACAGTCTGACAGCAGTGATGATGTTATTTTACAGTAGTGTTGTACAGTCTGACAGCAGTGATGATGTTATTTTACAGTAGTGTTGTACAGTCTGACAGCAGTGATGAAGGACCTGCTCCGTCGTGTCTCAGTCTGCCACTGAAAGAGCTGCTCAGCTCCTCTACAGTCCCGTGCAGTGGGTGGGAGGTGTTGTCCATGATGATGGTGAGCTTGGCTAATACCCTCCTGTCCCTCACCTCCTCCACAGAGTCCAGGGGGCAGCCCAGGACGGAACTGGCCCTCCTGACCAGCTTGTTCAGTCTGTTCTTGTCCCGCTCTGTGCTGCCCTGGTCAGTCTCCTCAGAAGGTGGAGGCGACTTTGGCCCTTCTTGTACAGGGTGTTGGTGTTGTGGGACCAGTCCAGTTTATTGTTGAGTTGAACACCCAGTATAAAAAGTGGAGAAAAAAATTCATGGAACAACTCCGTTAGCTGCTGAGTCACTAATGATAAATACATCTAACACACTGTGGTGTCCAAGTGTTTTAATGTGAACAATAACTCCAGTATTTTCTTTTAAAATCTCCATTAGTATATCTTTGCTGTTGATCCCATGATTCTTAGTGATATGACATCATGATCCCAAACTCTACAGATCAAAGATAGGAGGCTGATATTTTAGCCAACCTGATATTTTAGCCAACTATAGGCCTATATCTAATCTGCCTTTCATTTCAAAAGTCCTTTAAAAAGAAGTGGCTAAGCAGCTTTGCCGCCACCTACAGGACAATAGTTCAGAAAAGACTTGTGAATGACAAAACAAGGGAACAGTTTAGAGAAATTATTAAATACCCCTGTTTAAATGTTGATGATCTGTTAAGTTACATCGAGTGTTTTAACCCTCAGAGCTCCCTAAGGACTTTTTGTGGCCTTTGACGTTTTCATTTTTATGGCATTTTTTTCTGTGTTCAGTGGATGTTCCTCAAATTTACCTCAGGATAATCATTTCTGGAGTTAATTTTGTTAATTAAAGTTAATTTTGGCTATTTCAGTTTTTTTACATTAGCTTCCCAGAGCTGGTGCTGAAAAAAATCACACATAACACCCTAAGGCCACAAAAGTGGCCTCTACTTTCAACATCCATAGATTTTTTTGTATTTTCATATTTTTTTCTACTTTAAAAACTCAGAATCATAGAACTACTTCTGCTTGACACATATATACCAAATATTTGTAACTTTTTAATGATTTTTAACCCTTTATTGGCCAAAATGCACACAAAAGTTCACTGTCATGCAAGTATTTGTGATACCTAAACAGGAAAACTTTTTTAAATGCATTCCAAATTGAATGAGGTGTTTATTTTTATTAGGCCTTGGGATGGGTCAAAGTTTATTGGTAAAATTATTTTTTATAGGTTTTTTCTTTTTCTGTAGTGACAGATTTTCATAAAAAATCACACATAACACCCTAAGGCAGAGGTGGGCAAACTAAGGCCCGCGGGCCAAATGCGGCCCGCGAGATGATTTAATCCGGCCCCTGACTTGTAGAACACAAACTCCTGAGTATGTCAAAAAAAAAAGTAAGTCTCTAGCCCATTCCTGTGCGGAGTTATGAATTTTTAACAAAATAACCAGTATGCTCATTCCAGCCACTAGGGGGCAACTTAGATTTTAAAAAAGGTAAGAATTTCACACGTGTCCAGTAGAGGGCACGTGTGAAATTCTTACTGACATAATAAAATTCTTACTGACATAATAAAAGATCAGGGTACACATTATGGCCACGAGGTAAATGGTCAGTCTGCCCCAGGGTGGCTAGAGTGTGGAGTGAATGAATAATGACTACAGTATAATGACTACAGTGGACTTTGAGAAACTTGTGACACAGGCTTGTAAAGTGCAATACAAGTGTAAGCCGTTATTATTATTTATTACTGTCCTGTCAGGCGTTTGACCAAATCAGCGCTATTTAAAAATCACAGTTCATAATTATTCATTTATTGGAAAAATATTTTCTCATTTGTATTTTCCTGTTTACATTATATACGGCCCACGACCCAACGGAAGCTGGATTTCGGCCCATGACCCAAATTAGTTTGACACCCCTGGTTTTTTCACTGACATGAAGAAGGATACGACATAACTGCTGCAATTTGTTGCACTTTTGTAACGTGTCATTACAGTCAAATTGAGAGTCGTACTTGTTTGAAATGCCCGGCCCTCCCGGCCCTCCTGGCGAGTTCAAAAACCCAATGTGGCCCTTGCATCAAAAAGTTTGCCCATACCTGGGCTAGAGACTTACTTTTTTTTTGACATACTCAGGAGTTTGTGTTCTACAAGTCAGGGGCCGGATTAAATCATCTCGCGGGCCGCATTTGGCCCGCGGGCCTTAGTTTGCCCACCTCTGCCTTAGGGTGTTATGTGTGATTTTTTATGAAAATCTGTCACTACAGAAAAAGAAAAAACCTATAAAAAATAATTTTACCACTAAACTTTGACCCATCCCAAGGCCTAATAAAAATAAACACCTCATTCAATTTGGAATATTTTTATAGAACTTATGCAATTATTTTTGCATTACAAACAGCACAACAGTGGACTTTTGTGTGCATTTTGGCCAATAAAGGGTTAAAAATCATTTAAAAAATACAAATATTTGGTATGTATGTGTCAAGCAGAAGTAGTTCTATGAGTCTGAGTTTTTAAAGTATGAAAAAATATTAAAGTATAGTGATTTTATGGCTGTTAAAAGTAGAGGCCACGTTTGTGGCCTTAGGGTATTATGTGTGATATTTTATGAAAATCTGTCACTACAGAAAAACAAAAAACCTGTAAAAATAATTTTACCACTAAACTTTGACCCATCCCAAGGCCTAATAAAAATAAACACCTCATTCAATTTGGAATATTTTTATAAAAGTTATGCAAGTTTTTGTGATTTCTAAACAGCACTGCAGGGAACTTTTGTGTGCATTTTGGCCAATAAAGGGTTAAAAATCATTTAAAAATTACAAATATTTGGTATGTATGTGTCAAGCAGAAGTAGTTCTATGATTCTGAGTTTTTAAAGTATGAAAAAATATGAAAGTATAGTGTTTTTATGGCTGTTGAAAGTAGAGGCCACGTTTCGGGCCTTAGGGAGTTATGTGTGATTTTTTTAAAGGGAGCCCTGAGGGTTAAATGTCTTGGACGAAATAGCCTCTGTTAGAGTTAGAATGGTTAAAAATGAGCAAAAGGCGCCATGGGGAAATGGAGATTTGGTCAGGGAACATAAAGGGGAGTGCCTGAGAGCCGAACGAACACGGTGCAAGTCAAAGTCTCAGGGTCTGGTTCTGTGTTTGTGTGTTTGTGTGGTAGAATGATTACACGCGCGGCAAATACATGCTTTAGTATTCATGTACTTAAAACTTCACCAAAAGTAAAACAATGAAGGTATAATAATATCACCAATGAGAGAAATCATTTTTGGGGCCTTTTTAAAATCAGGTTGTGTTCATGTCCATTCCTGTTATCCCCACACAATTATTTGACAAAAACTGTCCTGAGCTCATACAAGTTTGCTTATGAAATATGGCCCCTGATCCATTCAAAATAAAACTTAAACAAGAAGAAAAAACATGTTAAAAGTGCAAGGAAAGTTTATTTGTAATACAACTCGTACATAAAGTCATTCAAAGTGTTTTACAGAATAGGAATGTTTCAGAAGTAGGGCACATAAAATGAGATTTAGAAGACAAATAAATAGATTATAAATAGATCATCTGCCACCGGAGGCTGTAAACCTGGTGATTCAAAAGTCCCATGTTACATTAAAATAGATCAGTTTCACATATGGCCTCTGGCTCATTGCTTTTCCAACCCCGGCTTTACACAGGGCGGATCTTGAAGGTGATGGACTTCAGAGAGTAGACGTTGCCTTTCCAAGTTCTCCAGATGACACCGGTCAGAGAAGGAGCCCCATAAGCCGCATTCCCCCAGAGATAAACTCCAGTCGGGTTGGTCTGGTGGCAGTACCTGTACCAGAAACCTCCCATGTAGGCTCTTGCACAGTTATTGTTCCAAACATCCTGATCCTTGTCAAAAGTGGAGAACTTCATGCCATTGTTAAAGCTGAAACTGTCTCCTGCAGAAACACAGACACCGCGTTAATGTCCTGTTTACTCCTTATACTGTTACTCCTTATACTGTTACTCCTTATACTGTTACTCCTTATACTGTTTACTCCTTATACTGTTACTCCTTATACTGTTACTCCTTATACTGTTACTCCTTATACTGTTACTTATACCTGCTCCTTTGTTGATGAACCCAGACACATTCAGTTTGTATCCATCACAGTCGCCTCCAACAGAGAAAGAAGAGTAATAAGCGGAGGCTTTATTCCCCTCAAAGTCCTCCATGTCCACCTGCAGCTCTTGTTGTTTGTGCGTTGTGAGCTTATGGATAAAGTCCAGACCTGCAAAACATTTAGTACTTACTCAAAAGCTAGATTTGATCTGAAAAGCAGCATGTACACATAAAATGACTTGCAAGCCTAAGGTAATATTAATATAATCTTTGTCCCTTTCTCACTGTGCAGCAGATTGTGGCCTTGCTTTTCCTGCAGGGCATTTGTCTAAAATACAGGAAACCAAGAGGTATTGGGTATACAGTACATCATTATAAGAAATATGAAGGCTAAAGGCCAACGCACACTGAGGAGCTTTGACTCTGGTTTCTATGACAGAACACACACCGAGGTTGCAGTGACGTGCGGCGACGCTCGACCCTGCACCACGAGTCACGTCCTCTGAATTCAGAGGTGTCACTGTGGAGGAAAACACAGGCTTTTGCACTTCTGCAGAGGCACAGACATGTTTCCACTGGCAGGCCCTACCCCTGACCAGTATCTGGTCTACCCGGTTAGGCGGGCGTTTCCACTGCCGAGGCCAGGGCCAAACCAGTCTGACCAGGCACAGGTTTTGGGACAGACCTCAGGCTGTGGACAAAGCGCTGAGCCGACACTAAGGGCTCTTCTACACCGCACGTGTTTTCTCAAGAGAACACATGAGCGAAGCACTCTTGAACCAATCCACTAAACCAGAAGGGAAGACATACCTACTCTGTCAACTTTATTTTCAACCTTCATAGTTCATCTTTTAGCGGATTCTTTCCTCTAGTATTTGCCTTGGCACCTCTGAATAATTCCATAACCCCCACCAGAAGACAGCATTTGTCAACATCGTTCTCATCGCGGCTTACTAAGCGTTTTCAGTCGTCCAGTTGTTGCTTTAGTACAAGCGTACGCATCTTTAGGAGCGTCGCCAACAACAACTGCGGGCCTTGTGTGTAGTTTCTAATCCGTGACGACCTCCACCACTCTCAACATGTTTGATTACAGCAAATTAGTGCCTGCTTTGGAGATAAACGTTTTCCTTACCCAGCCAGTACTCTGCATTAATGTCACCAAATCCAGCTGCATAGTGATCCCAGGGTCTGAAGAAGTTCTCAGAGCCGTCGCTCCTCTTCAGAATCACCTGAAGACAAAGGTCTGGTTAATTGATTTGAATTACAAGAACATAGTCTTTAGTTCAAATACTCACTGTCCATTTTTTCCCCGCTGTGTCTGCATCACAGTAGACCTGCACAAAAACAAACAATTAGGAACTCTTATGGATATCCTTCATTTGGTGTCTGTGTAGGCTCTCATTCGGTGTCATTTTACCGGAATTCCAAAGCGCTGGTCAGATGGGTAAATGGTGTAGACTCCACTCTGATTTGCTCGGTTCTGGTTAAAGACGTCGTGACAGTCCACAGGATTTACAGTCATGGGGTTCGCTGTGGCTTTGAACAACAGAGGAGCCACAAACAGGAGGACAACCACAGGCTGAAACAGAAGAAACTGTCAACACATGCTTAAATGAATTCAAAAATCATCCTTCAGTGATTACCGTCATTTTCAGATTCCAGCTGAAAACACTGATGTTGATTTCTCTTTCAGTTGTGTAGATTTTCCTGTGAAAACACAAGGGTTTAGTAGTTTTGTGAGATTTTCAGAACAGTCCGAGTTGGGTCTTACCTTTGACTGAAGCTTAGACTCAGAGCACACTCCGGTTTGTGATGAGACTCACCGTTTCACTGTCTTTATAAGCCCAGCTCATTTGAACAACCAGTGTTGTTGAATAACTGAATGAATGAGAAGAATGTAAACAGACAACAGCATGACGTCTTAGATTATAATTATCTTATAATTATAGCCTTTCTTTGTACAGAGAGTGAGCTCCACCCAAAACGAATAATGTAATAAGACAAAAGTGCAATAGGTGGCGTTCATGTTCTAGAATTTGATGATGTCATAACCTTGGGTGGAGGGCAGTTGCCAATACGTAGGTGATGATGTCATCGCTCTACTTCCGGGTGCAATGGAAATTTAGCCGTATTCACTATGATGGGATTTAGCTGATTTTAACCTGCTGTAGAGCCAACTATAAACATCTGATCACAAAGAAATATCACTTTTATGCTGGATTTTCTTTAATAATGCTTTTTTGGCATTAATTAGGCCCAAGCCGGACGCAGTACCTGACAAGGGACTATTGTTTTTGGGTAGTTTATTTTTTTTGGAGGGGGTAGTTTCTTTTTCTTTTTTTTTGACCCGCTAAACGTCAACGAAAACTCACAGGGTTTAGCGGAGTCATTTGGGTGGCGTGAAAATGTATGGAAATGGACGACTTGGCCACGGCCAAAACAAAATGGCCCGACAGCGCCCATTAAAGTTTACCCCATTCCAATGAAAACGTGTGTTTTTCGACATAGGCTCAAACCCTTTGGCACAGTGAAAGGGGACATAAGGACAAACCAAAAACTGAATTAGAGCACCACATCCAGAAGCACAGGAAGTCGGCCATTTTGCCTGTTAAGTGGCCCGCCCATGCTCCGTGAAAATAGCCAGAGTTCTTACTCTGGCAGCATGTTGGTCTCTGTTAGAGTTTCTCCTGAAATTGGTCAATTCCCCCAATTTCCTCCTTTATTCACAAAAGCTACAGTTTTAGTCTCGTATGTATTAATACTACCCCTCTGTCACAGAAAGAAGCTTTAATTTGGACGTTTTTTGCTCCAAATTCAGCTTTTTTGGACTGTACAATCACAGGAAGTTCAGATTGGCTGTTTCCTGTTTTCCTGACGCAAGAGTGGGCCGGCCCTGGAGCTACCTGGGGCAAGATTGAGACCGGGGTGTGACGAAGCCTCAGGTGAGAGTGGGCCGGAGTTAACTGGCGCAAGAAACCATGTTGGGTGTGAGGCCGAGGCGAGAGCAGGTTTGGGCGAGAGCGAGCAGGGGCGAGGGCCTTTATCGCCGCTTGCGGCTTTAATTAATTCATTTATTTATATTTCGTCAACAATCGCATTTTGACCCGCTAAACGTCGACGAAAACTCACCGGATTTGGCGTAGACATTCGGTTGGCGTGAAAATTGATTGGCCACATCCACAACTAAATGGCTCAACAGCGCCCCCTCAAATTTGACCCCTATTCAAATCGGGACACGTGTTTTTCAGCGTAGGCCACAACCATTCGGTACAGTGAAAGGGCACATCAGGACAATCCAAAAACTGCACTGGAGCACCACGCCACAACGCACAGGAAGTCAGCCATTTTGGATTGAAAACCAGAATCTGTTTTGACTAATCTTATGTTTAAATGAACTAGTCCCTGTTTTTTCATCCTAATCAGATCCCACTTGGCACAGTGCATCTAGACAAATTGAAATTCAAGATTTGGCCACGGTTTGTAAAACTGTTACACGGTCTCCTCATAACGCCGCGGCGAAGAACACGTAGATTTTGTGTATTTTTGTGCACAGCTCACGCTCACAGGCATTGGCCTACAGAGTTCATATTCAAGTCACTAATGCACCACCCCAGACCGCAGCCAACACACCTTTTTCACACTTCCGCAATTTAAACCGGAAGTAATGCGCTACAACATCCGGTTATAGTTTAGCGTTAGACTGTGAAGAAAATGGCTCATTTTCGGTGCGTTTGCTTTTGTTCTGTTCCCGTTTGCTCTCGTGGGGCAAGAAAACAACCATACCTCTCTCTTATCACGCTTTTCTGACAGACTCGGACCAAAGGAGGCAGTGGAATTAAGCAGTTAAAAGGTCCAGGGTTCTGCATAATAAAGCCAGGGACTTTTGTATGCAGCTAGCGCTTCACTAATCGCAGGGGGAGACTTCGGCTCAAATCAACAACTTATTCAACAATTGCAGGGACACCAACACACCTCATGAAGGTACACTTGTTACTTATTTCATGTCATTTATCCCAAAAGCCTTAATTTCAACCATCTCAGTGGTTCAATCCTAGCTGATTTACAGTTGCTAGTACTAGCCTTTTTCTTTCTATAGAAATAATGCAATCTGTGTAATATTTATTAATCTACTGACATTTCTTTACTTAAAGAAATAGTTCCTCACTACCTTGTAATATTGGACTATTGGTAATTAATTTGAAATAGACATGACAGTTCATTGATTTTAGACAAAACTCACATTGCTCAGTTTTTCACATAGTGCTTAAACTTGTCATCATATATACATCCACTACAACCTGAATCCTTGTTTAAGCTAAAGTCATGTGGACAATTCCCCCCAAAATTACTATCAAAGTGAATGAAGACGAATATAGCTATAATAGTATAGGACATTACATGTGTTTTCCCCAACATTCAATTCCATGTTGTAATTCCTTTTGCCTTTGTATGTGTACAGGTTATGCACTCAAACACTGACTGAACGAGGGTTTGAACGTGTCCATTGTGTGACCAGAGACACCTGCACCAATGGTTCAGCTCTTTTCTTCAAAGTAGAAGCCAAAGTTGTGTTTCTGATACATGAAGACTATCATCAGACTTGTTTTCATCTGGGTTTAATTTGAACCCAAACATTGGACTATACAGGTGCTCGTCATATAATTAGAATATCATGAAAGTTAATTTGTTTCTGTAATTCAACTTAAACTGTACCTCAAGTGGAGGAGTTCAAGTATCTCGGGGTCTTGTTCACGAGTGAACCTATGACCTATGGTCATAAGATCTGGGTAATGACCGAAAGGACAAGATCGCGAATACAAGCGGCCGAAATGAGTTTCCTTCGCAGGGTGGCTGGGCGCACCCTCCGAGATCGGGTGAGGAGCTCAGTTACCCGGGAGGAGCTCGGTGTAGAGTCGCTGCTCCGTCACATCGAAAGGAGCCAGCTGAGGTGGCTAGGGCATCTGTTCCGGATGCCTCCTGGTCGCCTCCCTCGGGAGGTGTTCCAGGCATGTCCTATTGGGAGGAGGCCTCGTGGAAGGCCCAGGACACGCTGGTGGGACTATGTCTCCGAGCTGGCCTGGTGTCGCCTCGGGGTCCCCCCAGAACAGCTGGAGGAGGTGTGCGTAGATCGGGAAGTCTGGGCATCTCTGCTGAGACTGCTGCCTCCGCGACCCAGCCCCGGATAAAGCGGAAGAAAATGGATGGATGGATGGATGGAACTTAAACTGTGAAACTAATATATAATTATAGACTCATTACATGCAAAGTAACTTGTCACGCCTTTATTCGTTACAGTTTTGATGATTATGGCTTACAGTCCATTTTCAAAATATTCTAATTTTATTAGATTTTTAATTTGGGGTTTTTACAAGCTGAGCCATAATAATGAAAATTATAACAAATAAAGGCTATACATGTGTCACTTTGCATGTAATGAGTCTATATTATTAGTTTCACAGTTTAAATTGAATTACAGAAATGAACTTTTTCATGATATTCTAATTATATGAAGAGCGCCTGTAAAGGAGTGAGTAAGATTCTTCAACTGCTCACAGGAAACCTCTGTACAAAAAAAAAGAAACATTTCCATTGAAGGAACCTATGAGTAGACTTGTATCAAAACTAAATGGTAGGACCTTGGCTCATACACACTGCTGCAAGAATAAAAAATATTTCACATCGTTTGAGGTATTCAAGTTCAATTTCTCTGTGAATCTTTCTACTCTAATATTTAAAACTACAAGTATCCGTTTAGCATTGAATTACATCCAGAACTTCATTTTAAATATTTAGATGAATGAAACTCTTTACAAATATGTTTTATTAAGCTTTTCTTTTTTCACAAATGTCATCCTGTATTTAAAAAGGAATAGGCCAGTGTTTTTACATACTGAGATATGTTCTTACCTTAGACGAGTTCATTTGTACCTGTCTGGTCTACACGCATGCCTTCAGTCACGTAAACACAGCACAGACGGCGTTAGCATTTAGCCTCCCCTCTATAGCTTCAAACAAGGTGAAGATAGAAGCTACCGAACTCTTCCACGTTTTCACTATTTAAATATGGTAACATGAAGTATAGTTACATAATGTCTGTCATAAGATTACTGTGTGTCATAATGCCACACAGTAATCTTCACCTTACTGTTGAAGATTACTGGTGACGGATGTCGAACTACTCCTGGTATTATTACACCTTACAATATAGTTCCCCTTTTTATCTGCTTAGAAAATCCACATTGTTTAATTTTGTGTAACTGTTGTGGTATAAAAGCTGTCTAAATGATTGTAACTAATGCTGGAGAACTTGTGTTATCCATGGAGGTTATTTATTTTTCCGCAACATAACTGTACTTTATGTAACTAATTCATGTAACCATATTTAAATAGCGAAAACGTGGAAGAGTTTGGTAGCTTCTATCTTCACCTCATTTGAAACTGAGGAGGAGAGGCTAAATGCTAACGCCATCTGTGGTGTGTTTACATGACTGAAGGCACGCGTGGAGACCAGACAGGTACAAATGAACCCGTCTAAGGTAAGGTAAGAACATATCTCAGTATGTAAAATCGTTGTTGCCCGACCATTTCAGGCTTTCTGGCGGCTTCAAATCCATGTCGGCTTCTCCGGCAGTCGCTCAACTTACTCAGTTTACTCCTGGTACCATGTTGTGTTCGTGTTTGTAAGGATGAAGGAAGCTTGCAGTTGCACAAGATGAGCCTTTATTGTACAGCCGTATGCAGTCTGAATCAACATCTACTATGTGCATTATATCAACAGTGCTATAGTTAACAACAGCGACACCTGGTGGTAAAACACTGATCACAACACTTATTAGGAAACAAGGAGCAGACACTTTCCCCATTAGGCTTTACTTTTAGTACGTCATGGACAGCTCTTTTTGTTAAACAAAATGAAGTTTGGAACTAAAGTGAAGCAGTCCTGACGCTACAAAGCTGCTCTCCTCAGGTCAGTAAGAAGAGGTCCCCTCGTTATTCAAATCTGCTGCTGCATTATTTTCATCACATGTGCATGTCATGTACAGTATGTGCTTGAGCTGACAGCAGTGATGATGTTACTTTACAGTTGTGTTGTACAGTCTGTCAGGATATTTCTGATTTATCATATGTGTTTACATTTGGTGTATTGCAATGAATTTGTGTGTGATTGGAAAAGTATTCCCAAATGTACTCGTAAGCAATGACCTGCTGAACTAAGCATGTGTTAAAGTGACTTCCTGATGTCCTGGGGACCATCTGGTAATTGAGTGACCTGTAAGTAAGATAACGTTGGTTTATGCTTAAACCTTGAGTTGATGTTGGAGGCCAAATGTCAAAGGTCTCGTGTCTTGTTTGGTTAAGGCACTGAAGTTAGGAGAAGAAAACAGATGGTCTTATCACCTGCACCACTTTTATGGCCCTAACGGAATGCCCCTCTCAGGAAGCAGGGGAGGGTTCTTGGGTATGCCCCAACGGAGAAGACACAGCCCCAACCTGACTGAGGGGAGCGGAAAGTTATAGGAAAATGGGAGTGGCTATATTTGGTATAAAGTCTGTAAGATGTCTGTATTCTGGGGGTTTTTGCGAGCTGAGGCCTGAAAGGCGCCCGATGGCTCCGGCCTCATGCTCGGCCACCTTATATTACAAGTAAAAAGTTGGTTCTGGCGTGACCTGTTGTTTTTAATCTGGTTATTTCTATGACAGAAGATAACAGAGCGTTTGCTGAAAGTTGTAAATTCCCTGACACAGTCTGACAGCAGTGTGGATGTTACTTTACGGTAGTGTTGTACAGTGTGACAGCAGTGATGATGTTACTTTACAGTAGTGTTGTACAGTCTGACAGCAGTGATGATGTTACTTTACAGTTGTGTTGTACAGTCTGACAGCAGTGTGGATGTTACTTTACGGTAGTGTTGTACAGTCTGACAGCAGTGTCGATATTATTTTACAATAGTGTTGTACAGTCTGACAGCAGTGATGATGTTACTTTACAGTTGTGTATTACAGTCTGACAGCAGTGATGATGTTACTTTACCGTTGTGTTGTACAGTCTGACAGCAGTGTCGATATTATTTTACAATAGTGTTGTACAGTCTGACAGCAGTGATGATGTTACTTTACAGTAGTGTTGTACAGTCTGACAGCAGTGATGATGTTTCTTTACAGTAGTTGTAGTTGCAGTGATGTTTTACAGTTGTACAGTCTGGATGATGTACGTATTGACAGTGATGATGTTACTTTACAGTAGTGTTGTACAGTCTGACAGCAGTGATGATGTTACTTTACAGTAGTGTTGTACAGTCTGACAGCAGTGATGATGTTACTTTACAGTAGTGTTGTACAGTCTGACAGCAGTGATGATGTTACTTTACAGTAGTGTTGTACAGTCTGACAGCAGTGATGATGTTACTTTACAGTAGTGTTGTACAGTCTGACAGCAGTGATGATGTTACTTTACAGTAGTGTTGTACAGTCTGACAGCAGTGATGATGTTACTTTACAGTAGTGTTGTACAGTCTGACAGCAGTGATGATGTTACTTTACAGTAGTGTTGTACAGTCTGACAGCAGTGATGATGTTACTTTACAGTAGTGTTGTACAGTCTGACAGCAGTGATGATGTTACTTTACAGTAGTGTTGTACAGTCTGACAGCAGTGATGATGTTACTTTACAGTGTGTTGTACAGTCTGACAGCAGTGATGATGTTACTTTACAGTGTGTTGTACAGTCTGACAGCAGTGATGATGTTACTTTACAGTTAGTGTTGTACAGTCTGACAGCAGTGATGATGTTACAGTTTTACAGTCTACAGTATGATTACAGTTGTTGTACAGTCTGACAGCAGTGATGATGTTACTTTACAGTTGTGTTGTACAGTCTGACAGCAGTGATGATGTTACTTTACAGTAGTGTTGTACAGTCTGACAGCAGTGTCGATATTATTTTACAATAGTGTTGTACAGTCTGACAGCAGTGATGATGTTACTTTACAGTTGTGTTGTACAGTCTGACAGCAGTGATGATGTTACTTTACAGTTGTGTTGTACAGTCTGACAGCAGTGATGTTACTTTACAGTAGTGTTGTACAGTCTGACAGCAGTGATGATGTTATTTTACAGTAGTGTTGTACAGTCTGACAGCAGTGATGATGTTATTTTACAGTAGTGTTGTACAGTCTGACAGCAGTGATGATGTTATTTTACAGTAGTGTTGTACAGTCTGACAGCAGTGATGAAGGACCTGCTCCGTCGTGTCTCAGTCTGCCACTGAATGAGCTGCTCAGCTCCTCTACAGTCCCGTGCAGTGGGTGGGAGGTGTTGTCCATGATGACGGTGAGCTTGGCTAATACCCTCCTGTCCCTCACCTCCTCCACAGAGTCCAGGGGGCAGCCCAGGACGGAACTGGCCCTCCTGACAAGCTTGTTCAGTCTGTTCTTGTCCCGCTCTGTGCTGCCCTGGTCAGTCTCCTCAGAAGGTCGAGGCCCTTCTTGTACAGGGTGTTGGTGTTGTGGGACCAGTCCAGTTTATTGTTGAGTTGAACACCCAGTATAAAAAGTAGAGAAAAAAATTCATGGAACAACTCCTGAGTCACTAATGATAAATACATCTAACACACTGTGGTGTCCAAGTGTTTTAATGTGAACAATAACTCCAGTATTTTCTTTTAAAATCTCCATTAGTATATCTTTGCTGTTGATCCCATGATTCTTAGTGATATGACATCACGATCCCAAACTCTACAGATCAAAGATAGGAGGCTGATATTTTAGCCAACCAGATATTTTAGCCAACTATAGGCCTATATCTAATCTGCCTTTCATTTCAAAAGTCCTTTAAAGGTCCTATATCATGCAAAATCGACTTTTTGGAGTTTTTAGCCATGTTGTTATGCTATTTCCTTATCAAAAACACCCCCAGAGCGGTTTTTGGCTTCATTCACGCAGTTCTAAGTAATCCTCCTGAATCCTGCTCTCTGAGCAGCTGCTCCGCCCTCTCCTGGTAAACCACTGAGCTGTTCAGTTGTGTCGTCACAAAGGAACGGAAGTGCTCTACGTCTGTAATGTAATGCCTTACGGCCTGATTTATATTTATAAAACAGCTTTTAAAAAAAAAGAAAAAAAAAAGAAAGAAAAAAGAAAGCAGCAACGCGTCTGTGCTATCCCGCAACACTAATCAAGCGCACCCACGGCTGGAGGATCCATGGATCCCAGCAGAAGTGTTGTTTGTGAAGACTGAGCTCTTTCTAACCTACTCTGGACAAGCCTGTTCTTTTTTCTTATCAAACGATAATGTCACGGGTTCGCGTTTGGCTACGAGAGGAACAGGACTATTCAACCTTCCTAAAGAAGAGTGCACTCGCCAGAAGTTGGAATTTCTTTCTGGGATTCAGCAACTTTATCAACCAACCTGATGGATGCTTGGTGAACCTTGGCCAGAATCAAAGTGGATTAACTTTTATAACCAACGCGATCTCATGGGGAAGCCAGGCTGAGCGGTGAGTCAATCAAAACGCGTGTTAGCATGTGTGTTAGCATGTGTGTTAGCGTGTGTGTTAGCCATTTATGAAACTGTGTTGCACATGTCAACTCCTTATAACTGCATTATGTGAAGTAACTTCACTTTTTGCAACGATATTTATATTTATAATACTGCAAATGTGGAATGAGCGGAGAGAGGGGTGGAGTTAACTGAATCGAAGCGTCTTGTCTTCCGGGTAGGGAAAATACCCCCCAAAAATACTTATATTTCTCTCAAAAATGAGTACTCCATAGTGATAGAGGTACAATATATCATATATATGCCTTTACTTTGGAATGGCTAAAATAGCATGATACAGATCCTTTAAAAAGAAGTGGCTAAGCAGCTTTGCCGCCACCTACAGGACAATAGTTCAGAAAAGACTTGTGAATGACAAAACAAGGGAACAATTTAGAGAAATTATTAAATACCCCTGTTTAAATGTTGATGATCTGTTAAGTTACATCGAGTGTTTTAAATGTCTTGGACGAAATAGCCCCTGTTAGAGTTAGAATGGTTAAAAATGAGCAAAAGGCGCAATGGGGAAATGAAGATTTGGTCAGGGAACATAAAGGGGAGTGCCGGAGAGCCGAACGAACACGGTGCAAGTCAAAGTCTCAGGGTCTGGTTGTGTGTTTGTGTGTTTGTGTGGTAGAATGATTACACGCGCGGCAATACATGCTTTAGTATTCATGTACTTAAAACTTCACCAAAAGTAAAACAATGAAGGTATAATAATATCACCAATGAGAGAAATCATTTTTGGGGCCTTTTTAAAATCAGTTTGTGTTTATGTCCATTCCTGTTATCCCCACACAATTATTTGACAAAAACTGTCCTGAGCTCATACAAGTTTGCTTATGAAATATGGCCCCTGATCCATTCAAAATAAAACTTAAACAAGACGAAAAAACATGTTAAAAGTGCAAGGAAAGTTTATTTGTAATACAACTCGTACATAAAGTCATTCAAAGTGTTTTCAAAAGTCCCATGTTACATTAAAATAGATCAGTTTCACATATGGCCTCTAGCTCATTGCTTTTCCAACCCCGGCTTTACACGGGGCGGATCTTGAAGGTGATGGACTTCAGAGAGTAGACGTTGCCTTTCCAAGTTCTCCAGATGACACCGGTCAGAGAAGGAGCCCCATAAGCCGCATTCCCCCAGAGATAAACTCCAGTCGGGTTGGTCTGGTGGCAGTACCTGTACCAGAAACCTCCCATGTAGGCTCTTGCACAGTTATTGTTCCAAACATCCTGATCCTTGTCAAAAGTGGAGAACTTCATGCCATTGTTAAAGCTGAAACTGTCTCCTGCAGAACACAGACACCGCGTTAATGTCCTGTTTACTCCTTATACTGTTACTCCTTATACTGTTACTCCTTATACTGTTACTCCTTATACTGTTTACTCCTTATACTGTTACTCCTTATACTGTTACTCCTTATACTGTTACCCCTTATACTGTTACTCCTTATACTGTTTACTCCTTATACTGTTACTCCTTATACTGTTACTCCTTATACCGTTATCCTTATACTGTTACTCCTTATACTGTTTACTCCTTACTCCTTATACTGTTTACTCCTTATACTGTTACTCCTTACTGTTACTCCTTATACTGTTTACTCCTTATACTGTTACTCCTTATACTGTTACTCCTTATACTGTTACTCCTTATACTGTTACTCCTTATACTGTTTACTCCTTATACTGTTACTCCTTATACTGTTACTCCTTTATTACTGTTTACTTTTTTTATTTTTTTTATACTGTTACTTATACCTGCTCCTTTGTTGATGAACCCAGACACATTCAGTTTGTATCCATCACATTCGCCTCCAACAGAGAAAGAGAGTAATAAGCGGAGGCTTTATTCCCCTCAAAGTCCTCCATGTCCACCTGCAGCTCTTGTTGTTTGTGCGTTGTGAGCTTATGGATAAAGTCCAGACCTGCAAAACATTTAGTACTTACTCAAAGGTAGATTTGATCTGAAAAGCAGTATGTACACATAAAATGACTTGCAAGCCTAAGGTAATATTAATATAATCTTTGTCCCTTTCTCACTGTGCAGCAGATTGTGGCCTTGCTTTTCCTGCAGGGCATTTGTCTAAAATACAGGAAACCAAGAGGTATTGGGTATACAGTACATCATTATAAGAAATATGAAGGCTAAAGGCCAACGCACACTGAGGAGCTTTGACTCTGGTTTCTATGACAGAACACACACCGAGGTTGCAGTGACGTGCGGCGACGCTCGACCCTGCACCACGAGTCACGTCCTCTGAATTCAGAGGTGTCACTGTGGAGGAAAACACAGGCTTTTGCACTTCTGCAGAGGCACAGACATGTTTCCACTGGCAGGCCCTACCCCTGACCAGTATCTGGTCTACCCGGTTAGGCGGGCGTCTCCACTGCCGAGGCCAGGGCCAAACCAGTCTGACCAGGCACAGGTTTTGGACAGACCTCAGGCTGAGAACACATGAGCGAAGCACTCTTGAACCAATCCACTAACCAGAAGGAAGACATACCTACTCTGTCAACTTTATTTTCAACCTTCATAGTTCATCTTTTAGCGGATTCTTTCCTCTAGTATTTGCCTTGGCACCTCTGAATAATTCCATAACCCCCACCAGAAGACAGCATTTGTCAACATCGTTCTCATCGCGGCTTACTAAGCGTTTTCAGTCGTCCAGTTGTTGCTTTAGTACAAGCGTACGCATCTTTAGGAGCGTCGCCAACAACAACTGCGGGCCTTGTGTGTAGTTTCTAATCCGTGACGACCTCCACCACTCTCAACATGTTTGATTACAGCAAATTAGTGCCTGCTTTGGAGATAAACGTTTTCCTTACCCAGCCAGTACTCTGCATTAATGTCACCAAATCCAGCTGCATAGTGATCCCAGGGTCTGAAGAAGTTCTCAGAGCCGTCGCTCCTCTTCAGAATCACCTGAAGACAAAAGTCTGGTTAATTGATTTGAATTACAAGAACATAGTCTTTAGTTCAAATACTCACTGTCCATTTTTTCCCCGCTGTGTCTGCATCACAGTAGACCTGCACAAAAACAAACAATTAGGAACTCTTATGGATATCCTTCATTTGGTGTCTGTGTAGGCTCTCATTCGGTGTCATTTTACCGGAATTCCAAAGCGTTGGTCAGATGGGTAAATGGTGTAGACTCCACTCTGATTTGCTCGGTTCTGGTTAAAGACGTCGTGACAGTCCACAGGATTTACAGTCATGGGGTTCGCTGTGGCTTTGAACAACAGAGGAGCCACAAACAGGAGGACAACCACAGGCTGAACAGAAGAAACTGTCAACACATGCTTAAATGAATTCAACAATCATCCTTCAGTGATTACCGTCATTTTCAGATTCCAGCTGAAAACACTGATGTTGATTTCTCTTTCAGTTGTGTAGATTTCCTGTGAAAACACAAGGGTTTAGTAGTTTGTGAGATCTTCAACACAGTCCGAGTTGGGTCTTACCTTTGACTGAAGCTTAGACTCAGAGCACACTCCGGTTTGTGATGAGACTCACCGTTTCACTGTCTTTATAAGCCCAGCTCATTTGAACAACCAGTGTTGTTGAATAACTGAATGAAGGAGGAGCATGTAACCAGACAACAGCATGACGTCTTAGATTATTATTATCTTATAATTATAGCCTTTCTTTGTACAGAGAGTGAGCTCCACCCAAAACAAATAATATAATAAGACAAAAGTGCAATAGGTGGCGTTCATGTTCTAGAATTTGATGATGTCATAACCTTGGGTGGAGGGCAGTTGCCAATACGTAGGTGATGATGTCATCGCTCTACTTCCGGGTGCAATGGAAATTTAGCCGTATTCACTATGATGGGATTTAGCTGATTTTAACCTGCTGTAGAGCCGACTATAAACATCTGATCACAAAGAAATATCACTTTTATGCTGGATTTTCTTTAATAATGCTTTTCTGGCATTAATTAGGCCCAAGCCGGACGCAGTACCTGACAAGGGACTATTGTTTTTGGGTAGTTTATTTTTTTTGGGGGGGGGAGGTTCTTTTTCTTTTTTTTTGACCCGCTAAACGTCAACGAAAACTCACAGGGTTTGGCGGAGTCATTTGGGTGGCGTGAAAATGTATGGAAATGGACGACTTGGCCACGGCCAAAACAAAATGGCCCGACAGCGCCCATTAAAGTTTACCCCATTCCAATGAAAACGTGTGTTTTTCGATATAGGCTCAAACCCTTTGGCACAGTGAAATGGGACATAAGGACAAACCAAAAAAAGCGCCACATCCGGAAGCACAGGAAGTCGGCCATTTTGCCTGTTAAGTGGCCCGCCCATGCTCCGTGAAAATAGCCAGAGTTCTTACTCTGGCAGCATGTTGGTCTCTGTTAGAGTTTCTCCTGAAATTTGTCAATTCCCCCAATTTCCCCCTTTATTCACAAAAGCTACAGTTTTAGACTCGTATGTATTAATACTACCCCTCTGTCACAGAAAGAAGCTTTAATTTGGACGTTTTATGCTCCAAATTCAGCTTTTTTGGACTGTACAATCCCAGGAAGTTCAGATTGGCTGTTTCCTGTTTTCCTGATGCAAGAGTGGGCCGGCCCTGGAGCTACCTGGGGCAAGATTGAGACCGGGGTGTGACGAAGCCTCAGGTGAGAGTGGGCCGGAGTTAACTGGCGCAAGAAACCATGTTGGGTGTGAGGCCGAGGCGAGAGCAGGTTTGGGCGAGAGCGAGCAGGGGCGAGGGCCTTTATCGCCGCTTGCGGCTTTAATTAATTCATTTATTTATATTTCGTCAACGATCGCATTTTTGACTCGCTAAACGTCGACGAAAACTCACCGGATTTGGCGTAGACATTCGGTTGGCGTGAAAATTGATTGGCCACATCCACAACTAAATGGCTCAACAGCGCCCCCTCGAATTTGACCCCTATTCAAATCGGGACACGTGTTTTTCAGCGTAAGCCACAACCATTCGGTACAGTGAAAGGGCACATCAGGACAATCCAAAAACTGCACTGGAGCACCACGCCACAACGCACAGGAAGTCAGCCATTTTGGATTGAAAACCAGAATCTGTTTTGACTAATCTTATGTTTAAATGAACTAGTCCCTGTTTTTTCATCCTAATCAGATCCCACTTGGCACAGTGCATCTAGACAAATTGAAATTCAAGATTTGGCCACAGTTTGTAAAACTGTTACACAGTCTCCTCATAACGCCGCGGCGAAGAACACGTAGATTTTGTGTATTTTTGTGCACAGCTCACGCTCACAGGCATTGGCCTACAGAGTTCATATTCAAGTCACTAATGCACCACCCCAGACCGCAGCCAATAGACCTTTTTCACACTTCCGCAATTTAAACCGGAAGTAATGCGCTACAACATCCGGTGGCTATAGTTTAGCGTTAGACCGCGAAGAAAATGGCTCATTATCGGTGCGTTTGCTTTTGTTCTGTTCCCGTTTGCTCTCGTGGGGCAAGAAAACAACCATACCTCTCTCTTATCACGCTTTTCTGACAGACTCGGACCAAAGGAGGCAGTAGAATTAAGCAGTTAAAAGGTCCAAAGTTCTGCATAATAAAGCCAGGGACTTTTGTATGCAGCTAGCGCTTCACTAATCGCAGGGGGAGACTTCGGCTCAAATCAACAACTTATTCAACAATTGCAGGGACACCAACACACCTCATGAAGGTACACTTGTTACTTATTTCATGTCATTTATCCCAAAAGCCTTAATTTCAACCATCTCAGTGGTTCAATCCTAGCTGATTTACAGTTGCTAGTACTAGCCTTTTTCTTTCTATAGAAATAATGCAATCTGTGTAATATTTATTAATCTACTGACATTTCTTTACTTAAAGAAATAGTTCCTCACTACCTTGTAATATTGGACTATTGGTAATTAATTTGAAATAGACATGACAGTTCATTGATTTTAGACAAAACTCACATTGCTCAGTTTTTCACACAGTGCTTAAACTTGTGATCATATATATATAGAATATAGAAAATGGATGGATTGATGGATGGATGGAAGAGTTTGGTAGCTTCTATCTTCACCTCATTTGAAACTGAGGAGGAGAGGCTAAATGCTAACGCCATCTGTGGTGTGTTTACATGACTGAAGGCACGCGTGGAGACCAGACAGGTACAAATGAACCCGTCTAAGGTAAGGTAAGAACATATCTCAGTATGTAAAATCGACGTTGCCCGACCATTTCAGGCTTTCTGGCGGCTTCAAATCCATGTCGGCTTCTCCGGCAGTCGCTCAACTTACTCAGTTTACTCCTGGTACCATGTTGTGTTCGTGTTTGTAAGGATGAAGGAAGCTTGCAGTTGCACAAGATGAGCCTTTATTGTACAGCCGTATGCAGTCTGAATCAACATCTACTATGTGCATTATATCAACAGTGCTATAGTTAACAACAGCGACACCTGGTGGTAAAACACTGATCATAACACTTATTAGGAAACAAGGAGCAGACACTTTCCCCATTAGGCTTTACTTTTACTACGTCATGGACAGATCTTTTTGTTAAACAAAACGTAGTTTGGAACTAAAGTGAAGCAGTCCTGACGCTACAAAGCTGCTCTCCTCAGGTCAGTAAGAAGAGGTCCCCTCATTATTCAAATCTGCTGCTGCATTATTTTCATCACATGTGCATGTCATGTACAGTATGTGCTTGAGCTGACAGCAGTGAAGATGTTATTTTACAGTTGTGTTGTACAGTCTGACAGCAGTGATGATGTTATTTTACAGTTGTGTTGTACAGTCTGACAGCAGTGATGATGTTACTTTACAGTTGTGTATTACAGTCTGACAGCAGTGATGATGTTACTTTACAGTTGTGTTGTACAGTCTGACAGCAGTGATGATGTTATTTTACAGTAGTGTTGTACAGTCTGACAGCAGTGATGATGTTAATTTACAGTTGTGTTGTACAGTCTGACAGCAGTGATGATGTTACTTTACAGTTGTGTTGTACAGTCTGACAGCAGTGATGATGTTACTTTACAGTTGTGTTGTACAGTCTGACAGCAGTGATGATGTTACTTTACAGTAGTGTTGTACAGTCTGACAGCAGTGATGATGTTATTTTACAATAGTGTTGTACAGTCTGACAGCAGTGATGATGTTATTTTACAGTAGTGTTGTACAGTCTGACAGCAGTGATGATGTTACTTTACAGTTGTGTTGTACAGTCTGACAGCAGTGATGATGTTACTTTACAGTTGTGTTCTACAGTCTGACAGCAGTGTCTATTATTTTACAATAGTGTTGTACAGTCTAACAGCAGTGATGATGTTACTTTACAGTAGTGTTGTACAGTCTGACAGCAGTGTGGATGTTATTTTACAGTAGTGTTGTACAGTCTGACAGCAGTGATGATGTTACTTTACAGTAGTGTTGTACAGTCTGACAGCAGTGATGATGTTACTTTACAGTTGTGTTGTACAGTCTGACAGCAGTGATGATGTTACTTTACAATAGTGTTGTACAGTCTGACAGCAGTGATGATGTTACTTTACAGTTGTGTTGTACAGTCTGACAGCAGTGATGATGTTACTTTACAGTTGTGTTGTACAGTCTGACAGCAGTGAGGGTGTTACTTTACAGTAGTGTTGTACAGTCTGACAGCAGTGATTATGTTACTTTACAGTTGTGTTGTACAGTCTGACAGCAGTGATGATGTTACTTTACAGTAGTGTTGTACAGTCTGACAGCAGTGATGATGTTATTTTACAATAGTGTTGTACTTACCAGTATGTTTTTTTTGTGTTGTACAGTCTGACAGCAGTGATGATGTTACTTTACAGTTGTGTTGTACAGTCTGACAGCAGTGATGATGTTACTTTTACAGTTGTGTTTACAGTCTGACAGCAGTGATTATTTACATGTTTACATTAAGAGTGATATGTTATTACGTTTGTACAGTCTGACAGCAGTGTGGATGTTATTTTACAGTAGTGTTGTACAGTCTGACAGCAGTGATGTTACTTTACAGTTGTGTTGTACAGTCTGACAGCAGTGATGATGTTACTTTACAGTTGTGTTGTACAGTCTGACAGCAGTGAGGGTGTTACTTTACAGTAGTGTTGTACAGTCTGACAGCAGTGTCGATATTATTTTACAATAGTGTTGTACAGTCTGAATGCAGTGATGATGTTACTTTACAGTTGTGTTGTACAGTCTGACAGCAGTGATGATGTTACTTTACAGTTGTGTTGTACAGTCTGACAGCAGTGAGGGTGTTACTTTACAGTAGTGTTGTACAGTCTGACAGCAGTGTCGATATTATTTTACAATAGTGTTGTACAGTCTGAATGCAGTGATGATGTTACTTTACAGTTGTGTTGTACAGTCTGACAGCAGTGATGATGTTACTTTACAGTTGTGTTGTACAGTCTGACAGCAGTGATTATGTTACTTTACAGTAGTGTTGTACAGTCTGACAGCAGTGATGATGTTACTTTACAGTAGTGTTGTACAGTCTGACAGCAGTGATGATGTTACTTTACAGTTGTGTTGTACAGTCTGACAGCAGTGATGATGTTACTTTACAGTTGTGTTGTACAGTCTGACAGCAGTGAGGGTGTTACTTTACAGTAGTGTTGTACAGTCTGACAGCAGTGATTATGTTACTTTACAGTTGTGTTGTACAGTCTGACAGCAGTGATGATGTTACTTTACAGTTGTGTTGTACAGTCTGACAGCAGTGAGGATGTTATTTTACAGTAGTGTTGTACAGTCTGACAGCAGTGAGGATGTTATTTTACAGTAGTGTTGTACAGTCTGACAGCAGTGTCTATTATTTTACAATAGTGTTGTACAGTCTGACAGCAGTGATGATGTTACTTTACAGTAGTGTTTTACAGTCTGACAGCAGTGATGATGTTACTTTACAGTTGTGTTGTACAGTCTGACAGCAGTGATGATGTTACTTTACAGTAGTGTTGTACAGTCTGACAGCAGTGATGATGTTACTTTACAGTTGTGTTGTACAGTCTGACAGCAGTGATGATGTTACTTTACAGTTGTGTTGTACAGTCTGACAGCAGTGTGGATGTTACTTTACAGTAGTGTTGTACAGTCTGACAGCAGTGATGATTATACTTTACAGTAGTGTTGTACAGTCTGACAGCAGTGTGGATGTTATTTACAGTAGTGTTGTACAGTCTGACAGCAGTGATGATGTTACTTTACAGTTGTGTTGTACAGTGTGACAGCAGTGAGGATGTTACTTTACAGTAGTGTTGTACAGTCTGACAGCAGTGTCGATATTATTTACAATAGTGTTGTACAGTCTGACAGCAGTGATGATGTTACTTTACAGTTGTGTTGTACAGTCTGACAGCAGTGATGATGTTACTTTACAGTTGTGTTGTACAGTCTGACAGCAGTGTCGATATTATTTTACAATAGTGTTGTATAGTCTGACAGCAGTGATGATGTTACTTTACAGTTGTGTTGTACAGTCTGACAGCAGTGAGGATGTTATTTTACAGTAGTGTTGTACAGTCTGACAGCAGTGAGGATGTTATTTTTACAGTGTGTTGTACAGTCTGACAGCAGTGTCTATTATTTTACAATAGTGTTGTACAGTCTGACAGCAGTGATGATGTTACTTTACAGTAGTGTTTTACAGTCTGACAGCAGTGATGATGTTACTTTACAGTTGTGTTGTACAGTCTGACAGCAGTGATGATGTTACTTTACAGTGTGTTGTACAGTCTGACAGCAGTGATGATGTTACTTTACAGTTGTGTTGTACAGTCTGACAGCAGTGATGATGTTACTTTACAGTTGTGTTGTACAGTCTGACAGCAGTGTGGATGTTACTTTACAGTAGTGTTGTACAGTCTGACAGCAGTGTCGATATTATTTTACAATAGTGTTGTACAGTCTGACAGCAGTGATGATGTTACTTTACAGTTGTGTTGTACAGTCTGACAGCAGTGATGATGTTACTTTACAGTTGTGTTGTACAGTCTGACAGCAGTGTCGATATTATTTTACAATAGTGTTGTATAGTCTGACAGCAGTGATGATGTTACTTTACAGTTGTGTTGTACAGTCTGACAGCAGTGTGGATGTTATTTTACAGTACTGTTGTACAGTCTGACAGCAGTGATGATGTTACTTTACAGTTGTGTTGTACAGTGTGACAGCAGTGAGGATATTACTTTACAGTAGTGTTGTACAGTCTGACGGCAGTGTCGATATTATTTTACAATAGTGTTGTACAGTCTGACAGCAGTGATGATGTTACTTTACAGTTGTGTTGTACAGTCTGACAGCAGTGATGATGTTACTTTACAGTTGTGTTGTACAGTCTGACAGCAGTGAGGATATTATTTTACAGTAGTGTTGTACAGTCTGACAGCAGTGATGATGTCACTTTACAGTTGTGTTGTACAGTCTGACAGCAGTGTTGATATTATTTACATAGTGTTGTACAGTCTGACAGCAGTGATGATGTTACTTTACAGTAGTGTTGTCCAGTCTGACAGCAGTGATGATGTTACTTTACAGTTGTGTTGTACAGTCTGACAGCAGTGATGATGTTACTTTACAGTAGTGTTGTACAGTCTGACAGCAGTGTGGATGTTACTTTACAGTAGTGTTGTACAGTCTGACAGCAGTGGAGATGTTACTTTACAGTAGTGTTGTACAGTCTGACAGCAGTGATGATGTTACTTTACAGTAGTGTTGTACAGTCTGACAGCAGTGATGATGTTTCTTTACAGTAGTGTTGTACAGTCTGACAGCAGTGATGATGTTACTTTACAGTAGTGTTGTACAGTCTGACAGCAGTGATGATGTTACTTTACAGTAGTGTTGTACAGTCTGACAGCAGTGATGATGTTTCTTTACAGTAGTGTTGTACAGTCTGACAGCAGTGATGATGTTACTTTACAGTTGTGTTGTACAGTGTGACAGCAGTGATGATGTTACTTTACAGTTGTGTTGTACAGTCTGACTGCAGTGAGGATGTTATTTTACAGTAGTGTTGTACAGTCTGACAGCAGTGATGATGTTACTTTACAGTTGTGTTGTACAGTCTGACAGCAGTGTTGTAACTTACAGTAGTGTTGTACAGTCTGACAGCAGTGATGATTTACTTTATTACAGTCTGACAGCAGTGATGATGTTACTTTACAGTTGTGTTGTACAGTCTGACAGCAGTGATGATGTTACTTTACAGTTGTGTTGTACAGTCTGACAGCAGTGTCGATATTATTTTACAATAGTGTTGTACAGTCTGACAGCAGTGATGATGTTACTTTACAGTTGTGTTGTACAGTCTGACAGCAGTGATGATGTTACTTTACAGTTGTGTGTACAGTCTGACAGCAGTGATGTTACTTTACAGTAGTGTTGTACAGTCTGACAGCAGTGATGATGTTATTTTACAGTAGTGTTGTACAGTCTGACAGCAGTGATGATGTTATTTTACAGTAGTGTTGTACAGTCTGACAGCAGTGATGATGTTATTTTACAGTAGTGTTGTACAGTCTGACAGCAGTGATGATGTTATTTTACAGTAGTGTTGTACAGTCTGACAGCAGTGATGAAGGACCTGCTCCGTCGTGTCTCAGTCTGCCACTGAACGAGCTGCTCAGCTCCTCTACAGTCCCGTGCAGTGGGTGGGAGGTGTTGTCCATGATGACGGTGAGCTTGGCTAATACCCTCCTGTCCCTCACCTCCTCCACAGAGTCCAGGGGCAGCCCAGGACGGAACTGGCCCTCCTGACCAGCTTGTTCAGTCTGTTCTTGTCCCGCTCTGTGCTGCCCTGGTCAGTCTCCTCAGAAGGTCGAGGCCCGTCTTGTACAGGGTGTTGGTGTTGTGGGACCAGTCCAGTTTATTGTTGAGTTGAACACCCAGTATAAAAAGTAGAGAAAAAATTCATGGAACAACTCCTGAGTCACTAATGATAAATACATCTAACACACTGTGGTGTCCAAGTGTTTTAATGTGAACAATAACTCCAGTATTTCTTTTAAAATCTCCATTAGTATATCTTTGCTGTTGATCCCATGATTCTTAGTGATATGACATCACGATCCCAAACTCTACAGATCAAAGATAGGAGGCTGATATTTAGCCAACCAGATATTTTAGCCAACTATAGGCCTATATCTAATCTGCCTTTCATTTCAAAAGTCCTTTAAAGGTCCTATATCATGCAAAATCGACTTTTTGGAGTTTTAGCCATGTTGTTATGCTATTTCCTTATCAAAAACACCCCCAGAGCGGTTTTTGGCTTCATTCACGCAGTTCTAAGTAATCCTCCTGAATCCTGCTCTCTGAGCAGCTGCTCCGCCCTCTCCTGGTAAACCACTGAGCTGTTCAGTTGTGTCGTCACAAAGGAACGGAAGTGCTCTACGTCTGTAATGTAATGCCTTACGGCCTGATTTTATTCATAAAACAGCTTTTAAAAAAAAGAAAAAAAGAAAAAAGAAAAAAGAAAGCAGCAACGCGTCTGTGCTATCCCGCAACACTAATCAAGCGCACCCACGGCTGGAGGATCCATGGATCCCAGCAGAAGTGTTGTTTGTGAAGACTGAGCTCTTTCTAACCTACTCTGGACAAGCCTGTTCTTTTTCTTATCAAACGATAATGTCACGGGTTCGCGTTTGGCTACGAGTGGAACAGGACTATTCAACCTTCCTAAAGAAGAGTGCACTCGCCAGAAGTTGGAATTTCTTTCTGGGATTCAGCGACTTTATCAACCAACCTGATGGATGCTTGGTGAACCTTGGCCAGAATCAAAGTGGATTAACTTTTATAACCAACGCGATCTCATGGGGAAGCCAGGCTGAGCGGTGAGTCAATCAAAACGCGTGTTAGCATGTGTGTTAGCATGTGTGTTAGCGTGTGTGTTAGCCATTTATGAAACTGTGTTGCACATGTCAACTCCTTATAACTGCATTATGTGAAGTAACTTCACTTTTTGCAACGATATTTATATTATAATACTGCAAATGTGGAATGAGCGGAGAGAGGGGTGGAGTTAACTGAATCGAAGCGTCTTGTCTTCCGGGTAGGGAAAATACCCCCCAAAATACTTATATTTCTCTCAAAAATGAGTACTCCATAGTGATAGAGGTACAATATATCATATATATGCCTTTACTTTGGAATGGCTAAAATAGCATGATACAGATCCTTTAAAAAGAAGTGGCTAAGCAGCTTTGCCGCCACCTACAGGACAATAGTTCAGAAAAGACTTGTGAATGACAAAACAAGGGAACAATTTAGAGAAATTATTAAATACCCCTGTTTAAATGTTGATGATCTGTTAAGTTACATCGAGTGTTTTAAATGTCTTGGACGAAATAGCCCCTGTTAGAGTTAGAATGGTTAAAAATGAGCAAAAGGCGCAATGGGGAAATGAAGATTTGGTCAGGGAACATAAAGGGGAGTGCCGGAGAGCCGAACGAACACGGTGCATATCAAAGTCTCAGGGTCTGGTTGTGTGTTTGTGTGTTTGTGTGGTAGAATGATTACACGCGCGGCAAATACATGCTTTAGTATTCATGTACTTAAAACTTCACCAAAAGTAAAACAATGAAGGTATAATAATATCACCAATGAGAGAAATCATTTTTGGGGCCTTTTTAAAATCAGTTTGTGTTTATGTCCATTCCTGTTATCCCCACACAATTATTTGACAAAACTGTCCTGAGCTCATACAAGTTGCTTATGAAATATGGCCCCTGATCCATTCAAAATAAAACTTAAACAAGACGAAAAAACATGTTAAAAGTGCAAGGAAAGTTTATTTGTAATACAACTCGTACATAAAGTCATTCAAAGTGTTTTCAAAAGTCCCATGTTACATTAAAATAGATCAGTTTCACATATATGGCCTCTAGCTCATTGCTTTTCCAACCCCGGCTTTACACGGGGCGGATCTTGAAGGTGATGGACTTCAGAGAGTAGACGTTGCCTTTCCAAGTTCTCCAGATGACACCGGTCAGAGAAGGAGCCCCATAAGCCGCATTCCCCCAGAGATAAACTCCAGTCGGGTTGGTCTGGTGGCAGTACCTGTACCAGAAACCTCCCATGTAGGCTCTTGCACAGTTATTGTTCCAAACATCCTGATCCTTGTCAAAAGTGGAGAACTTCATGCCATTGTTAAAGCTGAAACTGTCTCCTGCAGAAACACAGACACCGCGTTAATGTCCTGTTTACTCCTTATACTGTTACTCCTTATACTGTTACTCCTTATACTGTTACTCCTTATACTGTTACTCCTTATACCGTTTACTCCTTATACTGTTACTCCTTATACTGTTACTCCTTATACTGTTTACTCCTTATACTGTTACTCCTTATACTGTTACTCCTTATACTGTTTACTCCTTATACTGTTACTCCTTATACTGTTACTCCTTATACTGTTACTTATACCTGCTCCTTTGTTGATGAACCCAGACACATTCAGTTTGTATCCATCACATTCGCCTCCAACAGAGAAAGAAGAGTAATAAGCGGAGGCTTTATTCCCCTCAAAGTCCTCCATGTCCACCTGCAGCTCTTGTTGTTTGTGCGTTGTGAGCTTATGGATAAAGTCCAGACCTGCAAAACATTTAGTACTTACTCAAAAGGTAGATTTGATCTGAAAAGCAGTATGTACACATAAAATGACTTGCAAGCCTAAGGTAATATTAATATAATCTTTGTCCCTTTCTCACTGTGCAGCAGATTGTGGCCTTGCTTTTCCTGCAGGGCATTTGTCTAAAATACAGGAAACCAAGAGGTATTGGGTATACAGTACATCATTATAAGAAATATGAAGGCTAAAGGCCAACGCACACTGAGGAGCTTTGACTCTGGTTTCTATGACAGAACACACACCGAGGTTGCAGTGACGTGCGGCGACGCTCGACCCTGCACCACGAGTCACGTCCTCTGAATTCAGAGGTGTCACTGTGGAGGAAAACACAGGCTTTTGCACTTCTGCAGAGGCACAGACATGTTTCCACTGGCAGGCCCTACCCCTGACCAGTATCTGGTCTACCCGGTTAGGCGGGCGTCTCCACTGCCGAGGCCAGGGCCAAACCAGTCTGACCAGGCACAGGTTTTGGGACAGACCTCAGGCTGTGGACAAAGCGCTGAGCCGACACTAAGGCTCTTCTACACCGCACGTGTTTTCTCAAGAGAACACATGAGCGAAGCACTCTTGAACCAATCCACTAAACCAGAAGGGAAGACATACCTACTCTGTCAACTTTATTTTCAACCTTCATAGTTCATCTTTTAGCGGATTCTTTCCTCTAGTATTTGCCTTGGCACCTCTGAATAATTCCATAACCCCCACCAGAAGACAGCATTTGTCAACATCGTTCTCATCGCGGCTTACTAAGCGTTTTCAGTCGTCCAGTTGTTGCTTTAGTACAAGCGTACGCATCTTTAGGAGCGTCGCCAACAACAACTGCGGGCCTTGTGTGTAGTTTCTAATCCGTGACGACCTCCACCACTCTCAACATGTTTGATTACAGCAAATTAGTGCCTGCTTTGGAGATAAACGTTTTCCTTACCCAGCCAGTACTCTGCATTAATGTCACCAAATCCAGCTGCATAGTGATCCCAGGGTCTGAAGAAGTTCTCAGAGCCGTCGCTCCTCTTCAGAATCACCTGAAGACAAAAGTCTGGTTAATTGATTTGAATTACAAGAATATAGTCTTTAGTTCAAATACTCACTGTCCATTTTTTCCCCGCTGTGTCTGCATCACAGTAGACCTGCACAAAAACAAACAATTAGGAACTCTTATGGATATCCTTCATTTGGTGTCTGTGTAGGCTCTCATTCGGTGTCATTTACCGGAATTCCAAAGCGTTGGTCAGATGGGTAAATGGTGTAGACTCCACTCTGATTTGCTCGGTTCTGGTTAAAGACGTCGTGACAGTCCACAGGATTTACAGTCATGGGGTTCGCTGTGGCTTTGAACAACAGAGGAGCCACAAACAGGAGGACAACCACAGGCTGAAACAGAAGAAACTGTCAACACATGCTTAAATGAATTCAACAATCATCCTTCAGTGATTACCGTCATTTTCAGATTCCAGCTGAAAACACTGATGTTGATTTCTCTTTCAGTTGTGTAGATTTTCCTGTGAAAACACAAGGGTTTAGTAGTTTTGTGAGATTTCAGAACAGTCCGAGTTGGGTCTTACCTTTGACTGAAGCTTAGACTCAGAGCACACTCCGGTTTGTGATGAGACTCACCGTTTCACTGTCTTTATAAGCCCAGCTCATTTGAACAACCAGTGTTGTTGAATAACTGAATGAAGGAGGAGCATGTAACCAGACAACAGCATGACGTCTTAGATTATTATTATCTTATAATTATAGCCTTTCTTTGTACAGAGAGTGAGCTCCACCCAAAACAAATAATATAATAAGACAAAAGTGCAATAGGTGGCGTTCATGTTCTAGAATTTGATGATGTCATAACCTTGGTTGGAGGGCAGTTGCCAATACGTAGGTGATGATGTCATCGCTCTACTTCCGGGTGCAATGGAAATTTAGCCGTATTCACTATGATGGGATTTAGCTGATTTTAACCTGCTGTAGAGCCGACTATAAACATCTGATCACAAAGAAATATCACTTTTATGCTGGATTTCTTTAATAATGCTTTTCTGGCATTAATTAGGCCCAAGCCGGACGCAGTACCTGACAAGGGACTATTGTTTTGGGTAGTTTATTTTTTTTGGGGGGGAGGTTCTTTTTCTTTTTTTTTGACCCGCTAAACGTCAACGAAAACTCACAGGGTTTGGCGGAGTCATTTGGGTGGCGTGAAAATGTATGGAAATGGACGACTTGGCCACGGCCAAAACAAAATGGCCCGACAGCGCCCATTAAAGTTTACCCCCATTCCAATGAAAACGTGTGTTTTTCGATATAGGCTCAAACCCTTTGGCACAGTGAAAGGGACATAAGGACAAACCAAAAAAAGCGCCACATCCGGAAGCACAGGAAGTCGGCCATTTTGCCTGTTAAGTGGCCCGCCCATGCTCCGTGAAAATAGCCAGAGTTCTTACTCTGGCAGCATGTTGGTCTCTGTTAGAGTTTCTCCTGAAATTTGTCAATTCCCCCAATTTCCCCCTTTATTCACAAAAGCTACAGTTTTAGACTCGTATGTATTAATACTACCCCTCTGTCACAGAAAGAAGCTTTAATTTGGACGTTTTATGCTCCAAATTCAGCTTTTTTGGACTGTACAATCCCAGGAAGTTCAGATTGGCTGTTTCCTGTTTTCCTGATGCAAGAGTGGGCCGGCCCTGGAGCTACCTGGGGCAAGATTGAGACCGGGGTGTGACGAAGCCTCAGGTGAGAGTGGGCCGGAGTTAACTGGCGCAAGAAACCATGTTGGGTGTGAGGCCGAGGCGAGAGCAGGTTTGGCGAGAGCGAGCAGGGGCGAGGGCCTTTATCGCCGCTTGCGGCTTTAATTAATTCATTTATTTATATTTCGTCAACGATCGCATTTTTGACCCGCTAAACGTCGACGAAAACTCACCGGATTTGGCGTAGACATTCGGTTGGCGTGAAAATTGATTGGCCACATCCACAACTAAATGGCTCAACAGCGCCCCCTCGAATTTGACCCCTATTCAAATCGGGACACGTGTTTTCAGCGTAGGCCACAACCATTCGGTACAGTGAAAGGGCACATCAGGACAATCCAAAAACTGCACTGGAGCACCACGCCACGACGCACAGGAAGTCAGCCATTTTGGATTGAAAACCAGAATCTGTTTTGACTAATCTTATGTTTAAATGAACTAGTCCCTGTTTTTTCATCCTAATCAGATCCCACTTGGCACAGTGCATCTAGACAAATTGAAATTCAAGATTTGGCCACAGTTGTAAAACTGTTACACAGTCTCCTCATAACGCCGCGGCGAAGAACACGTAGATTTTGTGTATTTTTGTGCACAGCTCACGCTCACAGGCATTGGCCTACAGAGTTCATATTCAAGTCACTAATGCACCACCCCAGACCGCAGCCAACACACCTTTTTCACACTTCCGCATTTTAAACCGGAAGTAATGCGCTACAACATCCGGTGGCTATAGTTTAGCGTTAGACCGCGAAGAAAATGGCTCATTTTCGGTGCGTTTGCTTTTGTTCTGTTCCCGTTTGCTCTCGTGGGGCAAGAAAACAACCATACCTCTCTCTTATCACGCTTTTCTGACAGACTCGGACCAAAGGAGGCAGTAGAATTAAGCAGTTAAAAGGTCCAGAGTTCTGCATAATAAAGCCAGGGACTTTTGTATGCAGCTAGCGCTTCACTAATCGCAGGGGAGACTTCGGCTCAAATCAACAACTTATTCAACAATTGCAGGGACACCAACACACCTCATGAAGGTACACTTGTTACTTATTTCATGTCATTTATCCCAAAAGCCTTAATTTCAACCATCTCAGTGGTTCAATCCTAGCTGATTTACAGTTGCTAGTACTAGCCTTTTTCTTTCTATAGAAATAATGCAATCTGTGTAATATTTATTAATCTACTGACATTTCTTTACTTAAAGAAATAGTTCCTCACTACCTTGTAATATTGGACTATTGGTAATTAATTTGAAATAGACATGACAGTTCATTGATTTTAGACAAAACTCACATTGCTCAGTTTTTCACACAGTGCTTAAACTTGTGATCATATATAGAATATAGAAAATGGATGGATTGATGGATGGATGGAAGAGTTTGGTAGCTTCTATCTTCACCTCATTTGAAACTGAGGAGGAGAGGCTAAATGCTAACGCCATCTGTGGTGTGTTTACATGACTGAAGGCACGCGTGGAGACCAGACAGGTACAAATGAACCCGTCTAAGGTAAGGTAAGAACATATCTCAGTATGTAAAATCGACGTTGCCCGACCATTTCAGGCTTTCTGGCGGCTTCAAATCCATGTCGGCTTCTCCGGCAGTCGCTCAACTTACTCAGTTTACTCCTGGTACCATGTTGTGTTCGTGTTTGTAAGGATGAAGGAAGCTTGCAGTTGCACAAGATGAGCCTTTATTGTACAGCCGTATGCAGTCTGAATCAACATCTACTATGTGCATTATATCAACAGTGCTATAGTTAACAACAGCGACACCTGGTGGTAAAACACTGATCATAACACTTATTAGGAAACAAGGAGCAGACACTTTCCCCATGAGGCTTTACTTTTACTACGTCATGGACAGATCTTTTTGTTAAACAAAACGTAGTTTGGAACTAAAGTGAAGCAGTCCTGACGCTACAAAGCTGCTCTCCTCAGGTCAGTAAGAAGAGGTCCCCTCGTTATTCAAATCTGCTGCTGCATTATTTTCATCACATGTGCATGTCATGTACAGTATGTGCTTGAGCTGACAGCAGTGAAGATGTTATTTTACAGTTGTGTTGTTGTAATAATATTTGTAAATATGTGAATAAAGTTATAATAAAATCATAATTATGTGAATGATGCAACAGCCAAGTATTTGAATTTATCTTCAAGGTTAGCATATGTCTCACAATGTTCCAGTAGTATCTAAGAAGATACTGTTTGGTATCAAAAGTACGTGAGAAAGCAGCCTGGTATCAGGTTGAATATGTTTTAAGAAGACAACGGAGTGAACTGGACGAACGTAAATCGAGGTTGGCCCCGGACTGTCTAGGTCAGACTGGGTATTATTGACATCAGGTGTCCTTGTACAGGCCGGGCCTTCCTTGATTAAGTTTAGTGTGATTCATGTTTTAAGATATGATGTGATACATGTGTTTGAGAGGTGACGAGCAATATCTGTAACTCCACCTCTGTATGTGTAATATACTGTGGAAAAACCAAATAAAAGGCTGTACCAAAAAACAACTCGTTGAGAATGGGTGCACCACTCCGCGTGGCTGTGGTGTACTGCGATTCTCCCTTGCAAGCCAACCAAAGTATTGATCTCTGTGTCGTTTTCTTCTAGTTGAAGCGTTCTCCAGAATTGGAAAACAAAGGTATTAACCCTAATTTCTGACATACAGATGGTCCTTCGAGCCGCTTGACAGCCGATCTTCGTGGAGGGTGAACTGCGATTGGCGAAGTCTGTACAGCAACGAGAGAAAGCCCACTTTCCCGTGGCCGTCCATCTCACCTCATTCTCCGCGGAGACGGTTCGTCATCCGAGCCAGAGGGGAACGAGCGACAACAAACAGAGGTCAGATAACTTTGTGTGACAGAGTGAGACATATAGCGCTTATATGCATTTTTTTGGTTTAGTACGAGCGTTCAGGCTCAAGACAGAGTAGTCAAGACAGACGAACTGAACGAAACGTACGACCAGGCTCAAGACAGAGCAAGACAGACTGTTTGTCAAGACAGACAAACAGAATGAAAGGTATGATTGAAATGAATGTGAATTAACGACGTGCTGTTTTTAAAGTGTGTGAGCACCGTTAATTCTATTAGGGTCAAAAGGCGTTAATCTGAGGAATCTAAAATCTGTCAACGGGTGTGAACCTTGAACACCGAGCCAATGTCCGGTGGTAACCAACAGGGGGACCACTAGAAGCTTGACATTGGGTCCGTTGGCAGAGCACTTAGCATTTTCCCAGACGACCAGACCACATAATGGCTAACCATGAGGTGGCCCCTAAATCAGTAAAACCAGGTGATAACAGAGGAGAAGAGGCAGATAGGCGAGCAGCAGAAGAGGAGAGATAGCGCAGGGAAAGGGAACAAAGGGAAGAGCAACAAAAAGAACAGAGGGAGAGAGAGAGAAAAGAGAACTAAAAAACAGGAGGAGAGACAGAGAGAGAAGGAAGATAGGCAGAGAAGGTGGAGAAAGATAAAGAAAAGAACAAGGCAGCAACAGAAACATATGTCATAGTTTCCTCAGAAGCCCTGTCTCAGAGAAGTTACGACAAAAAAGGGAAGCACAAAGGGAAAGGTAAAAATGACAAAAAAGGAAGAGGAAGGAAAGGAAGTGACGAGGAAGATCCACAGAAAGTTGAGGACTGGAAAGAGGGAAAGTGTTTTGTTTGCCACAAGAAGGGACATCTAGCCAGGAACTGCTATAAGCGCAAGGCTAAAGTAGACAGCGAAGATGAAGAAGACAGTGAGGGACAGGCATGACTAGAAGGAAAATGTGAAGAAAATTGCTGTAAGAACTGCAAAAGCAAAAAGGGACAGTGTGTATCAGCAGTAGATGTTATCACAGATGAAAAAGAAGAAGCAGACACAGGGAAAGAAATGTTTTTGAATCTAGAGTTAGTTAATAACAAACAAAGGCCAGAGGTAACCCTTCTAGTAAATAGCGTCCCACTCATATTCCTAGTAGACTCAGGAGCAGAAAGAACAGGAGCAGGAACAGATCCCATAACAACGGGAAACAATTTAGCTGACGACATAGCTAAAAAAGCAGCAACTGGAATAATTGTCATGTACATAGAAAAACAAGAAGACACTGACCCATTAGACATTTGAAACAACACCAAAATGACGCACCACGATCAGAAAAAACAGTGTGGATCACAAAAGGCGCACTTTTAAAAGACAATGTATATAGAGCCCCCGATGGTAAACCCTGGTTACCAAAATCACTTTTCAAATGGGCTGCTGAATTGAGCCATGGGGCATGCCATGTCTCAACAGGAGGGATGGTGGCACTAGTAGAACAATATTACCACACCTATGGCTTCAATACGTATACAAAAACTTTTGTAAACAGTGCTTAATCTGCACAATGAACAATACACAAGGAAACATGAGACCAAGGCGGGGTAGATTCCCAGAACCAAGATACCCCTTTCAAGTAATACATATGGACTATATACAATTAAATAAAATACAAGGAGTACAGTATTGTTGGTAATAATAGATGCATTTTCAAAATGGGTAGAAATATTCCCAACAGCAACACCAGACGCTATGACAGTAGCAAAAGCAATATGTAAAAATATAGTACCAACTTTTGGAATCCCAGAAATAATAAGGTCAGACAACGGCAGCCATTTTGTAAATGAAGTGATCTCAGCGATGGCCAGGAACCTCGAGATCACCCTGAAAAATCATTGTTCTTTCCATCCCGCGTCAGCAGGCTTAATTGAGCGAGCTAACGGGACGATAAAGAACAAGCTAGCAAAAGCTGTAAAAGAAACAGGAAGACCGTGGCCAGAATGCATAGACTTAGTGAAGTTAAATATGCACATGATGCCTGCAGAAGGACAGACACTTTCACCATTTGAGACTATCCATGGCAGACCACTCAGACTCCCTGGACTAGCTGACATACAAGAAAAAGACGACAAAATACCAAAGGACTTATCATGGCATATGAAACAGACAATGTTAACAAGAGAACTGTACAAAACACATGAACTGCCGAAAGATTCTACTGTATCCACACAGCCAGTGCATGTCGGAGACCTGGTGTTCATCAAAGCTGTGAAGAGGCCCAAGTGGAACAGTCCGAGGTGGGAGGGGCCATATCGAGTACTGCTGGCCACACCAACAGCTGTAAAAGTGGAGGGACGAACCACGTGGGTGCACCTATCTCACTGCAAACTGCGGGAACTGCCAGACCTGAACCTCACCGAACCCTCTACACCGAGTGAGTAGACCCGCAGAGACTCAGGACTTCCAGACCTCCCAGACGCAGGACTTCTCTTGTAAGCAGAGACAACAACAGAGTACAACGGTGCGCAAAGTACCAGTACTCTGCGACAACAGAGTACAACGGTGCACAAAGTACCATTACTCTGCGACAACAGAGTACAACGGTGCGCAAAGTACCATTACTCTGCGACACTGAGTGGCAACTCCAGACCGATCATCATGACTACCAACATGATTGCCATCTACCTGGTGATCATCGTGGCATGGACCCAAGGAGCAGACGGCACGAGCGAGAAGGAACAGGTCGTATGGTCAGATCCATGTTCTAGACAATGTAAATGTATATCACTGCTTAAGTTTTGCATACCAGTGAACAAGACTTACACCTTCCAGGTGCCCTACAACCAGTTAGTGCGTAAGGGAGTCAAGATATCAGATCAAGCAGATGTTAAAAACGATATAGTGTATGTTATGCCGGGGCAAATAGATAACTCATGGGGGAATGAGGTGGTAAACTCAGGAGAGCAGTGGGTACCCAAGGCTACGACAGAGCAGGCCAAGAAGTGGGCGGGCAGGTTAATCCTCATACAGACACCAACACACTTATCAGTGACAGTAAACATGAAAAACCAGCCTGTTTTGTATTCTGTGGTTGTTGTTGTATACCACTGTGTAGAACTACCATTGAACGTACGGTTGAGAGAGCAGTCTCGAGTAAGTTTACCCAACGGGCTCATAAACCTCGTCTTTTAACGCACCACTAAGCATAGGAACATCATTTACAAATACAGCTAGTTAGGGCAGCTGGGTGGGGTTTGTTGATGGGAAGTTACTGCCCTCTTCAATGGACCCGCTCTACACCCTGGCTTCTTAATGCACTACAGTATGTAGGGCTTACATATTACATAATCCATTGAACAAAAAAAAAAACAAAAAAAAAATCTATGATGGAAATGACAACTGGGAAGTTGCAAGATCATGGATAATATAATATGTATATTAATGTGCCTTTTGAACACAGAACTAGTGCCTTTTGGAAGTTGTTAACTGTGAACCTTTTGGAAGTTGTTAACTGTGAACCTTTTGGAAGTTGTTAACTGTGAACCTTTTGGAAGTTGTTAACTGTGAAAAAAAAAAAGGAAAAAGGAAAAAGAAAAAAAAGGGGGATGTATGTATGTATACAGTATATATATATGTATATGTGTGTATATATATGTATGTGTATATGTATGTATGTATGTAGGTGTGTACGTGTGCATATATGTGTATAAATAACTTAAGGATCGCCCTTTTCACTTGCTTTGTATTAGCCATAGCGTACATGAAATGAGACAGCTGTTGTAGTTGTGTTTCCTTTCAGTTGTGTTTCTTTTCCTTTCCGTTCCGTTAAACTCTGTTAATTTATATTTGTACAAACAATTCTAGAGATGCTTTGTGGGTGTGGTCCGTGTTGAAATGGCCGCTCTAGTGGGTTGTAGGTTCTCTTTGCCGGTGGGACAAATAAAAAAAAAAAAAAAATCAAAATATGATGTTGCTTAATGTAGGATTGATAATGTAACTATAACAGGTAAAGTTGGGTCACGGAGGGGTACGATGTGTGTGTGTGTGTGTGTGCTGTGTTCCTGCTCTTGTGTCTTGTACTTTGTAACATGCTCCCTGTACTTGTGTGATTTGATCAATTGTTTTTATTTCATTGATGTCGGGGGTGGGCGCTTATAAGCTTTGCTTCAGCCCACTCCTTTTGAGCAGAATTTTAACTGCTCAAATAAACTAATAAACTAAACTAAACTAAACTAAACCACATACGCCCTAATACCAGCAGAAAATGAGGACACTGAAACTGGCAATTACTATAGCGCCTAAATATTACCACTCTGGGTGTAAAAGCATTAGTTTAAAAATATGACGGGTATGCTGAAATCTGTGAGGAATGGTATATCTGGATGTGAGAAAATTTGCTAATGTTTCGATAAACAGGAGAGAATTGTAATAATATTTGTAAATATGTGAATAAAGTTATAATAAAATCATAATTATGTGAATGATGCAACAGCCAAGTATTTGAATTTATCTTCAAGGTTAGCATATGTCTCACAATGTTCCAGTAGTATCTAAGAAGATACTGTTTGGTATCAAAAGTACGTGAGAAAGCAGCCTGGTATCAGGTTGAATATGTTTTAAGAAGACAACGGAGTGAACTGGACGAACGTAAATCGAGGTTGGCCCCGGACTGTCTAGGTCAGACTGGGTATTATTGACATCAGGTGTCCTTGTACAGGCCGGGCCTTCCTTGATTAAGTATAGTGTGATTCATGTTTTAAGATATGATGTGATACATGTGTTGAGAGGTGACGAGCAAATATCTGTAAACTCCACCTCCCTATGTGTGATATGCTGTGGAAAAACCAAATAAAAGGCTGTACCAAAAAACAACTCGTTGAGAATGGGTGCACCACTCCGCGTGGCTGTGGTGTACTGCGATTCTCCCTTGCAAGCCAACCAAAGTATTGATCTCTGTGTCGTTTTCTTCTAGTTGAAGCGTTCTCCAGAATTGGAAAACAAAGGTATTAACCCTAATTTTCTGACAGTTGTACAGTCTGACAGCAGTGATGATGTTATTTTACAGTTGTGTTGTACAGTCTGACAGCAGTGATGATGTTACTTTACAGTTGTGTATTACAGTCTGACAGCAGTGATGATGTTACTTTACAGTTGTGTTGTACAGTCTGACAGCAGTGATGATGTTATTTTACAGTAGTGTTGTACAGTCTGACAGCAGTGATGATGTTATTTTACAATAGTGTTGTACAGTCTGACAGCAGTGATGATGTTACTTTACAGTAGTGTTGTACAGTCTGACAGCAGTGATGATGTTATTTTACAATAGTGTTGTACAGTCTGACAGCAGTGATAATGTTATTTTACAGTAGTGTTGTACAGTCTGACAGCAGTGATGATGTTACTTTACAGTTGTGTTGTACAGTCTGACAGCAGTGATGATGTTACTTTACAGTTGTGTTCTACAGTCTGACAGCAGTGTGGATGTTATTTTACAGTAGTGTTGTACAGTCTGACAGCAGTGTGGATGTTATTTTACAGTAGTGTTGTACAGTCTGACAGCAGTGATGATGTTACTTTACAGTAGTGTTGTACAGTCTGACAGCAGTGATGGTTACTTTACAGTTGTGTTGTACAGTCTGACAGCAGTGATGATGTTACTTTACAGTTGTGTGTACAGTCTGACAGCTGATGCTAGTGTTGTACAGTCTGACAGCAGTGATTATGTTACTTTACAGTTGTGTTGTACAGTCTGACAGCAGTGAGATGTTATTTTCATTGTGTTGTACAGTCTGACAGCAGTGATGATGTTACTTTACAGTAGTGTTGTACAGTCTGACAGCAGTGATGATGTTACTTTACAATAGTGTTGTACAGTCTGACAGCAGTGATGATGTTACTTTACAGTTGTGTTGTACAGTCTGACAGCAGTGATGATGTTACTTTACAGTTGTTTGTACAGTCTGACAGCAGTGAGGGTGTTACTTTACAGTAGTGTTGTACAGTCTGACAGCAGTGATGATGTACTTTACAGTTGTGTTGTACAGTCTGACAGCAGTGATGATGTTACTTTACAGTAGTGTTGTACAGTCTGACAGCAGTGATGATGTTATTTTACATAGTGTTGTACAGTCTGACAGCAGTGATGATGTTATTTACAGTAGTGTTGTACAGTCTGACAGCAGTGATGATGTTACTTTACAGTTGTGTTGTACAGTCTGACAGCAGTGATGATGTTACTTTACAGTTGTGTTCTACAGTCTGACAGCAGTGTCTATTATTTTACAATAGTGTTGTACAGTCTGACAGCAGTGATGATGTTACTTTACAGTAGTGTTGTACAGTCTGACAGCAGTGTGGATGTTATTTTACAGTAGTGTTGTACAGTCTGACAGCAGTGATGATGTTACTTTACAGTTGTGTTGTACAGTCTGACAGCAGTGAGGTGTTACTTTACAGTAGTGTTGTACAGTCTGACAGCAGTGTCGATATTATTTTACAATAGTGTTGTACAGTCTGAATGCAGTGATGATGTTACTTTACAGTTGTGTTGTACAGTCTGACAGCAGTGATGATGTTACTTTACAGTTGTGTTGTACAGTCTGACAGCAGTGAGGGTGTTACTTTACAGTAGTGTTGTACAGTCTGACAGCAGTGTGATATTATTTTATAGTGTTGTACAGTCTGAATGCAGTGATGATGTTACTTTACAGTTGTGTTGTACAGTCTGACAGCAGTGATGATGTTACTTTACAGTTGTGTTGTACAGTCTGACAGCAGTGATTATGTTACTTTACAGTAGTGTTGTACAGTCTGACAGCAGTGATGATGTTACTTTACAGTAGTGTTGTACAGTCTGACAGCAGTGATGATGTTACTTTACAGTTGTGTTGTACAGTCTGACAGCAGTGATGATGTTACTTTACAGTTGTGTTGTACAGTCTGACAGCAGTGAGGGTGTTACTTTACAGTAGTGTTGTACAGTCTGACAGCAGTGATTATGTTACTTTACAGTTGTGTTGTACAGTCTGACAGCAGTGATGATGTTACTTTACAGTTGTGTTGTACAGTCTGACAGCAGTGTGGATGTTATTTTACAGTAGTGTTGTACAGTCTGACAGCAGTGATGATGTTACTTACAGTAGTGTTTTACAGTCTGACAGCAGTGATGATGTTACTTTACCAGTTGTGTTGTACAGTCTGACAGCAGTGATGATGTTACTTTACAGTAGTGTTGTACAGTCTGACAGCAGTGATGATGTTACTTTACAGTTGTGTTGTACAGTCTGACAGCAGTGATGATGTTACTTTACAGTTGTGTTGTACAGTCTGACAGCAGTGATGATGTTACTTTACAGTAGTGTTGTACAGTCTGACAGCAGTGATGATGTTACTTTACAGTTGTGTTGTACAGTCTGACAGCAGTGATGATGTTACTTTACAGTTGTGTTGTACAGTCTGACAGCAGTGTGGATGTTACTTTACAGTAGTGTTGTACAGTCTGACAGCAGTGATGATTATACTTTACAGTAGTGTTGTACAGTCTGACAGCAGTGTGGATGTTATTTTACAGTAGTGTTGTACAGTCTGACAGCAGTGATGATGTTACTTTACAGTTGTGTGTACAGTGTGACAGCAGTGAGGATGTTACTTTACAGTAGTGTTGTACAGTCTGACAGCAGTGTCGATATTATTTTACAATAGTGTTGTACAGTCTGACAGCAGTGATGATGTTACTTTACAGTTGTGTTGTACAGTCTGACAGCAGTGATGAGTTACTTTACAGTTGTGTTGTACAGTCTGACAGCAGTGTCGATATTATTTACAATAGTGTTGTATAGTCTGACAGCAGTGATGATGTACTTTACAGTTGTGTTGTACAGTCTGACAGCAGTGTGGATGTTATTTACAGTACTGTTGTACAGTCTGACAGCAGTGATGATGTTACTTTACAGTTGTGTTGTACAGTGTGACAGCAGTGAGGATGTTACTTTACAGTAGTGTTGTACAGTCTGACGGCAGTGTCGATATTATTTTTACAATAGTGTTGTACAGTCTGACAGCAGTGATGATGTTACTTTACAGTTGTGTTGTACAGTCTGACAGCAGTGATGATGTTACTTTACAGTTGTGTTTGTACAGTCTGACAGGCAGTTGAGATTTATTTACAGTAGTGTTGTACAGTCTGACAGCAGTGATGATGTTACTTTACAGTTTGTGTACATAATGTGTTTGTGGACAGTCTGACAGCAGTGATGATGTTACTTTACAGTAGTGTTGTACAGTCTGACAGCAGTGATGATGTTACTTTACAGTGTGTTGTACAGTCTGACAGCAGTGATGACAGTGGATGATGTTACTTTACAGTTGTGTTGTACAGTCTGACAGCAGTGATGATGTTACTTTACAGTTGTGTTGTACAGTCTGACAGCAGTGTGATGTTACTTTACAGTTGTGTTGTACAGTCTGACAGCAGTGGGATTTACTTTACAGTAGTGTTGTACAGTCTGACAGCAGTGTCGATATTATTTTACAATAGTGTTGTACAGTCTGACAGCAGTGATGATGTTACTTTACAGTTGTGTTGTACAGTCTGACAGCAGTGAGGATGTTATTTTACAGTTGTGTTGTACAGTCTAACAGCAGTGTCGATATTATTTTACAATAAGTGTTGTACAGTGTGACAGCAGTGGATGATGTTACTTTACAGTAGTGTTGTATAGTCTGACAGCAGTGTCGATATTATTTTACAATAGTGTTGTACAGTCTGACAGCAGTGATGATGTTACTTTACAGTAGTGTTGTACAGTCTGACAGCAGTGATGATGTTACTTTAAAGTAGTGTTGTACAGTCTGACAGCAGTGATGATGTTACTTTACAGTTGTGTTGTACAGTCTGACAGCAGTGATGTTACTTTACAGTAGTGTTGTACAGTCTGACAGCAGTGATGATGTTACTTTACAGTTGTGTTGTACAGTCCTGACAGCAGTGATGATGTTACTTTACAGTTGTGTTGTACAGGTCCTGACAGCAGTGATGATGTTACTTTACAGTTGTGGTTATACAGTCTGACAGCAGTGATGATGTTACTTTACAGTAGTGTTTTACAGTCTGACAGCAGAGATGATGTTACTTTACAGTTGTGTATTACAGTCTGACAGCAGTGATGATGTTACTTTACAGTAGTGTTGTACAGTCTGACAGCAGTGATGATGTTATTTTACAGTAGTGTTGTACAGTCTGACAGCAGTGATGATGTTACTTTACAGTTGTGTTGTACAGTCTGACAGCAGTATGATGCTACTTTACAGTAGTGTTGTACCAGTTATTTTACAGTATGTTGTACAGTCTGAAGCAGTGAGGATGTTACTTTACAGTAGTGTTGTACAGTCTGACAGCAGTGATGATGTTATTTTACAGTAGTGTTATACAGTCTGACAGCAGTGATGATGTTAATTTACAGTTGTGTATTACAGTCTGACAGCAGTGATGATGTTACTTTACAGTTGTGTTGTACAGTCTGACAGCAGTGTGATGTTACTTTACAGTAGTGTTGTACAGTCTGACAGCAGTGATGATTACTTTACATAGTGTTGTACAGTCTGACAGCAGTGAGGATGTTATTTACAGTAGTGTTGTACAGTCTGACAGCAGTGAGGATGTTATTTACAGTAGTGTTGACAGTCACCTGTTTACACAGTGTGTAAGTCTGACAGCAGTGTTTACTTACAGTAGTGTTGTACAGTCTGACAGCAGTGATGATGTTACTTTACAGTAGTGTTGTACAGTCTGACAGCAGTGTGGATGTTATTTTACAGTAGTGTTGTACAGTCTGACAGCAGTGATGATGTTACTTTACAGTTGTGTGTACAGTCTGACACAGTATGATGTTATTACAGTGTGTTTACTTACAGAGTTGCTGTTGTACAGTCTGACAGCAGTGAGATGTTACTTTACAGTTGTGTTGTACATTCTGACAGCAGTGGGATGTTATTTACAGTAGTGTTGTACAGTCTGACAGCAGTGATGATGTTACTTTACAGTTGTGTTGTACAGTCTGACAGCAGTGAGAGTGTTACTTTACAGTAGTGTTGTACAGTTTTGTACAGGTGGGTATGACAGCAGGATGATGTTACTTTACAGTAGTGTTGTACAGTCTGACAGCAGTGATGAGTGTTATTTACAGTAGTGTTGTTAACAGTCTGACAGCAGTGATGATGTTACTTACAGTTGTGTTGTACAGTCTGACAGCAGTGATGATGTTACTTTACAGTTGTGTTGTACAGTCTGACAGCAGTGATGATGTTACTTTACAGTTGTGTTGTACAGTCTGACAGCAGTGAGGATGTTATTTACAGTAGTGTTGTACAGTCTGACAGCAGTGATGATGTTACTTTAACAGTTGTGTTGTACAGTCTGACAGCAGTGAGAGAGTGTTACTTTACAGTAGTGTTGTACAGTCTGACAGCAGTGATTGTGTTACTTACAGTTGGCTTGTCAGTCTACAGCAGGTTGGATATGTTACTTTACGTTGTGTTTACAGTCGACAGCTTGAGAGTGTTATTTACAGGTAGTGTTGTTACAGTCTCTACCAGCGTTGATGAGTTACTTTCACGTTTGTTTACAGTCTGACAGCGTGATGATGTACTTTACGTTTGTGTGTACAGTCTGACAGCACAGTGAAGGATGTTTATTTTTACATGTGTTGTACAGTCTGACAGCAGTTGATGGATGTTACTTTACAGTTGTGTTGTACAGTCTTGACAGCAGCTGTCGATTATTTTCAATAGTGTTTACAGTCGTGACCGCAGTGGTGATGTACTTTACATTGTGGTCGTACAGTTGACAGCAGTGAGAGGGTGGTACTTACAGTAGTGTTGTCAGTCTGACAGCAGTGTCGTATTTATTTACATAGTATTGTACATTCTGACAGCATTGATGATTACTTTAACAGGTTGTTGTTGTTACATCTCACATGCCAGTATTTGTACTTTATCAGTTGTGGTTGTACAGTCTACAGCAGTGATTTGTACTTACAGTTGTTTGTACAGTCTGACAGGCAATGTGAGGATATTACAGTAGTGTTGTACAGTCTGACAGCAGTGATGATACTTTACAGTTGTGTGTACGTCTGACACAGTGTCTATTTATTACAATAGTGTGTACAGTCTTACAGCAGTTGATGATTACTTACGATGTGTGTTGTTATAGTCTGACGCAGTGTCGATATATTTTATACAATAGTGTTGTACCAGTCTGACACACGTGATGGATGTTACTTTACAGTAGTGTTGGTACAGTCTGACAGCAGTGAAATGATGTTACTTTACAGTTGTTGTTGTACAGTCTACAGCAGTGATGATGGACTTTACATTGTGTTGTACATCTGACAGCAGGTGAGAGTGTTCTTTACTAGTAGGTTTACGTCTTACAGCAGTGATGATGTACTTTACAGTTGTTGTACGTCGACAGCAGTGATGATTTTTACTTACAGTTGTTGTTGTACAGTCTGAAGCGAGGAGATGTTATTTACAGTAGTGTTGTACAGTCTGAAGCAGCAGTCGTGATGTTAGCGGACAGTATGTGGGGTCTACAGGGCCGACGCCACACTGTCGAAAGGTTTCTTTTATGATATTACAATGTGTTGTACAGTCTGACAGCGTGATGATGTTACTTTTACGTTTGTTGTACAGTCTGACAGCAGTGAGGTGTTATTTACAGTAGTGTTGTACAGTCTGACAGCAGTGATGATGTTATTTACATTGTGTTGTACAGTCTGACAGCAGTGATGATGTTATTTTACAGTAGTGTTGTACAGTCTGACAGCAGTGATTATTGTTACTTTACAGTTGTGTTTACGTCTACAGCAGTGATATTACTTTACAGTAGTGTTGTACAGTCTGACAGCAGTGAGATTTATTTACTAGTGTTGTACAGTCTGACAGCAGTGATGATGTTACTTTACAGTTGTGTTGTACAGTCTGACAGCAGTGAGGATGTTATTTTACAGTAGTGTTGTACAGTCTGACAGCAGTGTCTATTATTTTACAATAGTGTTGTACAGTCTGACAGCAGTGATGATGTTACTTTACAGTAGTGTTGTATAGTCTGACAGCAGTGTCGATATTATTTTACAATAGTGTTGTACAGTCTGACAGCAGTGATGATGTTACTTACAGTATGTTGTACAGTCTGCAGAGTGTTATTTACATTGTTGTACAGTCTGACAGCAGTGATGATGTTACTTTACATGTTTGTAAGTCTGACAGCAGTGTGTTATTTTAGTGTTGTACAGTCTGACAGCAGTGATGATGTATTTCGTTGTGTTGTCAGTCTGACAGCAGTTGATGTTTATTTTACGTAGTTTGTACAGTTGACAGCAGTGTTTTTTTACATGTTGTACGTTGATAGATGATTATGTTTTTACAGTAGGTTGTATAGTCTACGAGTGTCGATATTATTTTACAATATGTTGTACGTCTGACAGCAGTGATGATGTTACTTACAGTGTTGTACAGTCTGACAGCATGATGATGTTACTTTACAGTTGTGTTGTACAGTCTGACAGCAGTGATGATGTTACTTTACGATGATGTGTACTTTACATGTGTAACCCACGTGATCCAATCAGCCCCCGGGTTCCGCACCAATGAACCCCAACAACATAACCCGGAGTGACCCCGTGTCACTTCCTGCTTCTCTCCTGCTGTGCCCACTGTGGCTGTCATGCGTGCTCCCCGTTCAGCATAAACTCCGTCTACAACTCATCTGCTGCTTCTACTCTGCTTTCTAGCAAGCAGTTACTCCTCCACTCAGCGGTGAGTCGTTTTGTTTGTTTATACCGCCGTATATCGGGCCGAATGCGTAGTCTTAACGCTACATAGTTTGTTGACATTCAGCGCTCCATAAGGCTATACGCTACTTTAGCTACAGCTTACGAGGGGTCCCGATCGACCGGTTTCCGCTCATATTAAGCAAATAGCGATGCGGTCCGAGGTATTAATCTAGCCGAATTAAAGGCCAAACCTTTAGCATCTAAAGGACACTTTAGTTTATGTAATTTGCACCCGTTTTGGTGTTTAGGTTCGTTACACTGAACATTCGCTTCGGCGGCCATGATGGTTTTGAACCGTGATTTTCCTGATTTAAAGTAGCTACTATTTGAATATTATTGAACCTGTTGCGCAACTATAATTGACATGTAATGAATTTTCTTCAATTGGCTTTACTGCTAGTTCATTTTGATTTAAGAACGCTCCTCCTAATTAAAGGGGTGCCACGTTTTCCTCCTAATTAAAGGGGTGCTATGATTTATGTTTATGTACAACGTTTATGTACTACTTGTACTTGTTATTAGAACGATAATGTAATCTACTACAATTTAAGAACAATTGTAACTTTGTTTGTTCCTCGTCTTTAGCATCATTATTGCTGGACTGTTATGGTTTAAATGTCATTAATTTGGTTTTTTTCCGACCTTGTGCAGGTCAGGTTTTTTGCCCACCCTCCTTTCCATGGCAACCACTCCGCCTATGAGTTCGATGGCAAAGCTAAGCAACCTCCAATCACCTATTCCTGGTAGGAGATCGAACTATTTCGTTCTTCCCTTTTCTGGACTTTGAATTCTGAACCTATTGCTGGATTATTTTTGTGTTCTCTAACCCCCGATGAACTCTGATACTCTGGACTTATTTTCCTTTACCTGAACTCTGATGAACTCTGAGCCGATTTCTGAACTTTCTTTTTTGTTTGTACTATGAACTCTGAACCGATTCCGAGTCTTGAGTTGGAAGACCTCACCTTTTCATTGTGGTTGCCTGCGATTGATTGTTTTGCTCCCTACTGTAACTAATATCTCTCTCTATAATATCAACAGAGTTATTGATGATATATACTGTATATTCCATCTATTATTGCATAACTCATTAATAATATTGACATCATCATAATATATATATCTTTACTTAAAACGTCATTTGTGTCTGTCTTCGTTCGCATACTTTATGGCTCCCCTCCGAATCTATCTTCTGGCTATCTAACCGCACCCACAGTCAGTCCGCCTAGCCTAGACGTGTTACAATTGGCAAGCTAGCCAGGAGCCATAGTGTGTGAATGAATTGCTGTTTTGCATCGTCGGATTTGTTTTTCGTGCCCAGAACCCAGAATAATCAAATTAAGAATTAAGCCGAATGGCCGACGTTGTTACAATGTTGGGCATTACCATTTCACGTTCCGTTTTAGTTACCGGGTGACTAACACTGATGCTGATCGTGAAATCGTAGATGATTTGCGTGCCTATGGCAAAATAAAACGCACCTCGATGATTAATGATCAAACCAGTACCTTCTATAAAAACCTGATCGTTGAGTTTGCAGATGATTCCGCGATGCACTCGTTAGAACCACACTTGCCCTATAATGTTGAATCCCAAATTGAAGCTAGCCGCATGTTTCGCGTCACGTCCCTCGCGTCTGAATACGCAGCCACAGTGGGTAACGGTGACAAAAAGCTGTCCCCTTCACTGACCCTACCCCTGACACTGACTATCTCCATGATCTCAAGCGCATAGCAGATCGCTCGGGCAAACGCTTTGAAGAGGTTCTTAAGTCAGTGATGACACAAATTGGCATCCACTTGGACAACCTCGGAGAGAGTCATGAGAGTGATGGAGATGACGGCGGAGAAGCAAAAAGAGAAGACAGGACGTCTGGCTTCCAAACATCGCCGACTCGTCCGCTGTCATCGTCTCTACCCTCCCATGGACAACCCACCTATACACAGTGGCACCACCGAGACAGAGCTATTCGTTTCGTCCATCTCAACGAGTGGCACTGTCCGGAGCAGATCTCAACCACAGGAAGTACAAAGGGTTGTAGTGGAACATGTTTGTACTGAATATTGATGTGTCTACGTCCTCCACGCTTCGTCTACGGTCCTTCTCAGGAAAAGCCCCTAAACCAAATAATGAGGTGGACTATGATGCATGGAAAACACAGATCGAGTTGTTATTCGCTGACCCCAGCCTTTCGCCTCTCCATGTCATGCGCCGCATGAAAGTTTGTTAGCACCCGCTGCAGACTTGCTGACGGGACTGGGCCCTGACACACTACCACGAGTCATTCTCAAAGTTTGGATCGCTTGTCGGTGCGGCTGGAGGGCTTATTCGTCGTTTTGAATCGTTCCATTAACCGGAGAGCTACTTTCTTATTGCCCAGATTAACCGCCGATAAGCTGTGTCAGACGGGGGGATTTGCTTGGCTGCGGATAGACAACCTTACTCAACATTTTGCGTGGTGCTGGGTTCTGTCTTTGGCAAAGCCTCAACTCGAAAAGGAGACAATCCTCCATTTCTGAGTTTCTACGTCTCTGAGGACGGAAGAAGATAGACAGATTGTCAAGGAATCGCTAATGAAAAAAACATATGGTGTGCATCCAAACAGGAAGTTGGTGCAGTTCTTTCAAAGGTTTGTTCTGTGGGCACAGTCCCAACTCTGTACAAGTACTAACAGACTAGTTAATTCATTAAAGATTTAAAGAAACGATCCAGCAGCTCAACAAACCCAAATGGTCTACTCTTTGTCAGAAAGATGCCACCAAGAAAGATTGAGCACGACAAGCAAGTCAAAACCGTGCGTCCCCTGTCAAGTATCACCAGCCAAGACCTGGAATTGTTTCAACTGCGGGGAAGACGGGCCATCCTCTCTCTTCCTGTCCCAAAACCAAAGCCAACCGCTATCTGTGTGGAACAAAAGAAGAGACTGTTACTCAGAAGAAACAACAGGCCTGGAAGAAAGAACAATAAGTTAAACTAGACTCAGCTTTTGTGAGGGACCCGGCAGAAGCGCTCCAGCAAAATTCCAAGCAGCAAAATCTGACATGCCAACGGGCCAATCGGTACGAGTAGCAACAGGTCAAGTACTAATCTGAATCTTACTCTTCTAAACTGCCTCGTGACAGCTTTCTTCAGAGTAACCACCGTGCCAATGTTCCTTCTACCAATACTCATTCTGAGTGACCATGAAATTAAAACCTCTCCATTGAGCTATTAGAAGTGGAGGAGCCCCACGCTGAAGCTCGTGCCGTATCTTGGATACTTAACTAACGTGACATTCCCTCCTGATTTTCTCGGCACGAGAGGTGGAAGTGGACACTTGGTCTTTAATGACCGGATGGACAAACTGTGACTCGTATTGTGTGTATTGCACCAACAATGCGGACATGCATATGCCAAGCAAACCGATCAGCTGCCTTCACCTGCCCCTGCCTATGGCTCCCAAAAGCTGTCTAAGGATCCGTGCAAACGGACAGCCCAGACCACCACGACCAGCAGCTTTATTGAACACTGAATTCGACCAGCCCGCCAACATCTGGTCTCGGCCGAACAGGTGTCCCTCGAAGGCCGATGTATAGCACGGCTCCACAAGAAGAAAAGGCTTGGCCCATTTATTGAGCACCCGTCTTCCATCGCGCTTCCTGGTGGTCTTAATGGTGAAGAGCTGTCTGTAGACGTGCCTCAACCCTGCACTTGCCACTGCCCGTTGTGAAACAATTGAATCGAGCATGCATTGTCCTTCCGGCACGGCAGTCATAGCGGAGATCAGCGCCTTCCAATTTTCTATTCATCAGTAAGAGAACAATGTTCGAATCCACAAGCCACCATGCGTCTGCCAGGGCCATCAACCCTGCAGCTGATAATTTTGGGGACTCTACTGTTTCTGCAGAATGGAGGACCGGATCATTCAAAAGCTGAGTGAACCCTGAGGTTTTTCGCAGAATGATCTTACTTGGCGGACAGACCAGGTCAAAATCAATCAAAACTGTCTGATCCTAGCCATTCAAGCAACGGCCCAAGCGATCCATCCGTGGATGTTTTTTTTTTTATTTACTTTATTTTTATATTTGTCAAAATAAGTAGACATTACCATAAACCAGATAAACAAAAACATACACAAAACACACAAAACACAAACACAAAAACAGTTTAAAAAATAAACAAGAGGAACAAGTTTCAGTCTGTCAGAAATTAACAACACCAAATAAGTAAATGACATAAATGGCCTACATCAGATCGCCCAATCCACATCGACCTCGCCTCGTAGGAGGCGCAGACACGCAGGTGGGATTACTGCAACGATTTCATAGAGTCAGTTCCAGAGTCAGGTTCTATGTATAACTTAAGACAAATATATCAAAACTGGAACCTTCAGGACCGAGACAATTTTGTACTTAGGAGTTTTTTTCATACCATTGACAGTTCTATGAGATGACCAACCAGATACTAAACGCTGGAAGCAAGAGCTAGGCTCGGCGACCCGAAACCGATATCTCCACGATTTCGCCAAAATGCGCGAAGACTATGGAAGCAATGCAGCCACAGCTAACAAAACTGAGCATACTGCAAAAAGCTGAATGAGGATGTCGAGTGATCTAAAACAATCTTGGACTTTCCACGTCGCTTTAGTGGATGTCTGAAAAAAGACAACGTGACGCTGCGTCTGGAAGAACGGCTCAAAACTTTGCGGGTTAAACTACCACTACTCGAGTCAATAAAAGCACAAAATCACATCTCGACTTGCATGTAGGAGTATGCGGGACAACTTTACATACACGTTACCAGAGAACAAGGAAACTACCAGACAACGGAAACAACTGTGAAGTCCTTTCTCAAAAAACTCACCCTAAGATGGGAGACTGGGGTCCGAGAAACCAGCTGGCGCGGTCACATCGCCTAGGCCATATCGTGAAGGAGAATCCGGAATCGTCCCTATTGTGGCCAAGCTTCTGATCCAGGCACAAGTCTACCAGTCATGGAAGCCTCAAGAGCTAAAGGTCTGGGTTCTCTGGAGTGATTTAGTTTCCCGAGATCATTCGGAAACAAGAGGTGCTCCACGTGTTGGCCGAGGCAAGAGCCGCGGGAAGGAAACTACATCGACAAAAGCTCTATGTGACCGGTGGACTTTATCGCAACATATAAATATTACTGCTTACGAGAGGCGCGAACATGCTGCTGCACTTGATGAAGTAAACGGTCGCAACTGAGGACGTCATCAGAGCGACCTTCAATCCCAAACCTTAAGGCACTTCCCATAGGTAATCACTGTCACAAGAGATGACGTCATCAGAGACAAGTAACTTCTCATTTTTATTCGGAACACGAGAGTTACTATGGAAACTTAGATTTAGATCTCTCAGAAGGACATTACGGAGAACAATCGACCTGGATTTAAAATTTACTCAATTATGATTTACAGAACACCCGAGAACGACATCGACCCTAACATAACTTCTTTAAACATCTTCAGAGACTGTCAGTATTACAGCAGAGGACCTTATATTTGCAAATTCAAGAACGTTAATGCTTCTGCTAATCCACTTCAACAGTCGAAGCTTATATGCTAACATGACCTCATTAAGAGCTTTCTTAAAACAGTTTCAAAGCCATTTATTGTAATTTTAATAACGAGAAACATGAGATTATAATTAAAGAGAAATGGACTTATATCAAGGTTGTATACAGTATGAACAGACGAAAACAACGATGGTGGGGCGTTAGGCTATGTTTGTAACTCAAACTATTGATATTTAAAGTAATCGAAAATAAGTGGCTTATGACAGTGGATGATGCCACTTGAATCGCTTACTATAGAAATTGCAGGGAAAAAGAAAATATTATTGTAAGTTGCATGTATAGGACTCTGCTCCCCAGATCAGAGTTGTTTTCTATTGATGGAGATCTCTCTCTTT